>JASDDO010000031.1:161403851-161806349 GCA_030015575.1 Agapanthus africanus | reverse complement strand
GCATAGGGTATCCCTTGCATGCGAGCTCTCTCCAAATCAGTCTTGGGAGACATCTCTTTGGAGAGAGTGACTCCAGAGATCGTGGGTAAGTTCCCACGCTTGGATTCTTCCATACTAAACATCTTTAGTATGGTGTCAATGTACCTGGATTGGGACCAATATCCTTTTAGATCTATCTTTATAGATCCTGATTCCCAATATGCAGGAGGCATCACCTAGATCTTTCATTAGAATCTTTGTGATAAGAAGAGCTTGACCGATTGCAGCATATGAATGTCATTTCCTATCAAGAGTATGCCATCCATGTACAATACGAGGAAGACAACCTTACTCTCTGCCACCTTCTTGTAGATACAAGGTTCATCTACGTTTTTGATGAAATCAAACTCTTTGATAACGACGTCAAAGCAGATGTTCCAGCTCCGCGATACTTGCTTTAATCCATAAATGGATTTAAGCAGCTTACACACCTTCCCGCTGCTCCCACTATCTACGAAGCCCTCTGGTTGAGTCATGTACACACACTCTTCTAAATCACCGTTTAGAAAGGCGGTCTTAACATCCATTTGCCAGATTTCGTAGTCATGATATGCAGCGATGGCAAGCATGATCCGGATGGATTTAAGCATAGCCACTGGAGAAAAGGTCTCGTCATAGTCCACACCTGGTCTTTGACGAAAACCCTTTGCAACAAGTCTAGCTTTGAAAGTCTCCACTTTCCCATCTACACCAAGTTTTTTCTTGAAGATCCACTTGCTCCCAATGGGTTTTACACCTTCAGGAGCATCTTCCAAAGTCCATACTTTGTTGGTGTACATGGATTCCATCTCGAACCGCATTGCATCCAGCCATTTCACTGAGTCCCCACTCGTGATGGCCTGTTTGAAGCTAGTTGGGTCATCATCCTCCATGATGCAATCCTCGCTCCCACCATCCATGAGAAAACCGTAGTATCTCTCAGGTGGGCGAGGAACCCTACTAGATCGGCGGAGTGGCTAGGGTTCATTGGGAACTGCTGAATCCTCTGGTTCCACTAAATCTTTAGTTTGAGTTTGTGTAGCCGGAATTTCTTCTAGTTCTACCTCGTTGCCACTAATTTCTTTTGTAAGAAATTCCTTTTCTAAAAAGGTGGCATGTCGAGAAATAAACACTTTTTGTTCCTCAGTATGGTAGAAAAGATATCCATGTGAATGTTTGGGATATCCCACAAACTTGCATAGAACTGACCGTGCCTCGAGTTTGTCCGGATTTTGCCTCTTGACATTGGCCGGACAACCCCATATCTTAACTCGCTTAAGACATGGTCTCTTCCCACTCCATATCTCATATGGTGTGGTAGGTACAGATTTAGATGGAACTTGATTCAATAGGTATGCTGTTGTTTCTAGCGCATATCCCCAGAAGGAAATAGGTAACTCAGCTGTGCTCATCAAAGAGAGCACCATATCTAATAGGGTGCGGTTCCTCCGTTCTGATACACCGTTGTGCTGTGGTGTATATGGAGGAGTCAGCTGAGAGAGAATCCCATTCTCTTTTAGGAAGTCCAGGAATTCAATGCTCAAGTATTCACCTCCTCGATCAGATCGTAGGATTTTAATACTTTTTCCAGTTTGGTTCTCGACTTCTTGTTTATATTCTCTAAATTTCTCAAAAGCTTCTGATTTGTGTTTCATCAGGAACACATACCCGAATCTAGAGAGATCGTCAGTGAATGTAATGAAGTACGCAGAACCATCCCTGGCATGTGTAGACATGGGACCGCATACATCGCTATGCACCAGTCCCAAGAGTTCCGTAACTCTTTCTCCGTGTCCCGTAAACGGAGTTTTGGTCATCTTGCCTTTGAGACATGACTGGCAAGTGTCATAAGATGAAAATTCAAACGAATTCAAATATCCATCTTATGCAACTTAGCTAGTCGTGTCGCATTGATGTGACCTAGTCTACAATGCCACAAGAAGGATTCGTTCAGTTCTGAACTCTTCCTCTTGTGTGTGTTTGTTATGCTCAGAACTGTTGATTGATTTAGAACATAAATGCCATTGCACAGCGTGCCTGATCCAACCAACTTTTGGTTACGGAAAATGTTCATAACATTATCCTGTAATACAAAATTATATCCCTATTTACTCAACAAAGAAACCGATATAATGTTGCATATCAGGTTCGGCATGTAATAGCATTCGTTCAGAATCAATGTATTACTAGTTGGTAATACAAGGTGATATTCCCCGATGGTTTTAGCTGCAACAATTGCACCATTTCCAACTCTTATGTCTTTATCACCTTCTCCAAGTTCTCTACCTTTCTTAAGCCCATGTAACTGATTACATATATGGGATCCTGACCCGGTATCCAATACCCAGGACGTAGAGGAAATGGAGAAACAATTCTCTATAACGAACACACCTGAAGAAAATGCATCATCATGTGCTTTCTTCATTTGGGTGGCATGGGAATCCTGGTATTCCCCTATGTCCTGTTTAGTCCTATAACTCTTATAAGAAAGAACGGAACCAACGTTCCCCAGCACAGTATAACATGCGGGTTCGGTCAATACATCCATATTATTATCTTGATTAAGGCATGACATGGTCGCTACCTGGAGAGAGAGAGAAGAAAACACTTTAGCGTATGCTCTTGCAAGATCAGATTGGTTATTGTCTTATCTAATCGGGATGGCTCCTACTGTTTTTATCAAATCTTCCTTCAAACCCTAAAAGGAAAGACTATCCGGGATTAATTACAACCTACAACTTCGCCGATCTTTCAGCCAGGCCAGTGTCGGTACTTTAAGGGAGGTTCCCCGTGCTTTCGCACAGACCTAATTAAAGTAAACCTCGTTTTCCCAGAGGCGTAACCCCGTTGACACCTTTCTAGACACCTACTTGATCGGCTAATTATCCTGTGTAAAACTCTCCCAGGAGTAACAATTACTCGCGGGATCCAACTATCTCATAGAAGGTATGCAATCTCATTGCAAATTTCAACACTTGAAATTCCCGATAATATTTTGCCCCTAACCCCTATGACCTTGACAAAGGCCAACAAATCATAGGATGCTAGTCAAGTTCAACCCGTCATTTCTGGATTGAATCAAACCCAGCCGCACGACCCTTGACAAAGGCCAACAAGGTCGTACGACTACCCTAAAACAATCTGCATCATACGCATAAGCAGATAAGCACTATTTAGCTACCGCACACTACGCCTTGACAAAGGCCAACAAACGTAGCACGAATACTAAACAGTTCTTATCTGAAATGACGGAGGGCTACGACAGGTTTTTCTGAAAACCTATTGCGTAATGAACTTGATATCGTTGTAGAATCGAGTGAATTTTAAAATGGAGTGATTTTGAGGATTTCATTAGTTTTGCTAAAGAGGTCACTCCCAGTGAAGGGATCTCGGCTCTTTCCTCATCGAATAAGGTGCAGGACATATCATATATATCACTATGAAAAAACTCTAAAAGCAATCAAAAGTCAAACCGAGTGTTGTAGCATCTGCCAGTTTTGCTAAAGAGGTCACTCCCGGTGAAGGGATCTCGGCTCTTTCCCCATCGAATAAGGTGCAGGGTATATCATATATACCACTATGCAAAGCAAAACTGTAGCTACCCTTTTTGAAAAAAATTGATTCTACGACATCTTTTAGGTTTCTTTTCTTTCATTAATCATATTAATGAAGTCCCATCATTTAAGTCACCTAAATATCACAGATAAATACGACGTACACTTATGCCATCCGCAATCGCCTCGATGTCCCCTCGTGCACCGTTAGGTTAGGTAACTAACGACAGAGCAGGGCAGGGCTAGTGCGGGTGTAAAACATAAGTAACGTCTATATAATATATCATATATACTATATACTGTATCCATCACAACATATCAAATGATCACATCACAGATATCACAGCAGAAACATAGATATAATGTGGGATATATTAGGACATCCGTATTTAGTATTTAGCCAACAATAGAAAATACGGATTCCACAGTCGCGATGAATAGCCAAGCCCACACCCTGGACCCCTACGAGAGCGGCAAGCGACCCTACCAATTCTGGAGTTTAGGAGACCCGGTCTCGACTCCTCGAGATGGCCTCCCTCTGAACCCAGAACCCGGTCACCTGTGCTCCCCTCCTTGGGTCCATCCTAATGCGGAAAAGTAAATAATATACAACACTGGTGGTATCAACCTCAACCCGGAAGTGCCCCAAATAAAAGAATATTACATTACATTTGAATTTACATGAATGAAAATATAAAACTCTCATCTCACATAAAACCCCCCGGCTATTCAATCGCGACAATCCTGCACATCATATCTCAGCAACATATAATATGTCATATCATCAACGTAAGTAAGTATGCATACACCGATCGTCCTCGATGTATAACAACGACAATCGGCAATACCACTACATACTACACTTACGGTCACAGAAAAGAAAGTGTAAAACTGCAATATTTGGAATCCACATTATCTTTAGACATCGTAAATGCGAAATATCACATACTTCGTATTTCATGTCTAACTATATGAATTCCACATATTGCATCACATTCCAGATAGATAGACAGTATTAAAGTTTTCGAACGAATGATCAAATACCCAAAATTCCCTAAAGCTCAACACTTGAGCAGAGTTCAAAAAACCCGGAATGTGTCACAGTAGTAGCGGTCCAGCCGTAGAAGGGTCAAACCAACGCCTCACATGTGGCACGCCGTACTGTCTCAAACCCTAAGGTTCAAAAGGCAGTTCAAGACGGTCACATAATCGAGTTAAGGTTTGTTGTCTTCTAGAGGGTCCACCACAAAACTTGCACGTATTTCCGAAAGATTTAAACCACGTGAAAAAGTGAGTAAATGATACTTGTTCGAACAATTCAATACTTTCTAAATTACCCGGAAAGAAACACGAAATCAAAATTCCGATCAAATTGTAGAGTCCAAAACCATCCCCAGAACATTTAGCACTAAATTCAGATTAAAAATACCTAAAAATATCTAAAAGCAGTTATAAACATTACTGTGGAAAAATGAGGAATTAAGTGATATGTACGGCCGCGGAGCTGCGGCCTAAGCAAGCTTTAGCCGTAGTTCCACGGACGAAGTTACTGTTCATGGGTTCGTTTTTCACAGTATTGCTTATATTTCCCTACTGAATTTTTTAAGTACTTTTAATTCTGAAAAACAACGGTTTTGAAAAAATGTCCAGAGAGTGCTAAAAATTCGTATTTTTCGGTTCGATCGGAGTTTTAACTTCGTTAAAATGTCGCCTAAAGTTCTAGGTTGGCTCTGATACCAATGTTAGGTTTACCTAGCACCTTATGAAGGGTTTGGAAGCATCACATGTACCAAAGATTAAATTTTTAAGGTGCTAAGTGAACACACAAAGAATCATTCCTAGAAAATTAGGGTTTCAAAAACAACACATCATCACAAGTAGGAAAAGCTAGGGTTTTGAGAGTACAACCTTTGTAGCTCCCTACGCTAGACTCCTAGGCCATTTGGGGTTTGGAAAAGGTCCGCTTGAACTCCTCTAGGTCCACGATGATCCACCTGGAGTCCGCTTTGTCCAAGCTTGCAACTTCACAAGATCAAGAAAGAAAATGGAAGCTAGCACTCTGCACTAACGGGAAAGACTACTGTAGAATGGTGTTCTGGTTCTTTTTCTCACTTCAAAATCCTATCTTGTTGAGTATTTTGCTCACTTGAGTGATCTAGAGAGCAAAAGGGCAAGGAAGAAGAAGATGATGGCTTTTTGAAGAAGAAGAGAAATGATAATCACTAATGAAAAAATAGAAAATATATGTATATATATTTTCCACTCTTCATCTCAAACCATGGTTATATTATATGGATATTATTTCACTTGAGTTAAAACATAAAAGAAAAGATTAACACATGGTTAAAAGGTAGGTGAGCATGGTTAGTTGAAGAAGAGTGTAGAAACCATGTATTGATCTTTATCTTTTGTTTTAAAACAAATGCAAATATATATATATATATATCCATATATATAAACATAAGGTGTGATTCTTATATTGCCATCATTTTCTATGTATATACAACCATGAAGGATGATGTATGTATGTATGTGTGCATGCACATCCATATGTGCATGAACAAGAAAGAATGCATACATGCATGCATACATCCAAAAATACAAGAAAGGATTTCTAGCGAGAAACTAATGGTTAAATGCTAAATCAACACTTGATTTATCAATCCGGCCATATCACATGCGACTCAACCAAAAGCAAGCCGCCCGATTAATATACGGTATCTTATACGCGCATTTTAACCGGGTCCATGCGCATATCGCATACGTGCACCACAACGTTTCGCCTGGATTAAGTAACTCCTTTGTGGGACTCTAAGACTCGTCAATACGCCGACAGTGGGTGATGATCATATCAAGCACCCCCAAGCCGCAAGCGGTCAGCTAAACATAACGGCCACCCGGGTATTGAGCGATCAGAAGAAAACAAGCGAACCTGCTGCAACTCCCGTCGAGCCAACCGGCAACACTACCGTACAGTCCGGTCTCTTTGTCAGATATGCTGCATATCGAGCCTAGGGATGGTAAATGTCAGACCCCAATAACCGATAAGTCATGCCGATGTGAGGCCCATAACGGGTCGAGAAACTACGGGTAACACTTACCAGTAAATCTCTAAAACATCCCTGGCCAGGGACTTCCCTGTTACGGCCAATCGAGCACAGCGCAACATCAACCCCCAATACCGGGAGAGACGAAACCCCTCCTATCGCTCATTGCCTCCATGTGACTCGGGACTGTACCCAAAAACCACCGTTTTGCACGCCCTCATGGACGTGGTAAGGTGGAAATCAAAGCACGGTGGGAATCACACAAGACTCTATGACGATCTTGGGTCTACAGACTAACTTGCACAAGTGTCACCAGAGAACTGCCATCTGACGTGAGGTATAATACCATCTGGGAGTTCTCGGCGAGTCCGTCCAGTGTACCCAGTCTCCACTGAACACCCGTATACCACCTCTGATGTCAAACACCAATGGATATGGGATCATCTATCGCCCATCTCATGGGTCGAGAAGCGTATACGCTAGTCTACACTGGTATATCGATGCCCCGTCTCGATACACCCACGACTAGGGACCTTGAAGGATGCACTTATGGACTACCATGTCCCCACTAGTATGATCCGCATCATAGTCCAGGTAGTCAAGTACACATCCTAAGGGCTTTACCAACATGTAACTCTAAGACAATATAAAGAGACAAGTATACATGTTAAGATTAGGAGCAACAAGATAGCATACTATCATATCGAGCAAGAAAGTCATCTCTATATATGTCCAAGCATCCAATATAATATACATCATCTGTACAATACTGGCCTCTAGGGCATACATACAACTAACAGATGCCACATGCTACATAGGTGTATGAGACTTACACCATGCTTATAATAATGGAATGGTTTTATTTATTTAAAGTTAATCAAAATTAATGGTAATTAGTCACATGGTTGAATCTTATAGAAGCTTATGGAACCATTGACTAAGTTTACTAATTTTGTTTTACTTGTAGATATTTATTAACCCAACCATTGTTGTTAACCTATGGTTTATTCTCTACATGAGTTAGTGTATGCCACTAACTCACCCATGGTTGCTATTATCACCTCTTGAGTTCATTCTCTCATATTCTTCACTTGATCATCTTCTTCTTCATTGAGAAAGTTTTCTAGCTTTTGAAATGGTGAGAAAATATTGTGAGAAAAAAAAAAATCTAAAGTGAGCCCATTTCCTACTTCATCATCCTCTACTATTAGCCATTTAGTTTAGGGTGTTTGCTTCACTAATTTCACCATTAGTGAAGAGGTAGCATGAGCTTGAGTCTCCTCGACGTAGAACATCTTCGGCCTCGAAGACTTCGAGCAAGTTTGCATCTTTCACCTTGTGAAGCCTCTCAAGAGTTTGGGAGATCATTACTCGCAGCGAAGGGACTTTTACATGGAGCATTTGAAGTGAAGGACCGGTCTACAAAGGTTGCATTCCGCATTCACTTGGTTGCAAAGTTGTTTGCATGATGTATTGTTTAAATCTCTAGTTAAGATTCTAGGGTTAGGGTTCTTTAGAACGCCAAAAATTTGAAAACGGCATGGACGATGCCTCCCGAAACCTTGCTGCCGCGCTAAGTAACCCTACAGGTTCTTTAGGCTATTTCTTGCTTCGATTTTTGGTGGTGTTCCGGTCTCTGGGTTTTGATGTTTCAGGTGTTGCTTGTTTTTTCTAAGTTTGCATGTGATGTTATCTTTTCGTAAAGCCAATTCGGAGTGTTTCGTAGTCGTAATTCTAACATGATTTCGGGTAATTTAGACGACGTTAAAAAGTTCGAACGGATATCAATAACCCATTTTTCCCTTGCTGGAAATTTTCCAATAGCTGGATTTTTCCGTGTTTAAAATCTTCAAAAAATCATGCCCGTGTTTTCTATGGACCCTGTATAAGAACGAAACCCTAACTCGATTCTGTGACCGCCGGAACCGCAACCAAACCCTAGGGTTTGTGGTAGTTCCACGGCGCCATAGGTAAGGCAAGGGTTGACGCTTCTACGGTTGGTCCATAGGTGTTATGGCATGTTCTGGGTGATTTTTTAAACTTCGCTCAAGTGTCGAGCTCTTTGGGAAATTTTGGGTGTTTGTTGATCCGATCGAAAAGTTTAAGATCGTCTAGCTATCTGTGATTGTGATACAATACTTGGAATCCACAATATTTAGTTTTATGAAAACGAATTTGAATTTTATAAATCTAGCAATTTAGTCTCATGCGATCGGTTGCCATGGGATTTTGATGTGGATCAAAAGTCCGTCGCAATTACGTAGTGTACGCGGATACTCGCTGGGTAACTTTACCAGATAGCCACGCCCCATAGCCCCGACCAAGTGACTGTAGGAGAACCCCGTTTCCAAAAGCATTCGTTCGGGTGCTCGCGGCCGCGGTGTTCCGCCTAAGTGCACTTCGTCGACGACATCGGGGGTGCGGCCATCTACTAAAGTTTCCGAAGAGCATTCGATCAGGTAGTCGGGAATCTTGTTGAATTGCCCGACTTGTTATTGAAAAGTGGTTTCAATATCAAGACTAAAATACGGGGTTTATAATTGTTAGGCATGCATGTCTAAGGAATTCATTTGGTTAGGCATGAATCCAAAGTATGTGATACATTGAGTTTATGATGTCTAAGGTGGTTGTGGATTCCAATTATTGTAGTTTTCATTTTCTTTTCTGCGACCGTAAGTGTAATATGTGGTGTATCACTGGTTTCGTTGCTATATGTCAACGACTATTGGGATACGCATATTTACTTACGTTGATGACATGTGATGTTATGTGTTGCTGTGATATGTTATATTGGATCGTCGTGTTTGAATAGCCGGGTTTTTTTGCGTGAGATGAGAGTTTTTCATTTTCATTTATGTAAAAACTTGTATGTAATATTCTTTTATTGGGGCACTTCAGGGTTGAGGATGATGTCACCATTGATGTATATTATTTATTTTTCCGCATTCGGATAGACCCAAGGTGGGGAGCATAAGTAACCGGGTTCTAGAGTCTAGTGGGAGACCATCTTGAGGAGTCGAGACTGGGTCTCCAAATTCTAGAATTGGTAGGGTTTCTTACCGCTCTCATAGGAGTCTAGGGATGTGGGTTTGGCTATTCGTCACGACTGTGGAATCCGTTTTTTATACTGGCTTAATTTAAAACACAGAATTCCTAGTATATCCAATATTTCATATGTGTTCTTCTGCTGCTGATATTCTGTGATGTGATCACTTTATATGATGAGACGAATGCTTATATTATATATATGATATATAATAAATATTGCTGCTTTCGTTTCTTCTGTGATGCTTAGGAAGCATAATTGATAGGACTTCATTAATGAGATTAATGAAATAAAAGAAACCTAAAGATGTTGCAGAATCCTGTTTTAAAACCGGTAGCTTTAGTTCTTGCTTTGCATGGCGGTATTCCTTGTAGAATATCCAGCACCTTATTCGATAACGAAAGAGCCGGGATCCTTTCACCGGGAGTGACCTCTTTAGCAAAACTGGAACATGCTACAACCCACTCGGTTTTGTTTTTAATTGCTTTTTTAGTTCATGCTTTGCATGGTGGTATTTGTGAAATATCCAGCACTTCATTCGATGAGGAAAGAGCCGAGATCCTTTCACCCGGAGTGACGTCTTCAGCAAAAACTAGTGAAAACCTAAAAAAACACTCCTTTTCAAAATCACTTGATTCTAAAACGATATCAAGTTTATTACGCAAGAGGTTTTCTTAAAAACCTGTCGTAGCCCTCCGTCATTTCAGATAAGGACTATTTAGTATTCGTGCTGCGTTTGTTGACCTTAGCCAAGGCGTAGTGTGCGGTAGCTAATTAGTGCTTATCTGCCAGCATATGATGCGATTGAGTTAGGGTAGTCGTACGACTTTGTTGACCTTAGCCAAGGGTCGTACGGGTGGGTTTAATTCAATCATGAAATGACGGGTTGAACTTGGCTAGCGCTTATGATTTTTTGACCATAGCCAATGTCATAAGTTGCTAGGGGCAAAATATTATCAGGAATTTTAAGTGTTGAAATTTGCAATGAGATTGAATACCTTCTATGAGATAGTTGGATCCCGATACCCACTGCGAGTAAGAGTTACTCCTGGGAGAGTTTTACACATTACAATTAGCCGATCAAAGTAGGTGTCTAGAAACGTGTTAACGGGGTTACGCCTCTAGTAAAATAAGGTTTATTTTAATTAGGTCCGTGCGAAAGCACGGGGTGTAAGTCTACGGTAGCGCTCCGGCCGTCAATCCGAGGCCAAACGCGGAACAAAAACTTTTATGAACTGGCGCTAACGCAGTCTTTCACCCGGATCGTTCCATTAACCATATACTAGCAAACTACAAATATGTTAGAATGGCTATACCGATCAATCCGTGTCCTTCGGTCTTTAGCCACCATCCCAAGCTCCTCGCGGCTGCTCCAACGAAGTTCTCTCTCCGATCTCGCTCGTCGAAATGGCACCACGTCAAAGATTCTTTTTACGGGCTCTCGCTTCAAAAACGAAGAAACTCGGACATGAAGTTTGCTAGCCGACATGTCTAAGGTGAAGTAGAGATAGTGTGTAATTACTTTGTCTCAAAACACCCATGGATTCTCAATTCATGAGAGGGATGGGTGGAGGTTGAAGAAGATGCCCATGGAGGAAGAGGTGACCTCAAGAAAGAGAAGCAAGTGAAGAAAAAGGCTTGTTAAATGTGTGAGATATTTTTTTGAGAGCAAATATATATCAAACCCAAGAGAATAATCCCATGCCATCACATGGAAGCCCTCTCTCTCCAAAAATATCCCCCACAATCATAATTAGCTCCAAAATCAATCCATGTCACATTTAATCAACACTAGACCTAATACCATGAGTAACCATGTGCATGTGACATGAATTGATGCATATGGACAAAACTTGCACTCACATTTTCCTCCACTAAACATTTAAATTAAATGTTTAATCCAACAAAAGAAATGGCATCAACTAAAGTAAACTCGTGATGGATTACAGGAATACCCTTCATCTGTATATACATACCCGCATCAGTATTCCGACTGAATACGAATACTACGAGACTAAAGTAATCCAATAATCTAATACTAGGATCCGGTTTAAACCAAACCCCACTAGTATGATCCGTCCGATCATGATCCGTGCACAAGTGAACGTATATGATCGAACCCTGCCATAAAACCATACGGCCTCTACAACGTTTCGCCCGAACTAGGGAAACTTTCTGTGGAGGACTCTAAAGACTCGTCAATACACTGGCAGTGGGTTTAACCACAAGCACGTCAGTGGCACTAGCTGTACGTAACGGCTGCCCATGTATTGAGCGAAAGGGAAGCTGAAGAGCGAACTCATCCTGAAACCCTACCGAGCCTATCTGTGACAATATCCATACAGTCCGTTCTGTTCGTCTATGATTATCGCATATCGGGTTTAGGGGGATGGTAAACGTCAGACCCCCAATAGTGGTATAAGTCGTGTTAGAGTGTAGCCCAGAACACCTTGAGAAACTACTGGAATACCTACCAGTAAATCTCACTTGCCTTGGCCAAGGACTTTGTGTAATGGCTATCCTAAACGCAGCGCGATATCAACCCCCAATACTGAGAGAGACGAATCCTATCTAACCGCCATTGCCTCCAAGTGCTTCGGGACTGCACCCAACTACTACCTGTTTGCATGACTCTTTTGAGCCGTGGTAGGGTAGCAATCAAAGAACAGTGGGAACACATTTGAGGCAAACTAGCAGTGTCAAGTCAACGGACTAAGCTGTACTCATGTCATCTGGGAACTGCTCCTGACGATAGGTATAGTTCCAATCAGCAGTGCCCTGCGAGTCCGTCCGGTGTTCTCATAACCCAATGAGCACCTGTATACTATCTTAGGTGAACCAACAGATACCAATGGCTTATGAGACCAGCCACCGTCCCTCGTCGGGGTCTCGATCCGTATACACTAGTCTACTCATGGAGTATCGATGCCCAGTCTCAAAACTCCCATGACTAGAGACACTTTAAGGATGTGCTTATAGACTACCCAACTCTCACGTATATGATCGCCATCATACTGCTGCTAGTCAAGCAAGAATCCTATGGGCTCTATCAACATGTAATAGTGATCTATAATATCACCTAAAGAATGTACACGATGATAAAGACAAACCAGATAGCATACTATCATCTCGAGTAAGACTGTCCTACCGGTATAGGTCATCCCTCAATCATTGCAATCACGCGCCTGCGATCCAATAATTGACTTTGAGGGCACTATAGCCAATAATCTCCCACTTGCACTTAAGGCTAATTATTGTGATGTAGCATACTCACAGCTCGTGTGATACCGAACACCCAACTCCTCTACTAATCAGTTTCTCAAAACTCGTTTGTAAAACTATTGCTTTCGAGAAATAGCCTCAGTGAGTGGATCTGCTCTGATGTTTCTTTCTATGTCTCTCTTAATCTCAAGTTCGCGGAGAAAGCCATCTCCCGAATTGAGCAATACCTGTCTTAGAATATGTCTAGATATATGATGGGACCTAGTTCACAAATGAACTCCAAATCCAGCAAACTTCTTAGACTGTATCGTCAATTGAATTTAATCAGTATCCTGCGCCATGCCTCCCTCAGTATCCGCTTGGACCACCTGTCCAAACTACTGCCCCTCGTCAAGAGGGAAAACTATAACTCAAACAGTCACTCTGTTATCCAGGTCACCTTGGAAGCCTGGAATGATAACCGTCTCCTGAAGGAGGCTGCCGTTATCAAATCCCCAGAACATCCACTTATGTTCATAAACTGCTTCCGAACGTTTCTCCAGGATTGGATCAATATATAAACTTATTGCATCTTGTGTAAAAACAACATCTGGTGTGGTATTTGGCATCTCATGATTGAATTAATTACCTAAGCAAGTGATATGCCGATCATGCACATCCCTCTCCCCTTTAGTCTGTAAGACACCTTTAGAGAGGGTGACTCCTTCACCTGCAGGTGCACCACCATGCCAGGAGTCATCCATTCTAAAATACTTTTAGAATGCTGTCTAAGTAGCCAGATTGGGAAACCACCCAAATCTAGATCTAAAACCATAGATCTAGTAACCAGAATGCTTGATACAATATCCAAATCCTATGTGGAGAAACCAATGTGTGACAACCACAGTATAACCGATCGTAGTATAGGAATTTCACTTCCCACAACGTACATATCATCCAAATACCAGGACATCATACCCTACTACCTTCTTAATAGATCCATCTCCTATTATGATGAAGTCAAAACCTTTGACTGTTACATCAAAAATAGATGATCTATCTTCGTTATATCTGCTTTAGTCTATAAATAGACCTAAGCTACTTGTCCACTATGCTTCCGCTGCTCCCACTGACTACGGCAACCCTCTGGAAGAGTCATATACACGTGCACTTCTAAAGCTAGTTTAGAATGACGCTATACTCATCCTCCTGCTGGGTCTCATAGTTTGGAACAACAGTAGTGTCAAGTCTGGGTAAACAAGAACCTCTCCTGCCACCGTCTTTGAGGATACCGAAGTACCTATCGGGCGCCTGAGGTTACCCACCATATCTGCGGAATGGCTAATGGAATGTCAAACCTGATTGAATTTTTAGGTTCTATTAAATTTTCAGTAATCGTCTGTGGTTCTGGAATCACTTCCAGTTCTACCATACTCCCACTACTGTTTTCTGAAAAAGTCCATTTTACTAAAACTGTGGCGAGTCAAGAACAATATCACTATTGATCTTCCAGATGGTAGAAAAATATCCCTCGTATAGCCTGGGATAACCCACAAACTGCCATTACAGAAACGTGCCTTGAGTTATCCAGAGTCTGGTTTTAAGCATAAGCCGGACAACTCCATATATCTTAACATCATTAAGATATGATCCATTCTATATATAATATACAAACAGAGGCACCGATTTAATTGGAACCAGATTCAAATCATGCAGCTGTCTCCAGTGCATGTCAACTAAATGGAGAGAGGCCGATCAGTATTATTCAACTTAGGAGTGCATCCAATTATGAGTAACCTGAAAGAGAAGCAAGTTCTCAAAATCATTACTATCGACTAAATACCAAACATAAGTATCTATATCTTCGATCACCTTGAAGAATCTTGATACTTGCAACACATGGTTCTTTACTTTATTCTTGTACCTATAACTTCTCAAACTTGGACCTTGTATTTCTACGAAACACTTGTCTAAAACTTAAGAAGTCACAAGTAAACAGAATATAGTACGATGACCAACCCCTTTGTCCTAATAGACATTGGACAACATATAATACTTTGTATAAGCTTCCTAAGTTGAATAACTCAAACCCTGTGCGTCATAGGTTGAAAACTGTACTATGGTTAAGAAGAATTACACCGCTGTTTAATTCTCCTTAAACAATATTGTATGTTAATAGTAGAGGATGATGAAGTAAGAAATGGTCTCACTTTAGATTTATTTTTCGCACATTATTTTCTCGCTTTTGAAAAAGCTAGCAAGCTTTTCATGAGGAAGAAGAAGCTCAAGTGATGAAGAAGGAGAGAATGAACTCATGAGGTGAGAATATCAACCATGGGTGAGTTAGTGTCATACACTAACTCATGTAGAGAGTTTACCTGTAGCATCTTGAAAAGTCATTTTGGTGTTTTCCTGAAAATCGGTGAAAATTCGGTATTTTTCCGAAAACCGTCTTTTTTGTTATTTTGCAGTTTAGGACTAATTATACCTAAAATGGATAGGTAATTGCTTGTTTTTAGTAGCTAATGAGTTACTTATGAAATTCTGGTCGTTTAAAAATTTTCCCTAATTTTTTCAATTTTTTAATATTATTTTAAGCTGGTAAGAAAATACATTAAATTAGCGATAAATACAAAAATTTTTGGGCTAATTTTAATCTTTAAAATTATGTTAATTAAAATCTAGTTGTAACATAAATTTTTAGTATTTTATTTTGATTTTTAACTAATTTTTATTATAGGAAACGAAATTTATTGAATTTAAGTTTAAACTTGCAATTTTTGACTTGTAGGGGGTCTTTTTGCATAAAATTTCTTTTGTAAAACCCCTCTCTCTCTCCCCTCAGCCCTAGGCCAGCCCCACCACCATCAGGTCCAGAAAAATTCCATGCTCCTTGACTTGTTTTATTGTGTGGAAATGATGGTTGTTTTGTGAAAGGTTTGAATTTGTTTTTGGGTAAAGTCTTTTGTGGTTGGTAGGAGTTGACCAAGACCTCTTTCCCACACCCCACACCATCCCCACTCCCTCATTTCTGGCCGAATTCCAGCAGCCCCCCTTCATCTCCTTGTTCTTTTCATTTTCTTCAAAAAATTCATTAAGTTGCTTCAAAATTCCAAATTTAAAACTCACAAATTAAACCCCATTCTTCATCCATTTTTCCTTCACCTCTCTTGCTTGGAATCATGGTGCTAGGAGGCCATCATTGAGGCAAATTTCTTCTTGCTAGATCCATAGGTTTGAGGTATAATTTCTACTCTTTTAATTTCTTATGGTTAAAATCCTTTAATTAAATTGTTTTAGTGTTAAATTAGTGCTATTTTCATTCTAGTTTTGTTTAAAGTTAATGGTTGAGTTAACTAGGGTTTCTTGAAACCATGTTTTAGTTAATTAAATCTAGTTAATTAATCTAGTGGTTTACTTAACCAACCTATATGGTTACTTTGCTTAAGTGACTTGATGTATTGCTAATCTAAGTTAACTTGTGTGAAATTTTCTTTGCTTTGCTAATTTACCAAAATCAAGAAAAGGTTTGTGTATGGAATGTGGGTTTTGATGCATGGTAAAGGGGTTAATTTAATTGTAGTGGCTTTCTAATGGTTTTATTTGGATATTTGTGTGATAATATGTGCACTTTGCCGCAAATTGTCGATGTTTGCACCAAATTTACGAATTTCTAACTTACTAGGTTTTTATTATATTATTGTGGCGAATTAATTGCGGTATCTAGATTATATTGTTGGCTTATCCTATGACATTTAGGATGCGTGAGTGCGGATTTTTGAGTAGTCGGATTTTAGTTTTGCCGGGCGACCAAATCGGCGATTTTTGCAGTTTTTGCGATTTTCGCGTGTGTTCCGCACACTTTGTGCACGTTGTACCTAGCTTGTGAACGTTGGTATTTTAGTTAGGGAATTGCGTCGTTCTTTATTTGTAACCTTACGTTTTTATTAATGTAAATTCCAGGTTCGGTCGCGGAGACGTCAGACGCGGCACGAAAGGGGAAAGCAGTGATCGGACGTGACTAGCTAGGGATTCCGGTGAGTAGATGTAACATCTACGGGGGCTATCGTTGGATGGCGCAAGTCGCCCGATAGATTTAGTAACTTAAAAGATTCTTAGCAATGTTAGTAATTAGGGGTGTAATACTTGTATGATTATTTTCTACATTCATGCCTTATATTGACATTCATATGCGAAACCATTTTATAGGACACCGCACCATTGCCAGGGTTTTTATATGCAGCATGAGCACTATTCATGCTTACACCCACGCCCTGGTAATTTCCATGCCACCACACTAGATAACCTTTAAATTGAAACCTTTTACTATAAATGATACTTAAACTTGTGTTATTGCCTTTAATTCCTTAAAATGAAATCGTAGGATTGCTATTCATGTGCATGTGCTTCATCATATTATTTGTTCATGCCAAATCTATTAATCACACATCGCAACTTGATTATTGATACCATATGCATTCATTATCATTGACATATGCACTTATGAGGATTTCTTGAGATTTTATGAGATTTCTGGATTTCGGGGGAAAACCGCAAAATTTCTAAACTTATTATATTTTTAAAATATGTAAATTGCGGTTTTCTAGTGATGTAAGTGTCGTCCACCATGAGTTTGTTGTGGTTTTGGAGATCCGTGTCGAGGAGTGGAGGAACCATCACGGGTACATGGTGGGCCCGGTATGGTACCCCAGGGAAAGATGAATGTGGTGTTGACGTTGAGCCTGGCAGGGGACGGATTACCTACCGGTGACTGTTTGGCACGGCGGATATCCAGAGGATACCGACCGTGGCCGCGAGATGATGAGATTTTGATATTGAGCTGGGTCAGCCGGATGGCTGAGGCCAGAGATACTATGACATGGATATATGAGATTTGCGATAGTTTTCAGGTGTCGTTACTGGGCACAGGTTCTTGTTGATTCTATTGGTATTGTGCTGGTATTTCAAAAGAGATTCTTAAAGGGAAAAAACATGATTTCTTATACTTACACATTCAGATCACGAGTTGATTCACATTGCATTCATACCTGCTAGCATATTCATATTGTTAGTTATATGTATGCCCTAGAGGCCATTACTGTACATACGATGTATATTGTAGTGGATGCTAGGACATATATAGGGAGGACTTTCTTGCTCGACATGATAGTATGCTATATGGTTGTACTTTATCTTAACATGTACTCTGATTGCCTCTATATTACATGTTGATAAAGCCCTTAGGATATGTACTCGACTATTGGGACTATGACGAGATCATACTAGTGGGGCCACGGTAGTCGACGAGTACATCCTATAACTGTTCCTAGTCGAGGGTGTATCGAGACAGGGCATCGATGCACCAGAGTAGACTAGCGTATACGCATCTTGACCCATATGATGGGCGATGGATGATCCCATATCCATCGGTGTTTGACATCAAGGATGGTGTACGGGTGCTCAGTAGAGACTGGGTACACTGGACGGACTCGCCGAGAACTCCCAGATGGTATTATACCATACGTCAGATGGCAGTTCTCTGGTAACACTGGTACAGAGTAGTCTATTGACCCGAGATCATCATAGAGTCTTGTGTGGTTCCCACTGTGCTTTGATTTCCATCATACCACGTCCAAGAGGGCGTGCAAAAAGGTGGCTTTTGGGTACAGTCCCGAATCACATGGAGGCAATTAGCGATAGGAGGGGATTCATCTCTCCCGGTATAGGGAGTTGATGTTGTGCTGTGTTCGATAGGCTATAACCGGAAATCCCTGGCCAGGGTTGCTGAGATTTACTGGTAAGTGTTATCAGTACTTTCTCAAACTGTTATAGACCTCATATCGACACGACTTATCGAGCTACTGGGGTCTGACGTTTACCACCCCTAGGCGAGATATGCGACATATCAGACGACGAGACCGGACTGTACGGGAGTGTTACTGTTTGGATTCACAGGAGAATGTACAGGCTTGCTTGTTGATCTTCTGAGCGCTCAATACCTGGGTAGCTGTTACGTTTAGCTGACCGCTTGCAGCTTGTGGGTGTTTGATATGATCATCACCTACTGCCGGCGTATTGACGATTCTTTAGTGTCCTACACAGAGGTTTCTTGACTCAGGCAAAACGGAGTAGGGGCACATATGTGATATGTGCGGGACCGAGGATAATGCGATATATGATACCGTATTATATTCTCGCGATATTTGATATCAGCCGGGTCATCGGATCAAGTGTTGATTCGATGAATCGGTACGGATAAATATTAGTCGGTTATATGCGATGTAGCCGGATTGTCGGATCAAGTGTTGATTCGATAATTTAATGTATAATAATATATATGATATATTAAATTGCATTAACTAATATTAGCTCACTAAAACATTCTTTTTCTCACTCGGGTAATACATTGATATATATGCGATATATGTTAATTGTATTATTTTCTTTTGTTACGATAAATATTATATATATGATATATAATATTGTAACATGATATGATAAATAATGCAACATGTTTAGTAGAGATTAAACAAGATTAGGGTTTGATTTGGGTTAATTATTTCTAGATGATTCTAGAAGGTTTTGTTTTGTCATGGAAAAGATATTTACACATGACTCATCTTTAACCTAACCCAAACCCTACACCCTTGGTTAATTCTCTACAATGGTTTAGCAACCATGGTTGCATTATTGATCATTATCATTCTTTTCCTATTCATCACAAAAGGATTCTAATATTGTTCATCATCTTCTTCCTTCTTCTTCTTTGCTTAAAATGGTTTCTTGCTTTGTTTTTTGTGATGGATAAATATGAGAAAAAGATAAATAAAGAGAGCAAAAATCCTACTTCATCATCCTCATCTTCCCTTGCCATTTAGATGAGTGTGTTCACATCATTTCATGAGTGTTAGCTTGTGTTAAAGAAACTTCAAGGTAGATCATCTTAGTATCGAAGATCGGAAGCAAAGGTTGCGTCTTTCTCTTCGTGGAACCTCTCGAGAGTCTGGATCCCGATGATCGCAGCGAAGGGACCACAACACGGAGCATATGAAGTGAAGGACCGGATCTACAAAGGTTGTAATCCCTCTCACTTAGTATTAAGTTGTTAGCATGCTTGTTTTCGCCTGATCTCTAGTTTAAAGTTCCGTATTCGGGTTGTTCGGCACGGCTAAATTTTAAATTGGGCATGGTTGATGCCTCGTAGACCCTTGTGCGCGTGCCTAGCAACCCAACAGTAGTATCAGAGCTACTAGGCATTGGATGTCGACCTATGGGGGGTTCTCACTGTGTGACAGTGTGGCGAAGCATAGGCTCTTACCCCCAGGGTGTCCCGAGACCGGAAGGTGTTCCGGCGGGTTGTAGTCCTCGCGAGGGGGCATGCGTAAAAAGTAGCGGCTGAGGGACCCGTTGGTGCCACGGCGACCCCATTGGATGGGGTGGCTGCCTAGCAACCAAACAGTGGTATCAGAGCCAAGCTAGAGCTTTAGGCGAAGTCTAGACGACGTTTGAAGTCCGATCGAACCCGGAAAACCCGAACAAACCCCTTCTCTGGAAATTTTCTGAAAATTTGGATTTTTGTGAATTAAAAATTGCCAAAAAATTCAGCAGGGAATTTGATGAATTACTGTGAAGCACGTGCCATTGATTCGACAGAAGAGCCGCGGAACCGCGGCCCCACCCTGGGTTGCGCGGCGGTTCCGCGGCCAAAGTACTGAATCAATGCACGTGCTTTGCACAGTAATTAGTAACTTTATGTGCTGAGTCTTCTGGAAATTTTTATTTTTACTCAACAGTTGAGTTTTTCTAAGGTTGTTTAGGGATTCGATGATTCGATCGGATTATCAGATTTTGTCTATGTGTTTTGTCCGGATAATTTTTAGAAACTGTTAAAAAGTTCGAACGGATATCAATAACTCACTTTTTCCCCTGTCGGAAATTTTTTCAAAAGTTGGATTTTTTCTCGTGTTTAAGAATGTTCTAAGTCGTGCAAGTAACGCGATGGACCCTCTAGAAGACAACAAACCTTAACTCGATTATGTGACCGTCTTGAACTGCCTTTTGAACCTTAGGGTTTGGGGCAGTACGGCGTGCCACATGTGAGGCGTTGGCTTGACCCTTCTACGGCTGGAACATTGGTACTGTGGCATGTGATGGATGTTTTTAAACTGATTTCAAGTGTTGAGATATATTGGGGAAATTTTGGGTGCTTGATCATTCGATCGGAAAGTTTAACTTTTTCTATTTATCTGGAATGTGATACAATAATTGGAATCCACAGGTAGTTATGAGATAACTAATTTGAATATTATAAACATAGCAGTTTAGTCTCAGATGATCGGTTGCCACGGAATTTTGATGTGATCAAAAGTCCGTCGCAAACACGTAGCGTACGCGGATACTCGCCGGGTAAACTTAATAGACAGCTACACCTCTTAGCCCCGACCAAGTGACTGTAGGAGAACCCCGTCGCCGAAAGCATCCGTTCGGGTGCTCGCGGTAGCGGTGTTCCTCCTTGGTGCACTTTGTCGACGGCTTCAGGGGTGCGGCTGTCTACTAAAAATTTTGCGACGAGCATTCGATCAGGACGTCGGGAATCTTGTTGAATTGCCCGACTTGACATTGAAAAGAGTTTTCGATAATGAGACTAAAATGCGGGGTTTATAATTGTTAGGCATGTGATGTCTAAGGAATTCATTTGGTTAGGCATGCGATGTCTAAGGAGGTTGCGGATTCCAACTGTTGTAGTTTTACACTTTTTTTCTGTGACCGTAAGCGTAGTATGTGGTGTATCGCCGGCTTCGTAGCTATACATCAACGACAATCGGGATACGCATACTTGCTTACGTTGATGATATGAGATATTATGTGTTGCTGTGATATGTTGTATTGGATCGTCGCGTTTTGAATAGCCGGGGGTTTTATGTGAGATGAGAGTTTTTCTTTTTCATTCATGTAAAATTCATTTGTATGTAATATTCTTTTATTAGGGCACTTCCAGGTAGCAGAAGATGTCACCGTTGTATATTATTTACTTTTCCGCATTAGGTAGACCCAAGGAGGGGAGCACAAGTAACCGGGTTCTAGGGTCCAGTGGGAGACCATTTCGAGGAGTCGAGACCGGGTATCCTAACCCTAGAATTGGCAGTGTTACTTGCCGCTCTCATAGGGGTCTAGGGATGTGGGTTTGGTTATTCATCGCGACCGTGGAATCCGTGTTTTATACTGGCTCATATTGAAAACACGGACGTCCTAGTATATCCAATATTTCATATATGTTCTTCTGCTGCAATGTTCTGTGATGAGATTATATTACTGCCTGTGACGAATGTTTATATTATATATATGAGATATATGTTATATTGCAGATTTCGTTTCAAAAGAGATGCTTGTGAAGCATAATAAAATGGGACTTCATTAATGAGATTAATGAAACTAAAAGAAACCTAAGATGTTGTAGAAACTTGTTTATAAAAACTGGTAGCTCTAGTTCTTGCTTTGCATAGCGGTGTTCCATGTAGAACATCGAGCACCTTATTCGATAAGGAAAGGACCGAGATCCCTTCGCTGAGAGTGACTCCTTTAGCAATAACTGGCAGATGCTACACCCCTCGGTTTGTCTTTTGATTGCTTCTATAGTTTCTGCTTTGCACAGCGGTATATTTGATATATCCTGCACCTTATTCGATGAGGAAAGGGCCGACGATCCCTTCACCGGGAGTGACCCCTTTAGCAAAACTAGAAAAGCCTCAAAAACACTCCATTTAAAATCACTCGATTCTACAACGATATCAAGTTCATTTCGCAAAGGGTTTTCCTAAAAACCTGTCGTAGCCCTCCGTCATTTCAGATAAGTAGTAGTTAGTATTCGTGCTACGATTGTTGGCCTGCGTCAAGGCGTAGTGTGCGGTAGCTAACTAGTATTTATCTGCTTATGCATATGATGCAGATTGAGTTAGGGTAGTCGTGTGACTTTGTTGGCCTGCGTCAAGGGTCGTGCGGGTGGGTTTTATTCAATCAAGAAATGACGGGTTGAACTTGACTAGCGTACTGTGGTTTGTTGGCCTGCGTCAAGGTCATGGGACGCTAGGGGTAAAATATTATTGGGAATTTCAAGTGTTGAAATTTGCAATGAGATTGCATACCTTCTATGAGATAGTTGGATCCCGATATCCGCTGCGAGTAAGAGTTACTCCTGGGAGAGTTTTACACATTACAATTAGCCGATCAAGTAGGTGTCTAGAAAGGTGTTAACGGGGTTACGCCTCTGGGAAAACGAGGTTTACTTTAATTAGGTTCGTGCGAAAGCACGGGGACCTCCCTCAAAGTACCGACACTGGCCTGGCTAAAAGATTGGCGAACTTGTAGCGTGTAATTAATTCCGGCTAGTCTTTCCTTTTAGGGTTTGAAGGAAGATTTGATTAAAACAGTGGGAGACATCCTGATTAGATATATTATATAACCAATCTAATCTTGCAAGAGCATACGCTGAGTGTTTTCTTCTCTCTCTCTCCAGGTTGCGACTATATCACGCCTTAATCAAGATAATAAAACGGATATATTGACCGAACCCGCTTGTTATACTTAGCTGGGGAACGTTGGTCCCGCTCCAACTTATAATTGTTATAGGACAGAGCAGGAAATTGGGGAATACCAGATTTCCCGTGCCGCCCAAACGAAGAAAGTGCATGTTGATGCATCATCTTCGGGTGTGTTCATTACACAGAACTGTTTCTCAGTATCCTTTACGTCCTGGGTATGTGATACCGGATCAGGATCCCGTATATGTAATCTGTTACATGGGCTACAGATAGGTAGAGAACTGAGAACGGGTGATAAGTTTCATGAGACAGAAAACGGTGCAAGTGTTGCGGCCAAGTCTGTTGGTCACTATCACCCTGTATTACCGGAATACATTGATTCTGAACAAATGTTATTAGATACCGAACCTGATATACAAAATCATATCAGTCTCTTTAAAAGTAAAGAAAGGATATAATTTTGTATTGTTGGATAATGTTTTGAACATTTCCTATATCAAGAGTTGATCGGTTCAGGCACGTTATCTAAAAATATTGATGTTCTAAATCAAACCACAGTTCTTAGTATACAGAACACAACAAGAGGAAGAGTTCAGAAATGAATGAATCCTTCTTGAGGTATTATAGACTAGGTCATATCAATGCGACCCGACTGGCTGAAGTTACATATAGATGCATATTTAAATTAGTTTGAATTTACATCTTGTGAAACTTGCCGGTCATGTCACAAAGATAAGATGACCACAGCTCTGTTTGTTGGAAACAGAGAAAGAGTTAGTGAACTTTTGGGATTGATACATGCTGATGTATGAAAGTCCCCTGTCTACACATGCCAAGATCGGTTCTTTGTACTTCATTACATTCTCTGATAATCTCTCAAGATTCAGACATATGTTCCTGTTGAAACACAAGTCCGAACCTTTTGAGATATTCACAGAATATAAGTTAGAAGTTGAGAACCAAAATACGGGTAAAAGTAATATGTCCTTTGATGTGATCAAGGAGGAGAATACTTGAGCACGGAATTCCTGGACTGTTCTAAAGGAGAATGAGATTCTCTCTCAGCCTTACTCCTCCGTATACACCACAGCACGTCGATGTATCGGGGCGGAGCATTAGCACCCTATTTGATATGGTGTGCTCTATGATGAGTACTACTGAGTTTCCTATTTCCTTTTGGGAGTTATGAACTTATGAAGTTGCATACCTATTGAATAGGGTTCAAATCAAATCAGTTGCCTACCACTTCATATGTGATATGGAAAGGGAAGAGCCCATATCTTAAGTTTGTTAAGATTTGGGTTGTCCGGCCTATGTCTAAAAGTAAAATCCGGACAAGCTCAAGGCAAGGTCTGTTATGTAGAACTGGAAATGTTCCAGCTATACAAACTGCAACTGATGATTTGGTAGAACCAAAGGATTCAATAGTTTCCAACGAACCTCGGCCTCTCCGCCGATCTAGTAGGGTTCCTCACCCACCTGAGAGATACTTTGGTTTCTCTATGACAGTGGGAGCAAGGATTGCATCATGAGATGATGACCCAACTAGTTTCGAGCTGGCCATCAGGAGTAGGACTCTGTAAGAATAGCTGGATGCTTATCGATCTGAGATGGAATCCTTATACACCAATAAAGTATGGACTTTGGTTGCTTTATCTGAAGGGTTAAATCCCCATCAGGAGCGAGTATATCTTGAGAAGATTACTTGGTGTACATGGAAAAGTTGAGACTTTCAAAACTATGCTTAAGTCCATCCAGATCCTACTTGCGACGGCTACATACCATGACTATGATATCTGGTGGTTGGGTGTCATGACTATTTTTCTAAATGATGTTTTAGAAGAGAACGTCTATAAGTACACAGCCAGAGGGCTTCGTAGACAGTGGGAGCAGCGGAAACATGTGCAAGATGTTTTATATGATAAAACATGCATCGCGGAGTTGGAACATCTGTTTTGATGTGGTAGTCAAAGAGTTTGACTTCATCAAAATGGTAGATGAACCTTGTATATACAAAAAGGTAGTAGAGAGTATGGTGGTGATCCTCTAGAGTACGTGGATGACATACTCTTGATAGGGAAGGAGTTTCCTATGCTACGCTTGATCAATCTCCGCTTATCACAAGGATCTCCATATAGGATCAAAGTGATACCTCCTAAATCCTGGGTTTTGGATCTATGTGATAGATCTAATTGGATGTTAGGAAACTCACTAGTAGTAGTGAGATGGTATCAATCGATCCTAGGGAGAATCACTGGAAGGGTTCCAGGGTGATAAGGATGACTGAATGTCAGTCGCAGGTTTGTCTATACCCTCAGTGGAAGGACGGTATGTTGGAAGAGTTCCAAGCTAGATACCGTGACATACTAGACGATTAAAGGAAAGATACATCGTTACCAAGGATGCTACCAAAGAGGCAGTCTGGATATATATAAGTTCATAGGATGAACTTCGTTCCTACCGTTGTGTGACAATGGAGTTGTGGCTTTAGCCAAGGAACTACCGTCCCATCAGAAATCCAGATATAATTCTTAGGCAGTGTCACCTGATCATGGAGATGGTTGATCTCCAGGGAGATCGAGGTTAGGAGAGTAGACACTGAGGACGACAGCGCGGATCCACTCACAAAGGCCTTTTTCCCAGTAGAGACTTTTATGGGATGGTTGAGTATGAGATACTTCAACCGCAGCTAATTGTTGGGTATGCGATACCATAACAGATGGCCCTAGTGCAAGTGGGAGATTGTTAGTTATATGTATGCCCTAGAGGCCATTACTGTACATACGATGTATATTGTAGTGGAGACATATATAGGGAGGACTTTCTTGCTCGACATGATAGTATGCTATCTGGTTGTACTTTATCTTAACATGTACTCCGATTGCCTCTATATTACATGTTGATAAAGCCCTTAGGATATGTACTCGACTACTGGGACTATGATGAGATCATACTAGTGGTGCCACGGTAGTCGACGAGTACATCCTATAACTGTTCCTAGTCGAGGGTGTATCGAGACAGGGCATCGATGCACCAGAGTAGACTAGCGTATACGCATCTTGACCCATATGATGGGCGATGGATGATCCCATATCCATCGGTGTTTGACATTAAGGATGGTGTACGGGTGCTTAGTAGAGACTGGGTACACTGGACGGACTCGCCGAGAACTTCCAGATGGTATTATACCATACGTCAGATGGCAGTTCTCTGGTGACACTGGTACAGAGTAATCTGTTGACCCGAGATCGTCATAGAGTCTTGTGTGGTTCCCACTGTGCTTTGATTTCCATCATAACATGTCCAAGAGGGCGTGCAAAAAGGTGGATTTTGGGTACAGTCCCGAATCACATGGAGGCAATGAGCGATAGGAGGGAATTCGTCTCTCCCGGTATAGGGAGTTGATGTTGTGCTGTGTTCGATTGGCTATAACCGGAAATCCCTGGCCAGGGTTGCTGAGATTTACTGGTAAGTGTTATCAGTAGTTTCTCGAACTGTTATAGACCTCATATCGACACGACTTATCGAGCTACTGGGGTCTGACGTTTACCACCCCTAGGCGAGATATGCGACATATCAGACGACGAGACCGGACTGTACGGGAGTGTTACTGTTTGGATTCACAGGAGAATGTACTGGCTTGCTTGTTGATCTTCTGAGCGCTCAATACCTGGGTAGCTGTTACGTTTAGCTGACCGCTTGCAGCTTGTGGGTGTTTGATATGATCATCACCTACTGCCGGCGTATTGACGATTCTTTAGAGTCCTACACAAAGGTTTCTTGACTCACGCAAAACGGAGTAGGGGCACATATGTGATATGTGCGGGACCGAGGATAATGCGATATGTGATACCGTATTATATTCTCACGATATTTGATATCAGCCGGGTCATCGGATCAAGTGTTGATTTGATGAATCGGTACGGATAAATATTAGTCGGTTATATGCGATGTAGCCGGATTGTCGGATCAAGTGTTGATTCGATAATTTAATGTATAATAATATATATGATATATTAAATTGCATTAACTAATATTAGCTCACTAAAACATTCTTTTTCTCACTCGGGTAATACATTGATATATATGCGATATATGTTAATTGTATTATTTTCTTTTGTTACGATAAATATTATATATATGATATATAATATTGTAACATGATATGATAAATAATGCAACATGTTTAGTAGAGATTAAACAAGATTAGGGTTTGATTTGGGTTAATTATTTCTAGATGATTCTAGAAGGTTTTGTTTTGTCATGGAAAAGATATTTACACATGACTCATCTTTAACCTAACCCAAACCCTACACCCTTGGTTAATTCTCTACAATGGTTTAGCAACCATGGTTGCATTATTGATCATTATCATTCTTTTCCTATTCATCACAAAAGGATTCTAATATTGTTCATCATCTTCTTCCTTCTTCTTCTTTGCTTAAAATGGTTTCTTGCTTTGTTTTTTGTGATGGATAAATATGAGAAAAAGATAAATAAAGAGAGCAAAAATCCTACTTCATCATCCTCATCTTCCCTTGCCATTTAGATGAGGGTGTTCACATCATTTCATGAGTGTTAGCTTGTGTTAAAGAAACTTCAAGGTAGATCATCTTAGTATCGAAGATCGGAAGCAAAGGTTGCGTCTTTCTCTTCGTGGAACCTCTCGAGAGTCCGGATCCCGATGATCGCAGCGAAGGGACCACAACACGGAGCATATGAAGTGAAGGACCGGATCTACAAAGGTTGTAATCCCTCTCACTTAGTATTAAGTTGTTAGCATGCTTGTTTTCGCCTGATCTCTAGTTTAAAGTTCCGTATTCGGGTTGTTCGGCACGGCTAAATTTTAAATTGGGCATGGTTGATGCCTCGTAGACCCTTGTGCGCGTGCCTAGCAACCCAACAGTAGTATCAGAGCTACTAGGCATTGGATGTCGACCTATGGGGGGTTCTCACTGTGTGACAGTGTGGCGAAGCATAGGCTCTTACCCCCAGGGTGTCCCGAGACCGGAAGGTGTTCCGGCGGGTTGTAGTCCTCGCGAGGGGGCATGCGTAAAAAGTAGCGGCTGAGGGACCCGTTGGTGCCACGGCGACCCCATTGGATGGGGTGGCTGCCTAGCAACCAAACAGTGGTATCAGAGCCAAGCTAGAGCTTTAGGCGAAGTCTAGACGACGTTTGAAGTCCGATCGAACCCGGAAAACCCGAACAAACCCCTTCTCTGGAAATTTTCTGAAAATTTGGATTTTTGTGAATTAAAAATTGCCAAAAAATTCAGCAGGGAATTTGATGAATTACTGTGAAGCACGTGCCATTGATTCGACAGAAGAGCCGCGGAACCGCGGCCCCACCCTGGGTTGCGCGGCGGTTCCGCGGCCAAAGTACTGAATCAATGCACGTGCTTTGCACAGTAATTAGTAACTTTATGTGCTGAGTCTTCTGGAAATTTTTATTTTTACTCAACAGTTGAGTTTTTCTGAGGTTGTTTAGGGATTCGATGATTCGATCGGATTATCAGATTTTGTCTATGTGTTTTGTCCGGATAATTTTTAGAAACTGTTAAAAAGTTCGAACGGATATCAATAACTCACTTTTTCCCCTGTCGGAAATTTTTTCAAAAGTTGGATTTTTTCTCGTGTTTAAGAATGTTCTAAGTCGTGCAAGTAACGCGATGGACCCTCTAGAAGACAACAAACCTTAACTCGATTATGTGACCGTCTTGAACTGCCTTTTGAACCTTAGGGTTTGGGGCAGTACGGCGTGCCACATGTGAGGCGTTGGCTTGACCCTTCTACGGCTGGACCATTGGTACTGTGGCATGTGATGGATGTTTTTAAACTGATTTCAAGTGTTGAGATATATTGGGGAAATTTTGGGTGCTTGATCATTCGATCGGAAAGTTTAACTTTTTCTATTTATCTGGAATGTGATACAATAATTGGAATCCACAGGTAGTTATGAGATAACTAATTTGAATATTATAAACATAGCAGTTTAGTTTCAGATGATCGGTTGCCACGGAATTTTGATGTGATCAAAAGTCCGTCGCAAACACGTAGCGTACGCGGATACTCGCCGGGTAAACTTAATAGACAGCTACACCTCTTAGCCCCGACCAAGTGACTGTAGGAGAACCCCGTCGCCGAAAGCATCCGTTCGGGTGCTCGCGGTAGCGGTGTTCCTCCTTGGTGCACTTTGTCGACGGCTTCAGGGGTGCGGCTGTCTACTAAAAATTTTGCGACGAGCATTCGATCAGGACGTCGGGAATCTTGTTGAATTGCCCGACTTGACATTGAAAAGAGTTTTCGATAATGAGACTAAAATGCGGGGTTTATAATTGTTAGGCATGTGATGTCTAAGGAATTCATTTGGTTAGGCATGCGATGTCTAAGGAGGTTGCGGATTCCAACTGTTGTAGTTTTACACTTTTTTCTGTGACCGTAAGCGTAGTATGTGGTGTATCGCCGGCTTCGTAGCTATACATCAACGACAATCGGGATACGCATACTTGCTTACGTTGATGATATGAGATATTATGTGTTGCTGTGATATGTTATATTGGATCGTCGCGTTTTGAATAGCCGGGGGTTTTATGTGAGATGAGAGTTTTTCTTTTTCATTCATGTAAAATTCATTTGTATGTAATATTCTTTTATTAGGGCACTCCAGGTAGCAGAAGATGTCACCGTTGTATATTATTTACTTTTCCGCATTAGGTAGACCCAAGGAGGGGAGCACAAGTAACCGGGTTCTAGGGTCCAGTGGGAGAACATCTCGAGGAGTCGAGACCGGGTATCCTAACCCTAGAATTGGCAGTGTTACTTGCCGCTCTCATAGGGGTCTAGGGATGTGGGTTTGGCTATTCATCGCGACCGTGGAATCCGTGTTTTATACTGGCTCGTATTGAAAACACGGACGTCCTAGTATATCCAATATTTCATATATGTTCTTCTGCTGCAATGTTCTGTGATGAGATTATATTACTGCCTGTGACGAATGTTTATATTATATATATGAGATATATGTTATATTGCAGATTTCGTTTCAAAAGAGATGCTTGTGAAGCATAATAAAATGGGACTTCATTAATGAGATTAATGAAACTAAAAGAAACCTAAGATGTTATAGAAACTTGTTTATAAAAACTGGTAGCTCTAGTTCTTGCTTTGCATAGCGGTGTTCCTTGTAGAACATCGAGCACCTTATTCGATAAGGAAAGGACCGAGATCCCTTCGCTGGGAGTGACTCCTTTAGCAATAACTGGCAGATGCTACACCCCTCGGTTTGTCTTTTGATTGCTTCTATAGTTTCTGCTTTGCACAGCGGTATATTTGATATATCCTGCACCTTATTCGATGAGGAAAGGGCCGACGATCCCTTCACCGGGAGTGACCCCTTTAGCAAAACTAGAAAAGCCTCAAAAACACTCCATTTAAAATCACTCGATTCTACAACGATATCAAGTTCATTACGCAAAGGGTTTTCCTAAAAACCTGTCGTAGCCCTCCGTCATTTCAGATAAGTAGTAGTTAGTATTCGTGCTACGTTTGTTGGCCTGCGTCAAGGCGTAGTGTGCGGTAGCTAACTAGTATTTATCTGCTTATGCATATGATGCAGATTGAGTTAGGGTAGTCGTGTGACTTTGTTGGCCTGCGTCAAGGGTCGTGCGGGTGGGTTTTATTCAATCAAGAAATGACGGGTTGAACTTGACTAGCGTACTGTGGTTTGTTGGCCTGCGTCAAGGTCATAGGACGCTAGGGGTAAAATATTATTGGGAATTTCAAGTGTTGAAATTTGCAATGAGATTGCATACCTTCTATGAGATAATTGGATCCCGATACCCGCTGCGAGTAAGAGTTACTCCTGGGAGAGTTTTACACATTACAATTAGCCGATCAAGTAGGTGTCTAGAAAGGTGTTAACGGGGTTACGCCTCTGGGAAAACGAGGTTTACTTTAATTAGGTTCGTGCGAAAGCACGGGGGACCTCCCTCAAAGTACCGACACTGGCCTGGCTAAAAGATTGGCGAACTTGTAGCGTGTAATTAATTCCGGCTAGTCTTTCCTTTTAGGGTTTGAAGGAAGATTTGATTAAAACAGTGGGAGACATCCTGATTAGATATATTATATAACCAATCTAATCTTGCAAGAGCATACGCTGAGTGTTTTCTTCTCTCTCTCTCCAGGTTGCGACTATATCACGCCTTAATCAAGATAATAAAACGGATATATTGACCGAACCCGCTTGTTATACTTAGCTGGGGAACGTTGGTCCCGCTCCAACTTATAATTGTTATAGGACAGAGCAGGAAATTGGGGAATACCAGATTTCCCGTGCCGCCCAAACGAAGAAAGTGCATGTTGATGCATCATCTTCGGGTGTGTTCATTACACAGAACTGTTTCTCAGTATCCTTTACGTCCTGGGTATGTGATACCGGATCAGGATCCCGTATATGTAATCTGTTACATGGGCTACAGATAGGTAGAGAACTGAGAACGGGTGATAAGTTTCATGAGACAGAAAACGGTGCAAGTGTTGCGGCCAAGTCTGTTGGTCACTATCACCCTGTATTACCGGAATACATTGATTCTGAACAAATGTTATTAGATACCGAACCTGATATACAAAATCATATCAGTCTCTTTAAAAGTAAAGAAAGGATATAATTTTGTATTGTTGGATAATGTTTTGAACATTTCCTATATCAAGAGTTGATCGGTTCAGGCACGTTATCTAAAAATATTGACGTTCTAAATCAAACCACAGTTCTTAGTATACAGAACACAACAAGAGGAAGAGTTCAGAAATGAATGAATCCTTCTTGAGGTATTATAGACTAGGTCATATCAATGCGACCCGACTGGCTGAAGTTACATATAGATGCATATTTAAATTAGTTTGAATTTACATCTTGTGAAACTTGCCGGTCATGTCACAAAGATAAGATGACCACAGCTCTGTTTGTTGGAAACAGAGAAAGAGTTAGTGAACTTTTGGGATTGATACATGCTGATGTATGAAAGTCCCCTGTCTACACATGCCAAGATCGGTTCTTTGTACTTCATTACATTCTCTGATAATCTCTCAAGATTCAGACATATGTTCCTGTTGAAACACAAGTCCGAACCTTTTGAGATATTCACAGAATATAAGTTAGAAGTAGAGAACCAAAATACGGGTAAAAGTATTATGTCCTTTGATGTGATCAAGGAGGAGAATACTTGAGCACGGAATTCCTGGACTGTTCTAAAGGAGAATGAGATTCTCTCTCAGCCTTACTCCTCCGTATACACCACAGCACGTCGGTGTATCGGGGCGGAGCATTAGCACCCTATTTGATATGGTGTGCTCTATGATGAGTACTACTGAGTTTCCTATTTCCTTTTGGGAGTTATGCACTTATGAAGTTGCATATCTATTGAATAGGGTTCAAATCAAATCAGTTGCCTACCACTTCATATGTGATATGGAAAGGGAAGAGCCCATATCTTAAGTTTGTTAAGATTTGGGTTGTCCGGCCTATGTCTAAAAGCAAAATCCGGACAAGCTCAAGACAAGGTCTGTTATGTAGAACTGGAAATGTTCCAGCTATACAAACTGCAACTGATGATTTGGTAGAACCAAAGGATTCAATAGTTTCCAACGAACCTCGGCCTCTCCGCCGATCTAGTAGGGTTCCTCACCCACCTGAGAGATACTTTGGTTTCTCTATGATAGTGGGAGCAAGGATTGCATCATGAGATGATGACCCAACTAGTTTCGAGCTGGCCATCAGGAGTAGGACTCTGTAAGAATAGCTGGATGCGTATCGATCTGAGATGGAATCCTTATACACCAACAAAGTATGGACTTTGGTTGCTTTATCTGAAGGGTTAAATCCCCATCAGGAGCGAGTATATCTTGAGAAGATTACTTGGTGTATATGGAAAAGTTGAGACTTTCAAAACTATGCTTAAGTCCATCCAGATCCTACTTGCCACGGCTACATACCATGACTACGATATCTGGTGGTTGGGTGTCATGACTGCTTTTCTAAATGATGTTTTAGAAGAGAACGTCTATAAGTACACAGCCAGAGGGCTTCGTAGACAGTGGGAGCAGCGGAAACGTGTGCAAGATGTTTTATATGATAAAATAGGCATCGCGGAGTTGGAACATCTGTTTTGATGTGGTAGTCAAAGAGTTTGACTTCATCAAAATGGTAGATGAACCTTGTATATACAAAAAGGTAGTAGAGAGTATGGTGGTGATCCTCTAGAGTACGTGGATGACATACTCTTGATAGGGAAGGAGTTTCCTATGCTACGCTTGATCAATCTCCGCTTATCACAAGGATCTCCATATAGGATCAAAGTGATACCTCCTAAATCCTGGGTTTTGGATCTATGAGATAGATCTAATTGGATATTAGGAAACTCACTAGTAGTAGTGAGATGGTATCAATCGATCCTGGGGAGAATCACTGGAAGGGTTCCAGGGTGATAAGGATGACTGAATGTCAGTCGCAGGCTTGTCTATACCCTCAGTGGAAGGACGGTATGTTGGAAGAGTTCCAAGCTAGATACCGTGACATACTAGACGATTAAAGGCAAGATACATCGTTACCAAGGATGCTACCAAAGAGGCAGTCTGGATATATATAAGTTCATAAGATGAACTTCGTTCCTACCATTGTGTGACAATGGAGTTGTGGCTTTAGCCAAGGAACTACCGTCCCATCAGAAATCCAGATATAATTCTTAGGCAGTGTCACCTGATCATGGAGATGGTTGATCTCCAAGGAGATCGAGGTTAGGAGAGTAGACACTGAGGACGACAGCGCGGATCCACTCACAAAGGCCTTTTTCCCAGTGGAGACTTTTATGGGATGGTTGAGTATGAGATACTTCAACCGCAGCTAATTGTTGGGTATGCGATACCATAACAGATGGCCCTAATGCAAGTGGGAGATTGTTATTTATATGTATGCCCTAGAGGCCATTACTGTACATACGATGTATATTGTAGTGGAGACATATATAGGGAGAACTTTCTTGCTCGACATGATAGTATGCTATCTGGTTGTACTTTATCTTAACATGTACTCCGATTGCCTCTATATTACATGTTGATAAAGCCCTTAGGATATGTACTCGACAACTGGGACTATGATGAGATCATACTAGTGGGGCCACGGTAGTCAATGAGTACATCCTATAACTGTTCCTAGTCGAGGGTGTATCGAGACAGGGCATCGATGCACCAGAGTAGACTAGCGTATACGCATCTTGACCCATATGATGGGCGATGGATGATCCCATATCCATCGGTGTTTGACATTAAGGATGGTGTACGGGTGCTTAGTAGAGACTGGGTACACTGGACGGACTCGCCGAGAACTCCCAGATGGTATTATACCATACGTCAGATGGCAGTTCTCTGGTGACACTGGTACAGAGTAATCTGTTGACCCGAGATCGTCATAGAGTCTTGTGTGGTTCCCACTGTGCTTTGATTTCCATCATAACATGTCCAAGAGGGCGTGCAAAAAGGTGGCTTTTGGGTACAGTCCCGAATCACATGAAGGCAATGAGCGATAGGAGGGGATTCGTCTCTCCCGGTATAGGGAGTTGATGTTGTGCTGTGTTCGATTGGCTATAACCGGAAATCCCTGGCCAGGGTTGCTGAGATTTACTGGTAAGTGTTATCAGTAGTTTCTCGAACTGTTATAGACCTCATATCGACACGACTTATCGAGCTACTGGGGTCTGACGTTTACCACCCCTAGGCGAGATATGCGACATATCAGACGACGAGACCGGACTGTACGGGAGTGTTACTGTTTGGATTCACAGGAGAATGTACAGGCTTGCTTGTTGATCTTCTGAGCGCTCAATACCTGGGTAGCTGTTACGTTTAGCTGACCGCTTGCAGCTTGTGGGTGTTTGATATGATCATCACCTACTGCCGGCGTATTGACGATTCTTTAGAGTCCTACACAGAGGTTTCTTGACTCAGGCAAAACGGAGTAGGGGCACATATGTGATATGTGCGGGACCGAGGATAATGCGATATGTGATACCGTATTATATTCTCGCGATATTTGATATCAGCCGGGTCATCGGATCAAGTGTTGATTCGATGAATCGGTACGGATAAATATTAGTCGGTTATATGCGATGTAGCCGGATTGTCGGATCAAGTGTTGATTCGATAATTTAATGTATAATAATATATATGATATATTAAATTGCATTAACTAATATTAGCTCACTAAAACATTCTTTTTCTCACTCGGGTAATACATTGATATATATGCGATATATGTTACTTGTATTATTTTCTTTTGTTACGATAAATATTATATATATGATATATAATATTGTAACATGATATGATAAATAATGCAACATGTTTAGTAGAGATTAAACAAGATTAGGGTTTGATTTGGGTTAATTATTTCTAGATGATTCTAGAAGTTTTTGTTTTGTCATGGAAAAGATATTTACACATGACTCATCTTTAACCTAACCCAAACCCTACACCCTTGGTTAATTCTCTACAATGGTTTAGCAACCATGGTTGCATTATTGATCATTATCATTCTTTTCCTATTCATCACAAAAGGATTCTAATATTGTTCATCATCTTCTTCCTTCTTCTTCTTTGCTTAAAATGGTTTCTTGCTTTGTTTTTTGTGATAGATAAATATGAGAAAAAGATAAATAAAGAGAGCAAAAATCCTACTTCATCATCCTCATCTTCCCTTGCCATTTAGATGAGGGTGTTCACATCATTTCATGAGTGTTAGCTTGTGTTAAAGAAACTTCAAGGTAGATCATCTTAGTATCGAAGATCGGAAGCAAAGGTTGCGTCTTTCTCTTCGTGGAACCTCTCGAGAGTCCGGATCCCGATGATCGCAGCGAAGGGACCACAACACGGAGCATATGAAGTTAAGGACCGGATCTACAAAGGTTGTAATCCCTCTCACTTAGTGTTAAGTTGTTAGCATGCTTGTTTTCGCCTAATCTCTAGTTTAAAGTTCCGTATTCGGGTTGTTCGGCACGGCTAAATTTTAAATCGGGCATGGTTGATGCCTCGTAGACCCTTGTGCGCGTGCCTAGCAACCCAACACATATTGCATACCTACCTGCTATTATGTCCTGCCTTACCTGTATTTTAGATGCTAGGATGCTTGTGTGCATTCATACGATAGCCTATGTAGATGTTATTTATTACTCACGAGTTGGCAACTCACCCCCGTTGTGCCACAACCTTTTGCAGGTCCGCTCCGTCAGTACAGTACCGGCGGGCGCACTTGCTTATTTTGCTTGGACTCGAGGTTTTGCTCTTAGGTGGGTTATATTTTTATTTTTGCACCACCTTGTATATTCTTTGTATCTAGAGCACTCCATCTACTGTATCTACCAGCATTATTGTATATTGACCTAGAAATGAGACTGTGAGATTTGTGGACTTTTTATGCTGTATTTTGGGGTCGAGCTCACTTGAGTCGACATGCTGTTTTCTCATGCTCTTTATGATTATTTCGCATGTTGTTGCTTTACATTGCGTGGGATTTGTGACCGCCCTGTGGTGAAGAGCTAGCTCCCGCTTGGGGATCCCATATTTGTTGGATTCATATATATTCTTGTTGTACCCATTTTGGGGGCCAGTATTTACAAAAGAGACTCTGCCGAAATTTTCGGAAAAATTGGTATTGTTTTTAAAAAAGGTTTTACATGACTTATTTGATAAACTCGCTTTCAATTGATTGGGTTTTCTTCACTCTTTTGCTTATTTGGTTTTGGTTTTCTGGGCTTTGGCTTACTTATTTTACGGACGTCTTGAGACGTTTCGTAAACTTAAGTTCCAGTCACGTTCCGTACCCTGCGGGTCGTGACATTACCATGGTTAGTATAATGGTTGGGTTAATAAATATCTACAAGTGAAACAAAAATGGTGGACTTGGTCAATGTTTCCACAAGCTTCTACAAGCTTGTAGCCATGACAAAAATCCATCTATTTTTGAATTACTTAGATAAATATAAACCCTACATTATCCTAACTATAGTGTAAGTCTCATACACCCATGTATCATGTATCATAAAGCATGACACAATAAAATGTACATTAATATATACCACATATATACTATATGCACACAAGTGATAAAAAAAATACTTAGTGAGCAAATATTAGTTAATGTAAGTTAATATATCAAATATATAATTATACATTAAATTATCAAATCAACACTTGATTTAATAATCCGGCTATATCCCATACAACCGACTAATATCATTTGGATCAATCTATCGAATCAACACTTGATCCGATAACTCGGCTATATGACATATAACCGACCGATATCACATATCGCAGGAATAGAATGCGGTATCACATGCGCGCATTAATCTCGGCCCCGCACATATCACATATGTGCTCCTACTCCATTTCGCATGAACCAGGAAACCTTTATGTAACTCTAAAGACTCGTCAATACGCCGGCAGTAGGTGATGATCATATCAAACACCCACAAGCTGCAAGCGGTCTGCTAAACGTAATGGCCACCTGGGTATTGAGCGATCAGAACATCAACAAGCAAGCCTGCTTATACTCCTGCGAATCCAATCAGCAACACTACCGTATAGTCCGGTCTCTTCATCAGATATGTCGCATATTACAACCTGGGGGTGGTAAAACGTCAGACCCCAATAGCCTGATAAGTCATGCTGATGCAAGGTCCATAACAGTTCGAGAAACTACTGATAACACTTACCAGTAGATCTCAGCAACCCTGGCCAGGGATTTCAAGTTATGGCCAATCGAGCATAGCGCAACATCAACTCCCAATACCGGGAGAGACGAATCCCCTCCTATCGCTCATTGCCTCCATGTGATTCGGGACTGTACCCAAAAACCACCGTTTTGCACGATCTCTAGACTGTGGTAAAGTGGAAATCAAAGCACAGTGGGAACCACATAAGACTCTATGACGATCTCGGGTCGACAGACTAACCTGTACCAATGTCACATGAGAACTGCTATCTGACGATAGGTATAATACTATCTAGGAGTTCTCGGCGAGTCCGTTCAGTGTACCCAGTCTCCACTGAGCACCCGTATACCTTCTCTGATGTCAAACACCAATGGATATGGGATCATCCATCGCCCATCAAATGAGTCGAGAAGCGCATACGCTAGTCTACTCTGGAGTATCGATGCCCTGCCTCGATACTCCCACGACTAGGAACAATCTAAGGATGTACTTACCGACTACCTCTGCCCCACTAGTATGATTTGCATCATAATCTTGGTAGTCAAGTACTCATCCTAAGGGCTTTATCAATATATAATAGAGAGATAAAATAAGTGTACATGTTAAGATAAAGTGCAACCAGATAGCATACTATCATGCCGAGCAAGAAAGTCCTCCCTATATATGTCTAAGCATCCACTACAATATACATCGCATGTATAGTAATGGCCTATAGGGCATGCATATAACTAAAAATCTCCTACTTGCACTAAGGCCATCTGTTGTAGTATCCAATACCCAACAATATAGCAGTGGTTGTAGTATGCCATACTCAACCATCCTATAGGTGTCTCTCTAAGGTAAGTCCTTTGAGAGTGTATCCGCCGTGTTATCCTTCATGTCAACTCTTCTGACCTTGATCCCTGGGAGATCAACCATCTCCCCAATCAGGTGATACTTGCCTCAGAATATGTCTGGAACGCTGATGGGATCTTTGTTCCTAGGCCAAAGCCACTACTCCATTGTTGTCACAATAACAGTTATTGGATGCTCAATGGTAGGAACCTTGTTCATCTTATGAACAAGAAATGTCCAGACAACCACTTTGGTAGTATCGTTGGTAGCAATGTATTCAGATTTTATCGTCTAGTATGTCACGGTATCTTGCTTGGAACTCTTCCAACATACCGTCCCTCCTCTGAGGGTAAAGACAATGCCTGTAACTGACTCTCAGTCGAACTTATCACTCTGGAAGCTAGAACCAAGAACTTTCTTTTAGTGCTTCTCAAGTACTTAAGAAGGTCCTCCACAGCTGTCCAGTGATTCTCCCAAGATCCGATTGATTCCTGATCACTACACCTAGTGAGTCATCTACATCTGGTCTGGTACATAACATCGCATATATGATAGTGCCTACTGCCGAAGCATAGGGTATCTCTTGCATGCGAGTGATTCATGAGTAAGTGGGCGAACCACCAAGCTTAGAATCCTCCATTCTAAACCCCTTTAGTATGGTGTTAATGTACCTGGATTTGGGACACTCCCAATATCCACTTAGATCTATCATCATAGATCATAATCCATACGATGTAGTAGGTATCATCCAGATCTTCCATGGAGAATCCTCATGATAAGAGGAGCTTGACCGAGTGTAGCATAGGAAACCATTTCCTATCAAGAGTATGTTATCTAACCTTACTCTCTACCACCTTCTTGTATATACAAGGTTCATCTACCATTTTGATGAAGTCAAACTCTTTGACTACCACATCAAAACAGATGTTCCATCTTCGCGATGCTTGCATTGATCCTGATGGACTTAAGCATAGCTTTGAAAGTCTCAACTTTTCCATTTACACCAAGAATCTTCTCAAGATCCATTTGCTCCCAATAGGTTTTACTCCTTCAGGTGCAACATGCAAAGTCATACTTTGTTGGTGTATATGGATTCCATCTTTGATCGCATAGCATCCAGCCTATTCCCAGAGTCACCACTTGTGATGGCCTGCATGAACCTGGTTGGGCCATCATCTACCATGATGATATCCTCGCTCCTACTGTCACCGAGAAGACCGTAGTATCTTTCAAGTGGATGAGGAACCCTACCAGATTCGCCGAGAGGCTGAGGTTCGCTGGAGACTATTGAATCCTTTGGTTTTACCAAATCATCAGCTGTAAGTTTGTCTAGCTGGAACTCCTTCCAGTTCTACCTCATGACTACAAATTTCTTCATAAGAAATTCTTTTTCTAAAAAAGGTGGTATCTTCAAATTCTTTTTGCTGAGGTTCGTTGGAGACTATTGAATTCTTTTTCTACAAATTCTTTTTGCTCCTCAGTTTGGTAGAAGATATACCCTCGCAAATGTTTGGGATATCTCAACAAACTTACAGGACTGACCTTGCCTCGAGCTTGTCCGGATTTTGCTTTTCAACATAGGCCGGACAACCCCATATCTTAACTCATTTAAGACATAGTCTCTTCCCATTCTATATCTCATATGAAGTGGTAGGCCCTGATTTGGATGGAACCCCATTCAATAGGTATGCAGCTTCTCAAGTTCTTAACACCCAGAAGGAAACAGGTAACTCAGCAGTACTCATCATAGAGCGTGCCATATCTCATAGGGTGCGTTACCTCCGCCCCGATACACCATTGTGCTATGGTGTATTCGAAGGAGTAAGCTGAGAGAGAATCCCATTCTCCTTTTAGAAAATCAAGGAACTCCATGCGCAAGTATTTTCCTCCTCGATCACATCGAAAGACTTAAAACTTCTACCCGTCTGGTTCTCAACTTCAAGCTTATATTCCTTGAATTTCTCAAAAGTTTCAGACTTGTGTTTCAACAGGAACATATGTCCGAATCCTGAGAGAAGATCAGTGAATATAATGAAGTACTAAGAACCAACCTTGGCATTTATAGATATAGGACCATATACATCATCATGTATCTGTCCCAAGAGTTCACTAACTCTTTCTCTGTTTCCAGTAAACGGAGTATAGGTCATTTTATCTTTGAGACAAGACTGGCAAGTATCATAAGATGAAAATTCGAACAGATTCTCATATTCATCCTTATGTAACTTAGCTGGTCGTGTCACATTGATATGACCTAGTCTACAATGCCATAAGAAGGATTCGTTCATTTCTGAACCACTCCTCTTGTGTGTGTTCTATATACTTTGAACCGTGGTTTGATTTAGAACGTATATGCTATTATATAACGTGCTTGATCGAATCAACTCTTGATTCAGGAAAATGTTCACAACATTGTCCTCCAATACAGAATTATATCCTTCTTTAACTTAATAAAGAAACTGATGTAATGTTGTATATCAGGTTCGGTATCTAATAACATTTGTTCAGAATCAATGTATTAATACAAGGTGATATTTTCCAACTGACTTGGCTGCAACACTTGCACCATTCTCTAACACTTAGAGACATATCACCCATTCCCAGTTCTCTATCTATCTGTAGCCCGTGTAAAATATTACATATGCGGGATCCTGATCCGGTATCACATACCCAAGACATAGAGGACACTGAGAAACAGTTCTTGGTAATGAACACACCCGAAGAATATGCATCAACATGCTTATTCCTCAGTTTGGTGGCATGCGAATCCAGATATTCCCCTATTTCCTGCTCGGACTTATAACAATTATAAGATAGAGCGGAACCAACGTTCCCTAGCTCAGTATAATAAGCAGGTTCGGTTAATGCATTCATATTATTATCTTGATTAAGGCATGACATGGTCGCTACCTGGAGAGAGAGAGAGAGAAGAAAACACTCTGTGTGCGCTCTTGCAAGATTAGATTGGTTATTAGTTTATCTAATCAGGATGGCTCTCACTGTTTTAGTCAAATCTACCTTCAAACCCTAAAAGGTAAGATTAGCCGGAATTAATTACACCCTACAAGTTCGCCAATCTTTCGGCCATGCCAGTGTCGATACTTTGAGGGAGGTTCCCCGTGCTTTCGCATGGACCTAATTAAAATAAACCTCATTTTCCCAGGGGCGTAACCCCGTTAACACCTTTCTAGACACCTACTTGATCGGCTAATTGTAATGTGTAATACTCTACCAGGAGTAACTCTTACTCGCAGTGGGTATCAGGATTCAACTATCTCATAGAAGGTATGCAATCTTATTGCAAATTTCAACACTTGAAATTCCCGATAATATTTTGCCCATATAAACTTATGACCTTAACATGGTCAACAAATCATAAGCGCTAGCCAAGTTCAACCCGTCATTTCCTGATTGAATTAAACCCACCCGCACGACCCTTAACATGGTCAACAAAGTCGTACGACTACCCTAATCCAATCGCATCATATGCTTATGCAGATAAGCACTAATCAGATACTGCACACTACGCCTTAACATGGTCAACAAACATAGCACTAATACTAAGTAGTACTTATCTGAAATGACGGAGGGCTACGACAGGTTTTTATGAAAATCTTTTGCGTAATGAACTTGATATCGTCGTAGAATCGAGTGAATTTGAAAAGGAGTGTTTTTGCGGCTTTTACAATTTTTGCTAAAGAGGTCACTCCCGGTGAAGGGATCTCGGCTCTTTCCTTATCGAATAAGGTGCAGGATATTTCACAAATACTACTATGCAAAGCAAAAACTATAAAAGCAATCAAAAGACAAACCGAGTGGCTTGTAGTATCTTCTAGTTTCGCTAAAGAGGTCACTCCCGGTGAAGAGATCTCGGCTCTTTCCTTATCGAATAAGGTGCTGGATATTCTACAAGGAATACCGCTATGCAAAGCAAGAACTAGAGCTACCATTTTTCGAAACAAGTTTCTACAACATCTTAAGGTTTCTTTTTATTTCATTAATCTCATTAATGAAGTCCCATCTTTTATGCTTCCTAAGCCTCACATATGAAACGAAAGCAGTAATATTAATTATATCTCATATATATAAAATAGGCATTCGTCTCAGAACATATCAAGTGATCACATCATAAAATATCAGCAGCAGAAGAACATATATGAAATATTGGATATACTAGGAATTCCGTGTTTTAAATTAAGCCAGTATAAAAAACGGATTCCACGGTCGCGATGAATAGCTAAACCCACAACCCTAGACCCCTACAAGAGCAGCAAGCAACCCTACCAATTCTATAGTTAGGAGACCCGGTCTCGACTCCTCGAGATGGTCTCCCACTGAACCCTAGAAATCGGTTACTTTTGCTCCCCGCCTTGGGTCTATCCTAATGCGGAAAAATAAATAATATACATCAATGGTGACAACATCCTCAACTCGGAAGTTCCCCAATAAAAGAATATTACATACAAGCTTTTACATGAATGAAAATGAAAAACTCTCATCTCACATAAAAACCCCCGGCTATTCAAAACTTGACGATCCAATATAACATATCACAGCAACACATAACATCACATGTCATCAACGTAAGTTAATATACGTATCCCAATTGTCGTTGACATATAGCAACGAAACCGGCGATACACCACATATTACACTTACGGTCGCAGAAAAGAAAGTGAAAAACTACAACAATTGGAATCCGCAACCACATTAGACATCATATACCCAATGTATCACATACTATGGATTTTATGCCCAACCAAATAAATTCCTTAGACATCTCATGCCTAACAATTATAAACCCCGCATTTTAGTCTCGATATTGAAAACACTTTTCAATAACCTGTCGGGTAATTCAACAAGATTCACGATAACCTGATCGAATGCTCATCGGAAACTTTAATAGAAGGTCGCACCCCCAATGCCGTCGACGAAGTGCACTTAGGCGGAACACCGCAGCCGCGAGCACCCGAACAGATGCTTTTAGCGACGGGGTTCTCCCACAGTCACTTGGTCGGGGCTATGGGGCATGGCTATCTAGTAAGGTTACCCGGCGAGTATCCGCGTACACTCTGTGATTGCGACGGACTTTTGATCCACATCAAAATTCCGTGGCAACCGATCAAATGAGACTAAACTGCTAGATTTATAAAATTCAAACTAGTTATCTCATAACTAATTATGTGGATTCCAAATATTGTATCACAATCATATATAGCTAGACGAAGTTAAACTTTTCGATCGAATAATCAAACACCCAAAATTTCCCGAAAAGCTCAACACTTGAGCGGAGTTCAAAAAGTACCCAGAAACCGCCACAGCTCGTATGAACCATCCGTAAAGGGCCGATCCATGCCTCACTCATGCCGCCACGGAACTGCGGCAAACCCTAGGGTATGTCCGCGGTTCCGCGATCCAAAAAGTCGAGTTTGAGAATCGTTCTTCTAGAGGGTCCACAGAATCGCTTGCAAGATTTTCTGAAAATTTTAAACTCGGAAAAATCCAACTCTTGGAAAATTTCAGCGAGGGAAAATATGGGTTATTGATATCCGTTCGAACTTTTTAACATCGTCTAAATAACCCGAATACATGTTTAGAATTATGACTATGAAACACTCCGAGTTGCCTTTGCAGAAAGTTAACATCACATGAAAATTTAGCAAAAACAAAGAACACCTGAAACACCAACACCCAGAGAATGGAACACCATGAAAAATTGAAGCCAGAATACCCTGAAAGAACCGGTGAGCTCGGTTTTAGAGCCATTGTGGCCGGCCAAAAGTGAGTGAAAATGCCTCAAATTTGTATGGTGTTTATGTTATATCACATACAACATTCTGCAGTTGTTTAAAAAATTGTTTGACACCTCTAAAAATTCGACAGAAACTAGGATTTGGTGTTGCAAGTTTCGGAGTAGTTTCGGTTTCGTAATCTAACAAACATCGTTTAAATCTCTAGCTTGGCTCTGATACCACTGTAGGGTTACTTAGCAAGGCAGCAAGGTTTCGGGAGGTATCGTCCATGCCGTTTTCAAATTTTTTCCACACTAAAGAACCCTAAACCTAGAATCTTAACTAGAGATTTAAACAATAAGCATGCAAACAACTTTACATACTAAGTGAATAAGGAATACAACCTTTGTAGACCGGTCCTTCACTTCAAATGCTCCGTGTAGATGTCCTTTCGCTGCGAGTATGATCTCCCGAACTCTTGAGAGGCTCCATAAGGTAAAAGATGCAAACTTGCTTGAAGTTTTCAAAGCCGAAGATGATCTATGTCGAGGAGACTCAAGCTCATGCTACATGTTCACTAAATTAGGGTTTAGTGAAGCAAACATCCTAAACTAAATGGCTAATAGTAGAGGATGATGAAGTAGGAAATGGGCTCACTTTAGATTTATTTTTCTCACATTATTTTCTCACTTTTGAAAAAGCTTGCAAGTTTTTCATGAAGAAGAAGAAGCTCAAGTGAAGAAGAAGGAGAGAATGAACTCATGAGGTGAGAATATCAACCATGGGTGAGTTAGTGTCATACACTAACTCATGTAGAGAGTTTACCATGGTTAGTATAATGGTTGGGTTAATAAATATCTACAAGTGAAACAAAAATGGGGGACTTGGTCAATGTTTCCACAAGCTTCTACAAGCATGTAGCCATGACAAAAATCCATCTATTTTTGAATTACTTAGATAAATATAAACCCTACATTATCCTAACTATAGTGTAAGTCTCATACACCCATATATCATGTATCATCAAGCATGACACAATAAAATGTACATTAATATATATCACATATATACTATATGCACACAAGTGAGAAAAAGAATACTTAGTGAGCAAATATTAGTTAATATAAGTTAATATATCAAATATATAATTATACATTAAATTATCAAATCAACACTTGATTTAATAATCCGGCTATATCCCATACAACCGACTAATATCATTTGGATCAATATATCGAATCAACACTTGATCCGATAATCCGGCTATATCATATATAACCGACCGATATCACATATCGGGATAATAGAATGAGGTATCACATACGCGCATTAATCTCGGTCCCTCACATATCACATATGTGCTCCTACTCCGTTTCGCATGAAGCAGGAAACCTCAGTGTAGAACTCTAAATACTCGTCAATACGCCGGCAGTAGGTGATGATCATATCAAACACCCATAAGCCACAAGCGGTTTGCTAAACGTAATGGCCACCCGGGTATTGAGCGATCAGAAGATCAATAAGCAAGCCTGCTCATACTCCTGCGAATCCAATCAGCAACACTACCGTACAGTCCGGTCTCTTCATCAGTTATGTCGCATATCACAGCCTTGGGGTGGTAAAACATCAGACCCCAATAGCCTGATAAGTCATGCCGATGCAAGGTCCATAACGGTTCGAGAAACTACTGATAACACTCACCAGTAGATCTCAGCAACCCTGGCCAGGGATTTCATGTTATGGCCAATTGAGCATAGCGCAACATCAACTCCCAATACCAGGAGAGAAGAATCCCCTCCTATCGCTCATTGCCTCCATGTGACTCGGGACTGTACCCAAAAACCACCGTTTTGCATGATCTCTTGACCGTGGTAAGGTGGAAATCAAAGCATAGTGGGAATCACATAAGACTCTAAGACGATCTCGGGTCGACAGACTAACCTGTACCAGCATCACCAGAGAACTGCTATCTGACGATAGGTATAATACCATCTAGGAGTTCTCAGCGAGTCCGTTCAGTGTACCCAGTCTCCACTGAGTACCCGTATACCTTCTCTGATGTCAAGCACCAATGGATATGGGATCATCCATCACCCATCATATGGGTCAAGAAGCGCATACGCTAGTCTACTCTTGATTATCGATGCCCTGTCTCGATACTCCCACGACTAGGAACAATCTAAGGATGTACTTACCGACTACCTCTGCCCTACTAGTATGATCTGCATCATAATCCTGGTAGTCAAGTACTCATCCTAAGGGCTTTTTCAACATGTAATAAAGAGAGATAATAAGTGTATATGTTAAGATAAAGTGCAACCAGATAGCATACTATCATGTCGAGCAAGAAAGTCCTCCCTATATATGTCCAAGCATCCACTACAATATACATCGCATGTACAGTAATGGCCTCTTGGGCATACATATAACTAACAGACTCATGGTGGCATGCTTGAATTTTTGTTTGTGGTGTGAGATATTTGTTGTGAGACATGGAGATATTTATTCTTGAGTTGTTTTCTTGAGTTGCTAGCATACTTGATATATGCTCACAACAAATAGCTCACAACACTTAGCTATTTTCTTCACTTGATTTTTCCTTAGCCTCACACTCTAATCCTCTCATGGCTTCTTCTACCTCCACCCTAATTGTCTCATGTGTTGAGAAATTTACGGTGTCTTGAGACAAACAAATCCTACACACTCTCTACTTCATCTTGGCTATCTAGTGTAGCGAACTAGGTATTCGAGTTTCCTCGGATATGAGGTTGGAGCTCGATGCAAAATCTCTTAGGTGGATCATCTTCGATGGGGAGACCGGAGATAAAACTTGATCAAGGAAGCCTCGAGGAGCTTGGGATAAAGGTTAAAGACCGAAGGACACGGATCATTCGGTATAAATTCCTAACTCTTTCATTGCTTGTTGGAATTAGGGTTTATGGTCGATCCGTATTCGGGGTTGTGGTAGCGCCAAGTTTGTAAATTTTTGTTCCGCATCCGGCCACAGTTCGATGGCCAGGGTGCTGCCGTAACCCAACATAGTATCAGATCCAACCTATACACCCTATACTACCTTGTTCTTACGCGGTTAAAAGATCGATCGAGCAAAATTTCCGAAATCACGATTTCATTTTACCCACTTTCAGCCGATTTTTCAGAGTGGTCAAAAAATAATTTCCAACATCTCAGAAATTCATGCAAGGTTTTCTAGGAAGCCATAAGAAATTTAGATACACAGTTCCCTAATACGGTGTAACATTTTAAAAATCGTTTAGGTTAATTGTCCGATAATTAGTAATACAACGCGTGTTTTTCATAAAACCTAGTTATAATTATTTTTCCACATAAACACAATTATACCTACTTTAATTATGTAATGGTTTATGTATGGGTGTTTTGTTAGTTACTTATTTAATTGCTAGTTTATTTAATTATTTTCCTTAAGTATTTATTTTAAATATTATTTTAATCATGCACTTACACATTTAATTAGTGTTAATTACAAATTAGTAAGGGTTAATTACATATTAGTGCACTATGACAACTTAACACTTATTTGTGTAACATGTTTTTCTTTCTAAAATTTTCTCAAAGGTTCTAGACAATTCTAAGCAAAACTAGAAAATAAAATAAACAATAAATAAGAAAAGAAAGATAAGATGTATGATGTGTGTGTAGGGGGTATGGTTACCTCTCTCTCACTCACCCCCACTCTCTTTCCCCCTCTCATTTTCGGCCACAAGATTGGTAGCAGCCCCTCCCCATTCCTCTTGTCTTTTCATCTCAAAAATTCTCATTTTCTCACAGAAGAATCCATAAATTCAACTATAATTTCTAGCTAAATAATCACAATTTTTCCTTGGTCTAAACTAAGCTTGGATCTTGAAGCAATATAGCATTTTGGGAGGCCAAGTTTGCAAGTTAGATCTCCAAATTCTTGAGGTATAAACCTTAACCCAATGGTTACTTTGTTGATTAATTTCTTTAATCTTATTTAGGTGTTAAAATAGTTTTATTTGCAAGATTGAGTTTTAAAGAGAAGGGCTTGGGTTAATGTTAGGGTTTTTACCACTTAATTAAGTTAGCTAAGTGTAGTTTACTATCTAGTGGCTTTAAAAATCTAATCTAGTTAATTACCTTGCTAAAGTGGCCTTTAATTATCCAAATTAAGTGTTTATGCAAATAAATTTCATGATTAGTGTGTGTTTGTATGAGATTATATTTAATTAAGTGTTGCATGGCTTGAGTAGAATATTCATGTGCGATTAGTGGCTACTAGACTTGCTAATCAATCTAGTTTGCACTAAGATGGCTTAAGGTTGCTTACTAGGTTTTTAAAAGAAAAGGGTTTTAATTAAGTTTGAGATTGTGATGATCTACGACCTATTTCCCTAAATATTAGTGCGATGTGAATGCGCGATTAGTGTGATTAAATTCTAGTTGGGGTGTTTGCTACGTATAGCAACCCCTAGTTGTGGTTGTGGCAATGTCGCGCACGCGTTTTGTGCACCAAGTGCATGCACGTCTAGTTAGTACGCGTGTTAGTTGTATGTATGCCCTAGAGGCCATTACTGTACATGAGATGTATATTGTAGTGGATGCTGAGACATATATAGGGAGGACTTTCTTGCTCGATATGATAGTACACTATCTGGTTGCTCTTTATCTTAACATGTATACTTACTGTCTCTCTGTTACATGTTGATAAAGCCCTTAGGATGTGTACTCGACTTCCAGGATTACGATGCAGATCATACTAGTGGGACCTGGGTAGTCCATGAGTACATCCTTCAATGTTCCTAGTCGTGGGAATATCGAGACGGGGCATCGATATTCCAGTGTAGACTAGCGTATATCTTCTCGACCCATGTGATGGGCGATAGATGATCCCATATCCATTGGCGTTTGACATCAGAGATGGTATACGGGTGCTCAGTGGAGACTGGGTACACTGAACGGACTCGCCGAGAACTCCAGATGGTATTACACCTCACGTCAGATGGCAGTTCTCTAGTGACACTGGTACAGCTTAATTTGTCGACCCGAGATCGTCATAGAGTCTTGTGTGTCTCCCACCGTGTTTTTATTTCCACCCTACCACGGCTCTACTGAGCGTGTAAACAGGTGGTTTTTGGGTACAGTCCTAAGTCATATGGAGGCAATAAGTGATAGGAGGGGATTCGTCTCTCCCGGTATTGGGGGTTGATGTTGCGCTATGATCGACTGGTCATAACTGGAAATCCCTGGCCAGGGTTGCTGAGATTTATTGGTAAGTGTTATTAGTAGTTTCTCGAATGTTATGGACCTTACATCGGCATGACTTATCAAGCTACTGGGGTCTGATGTTTACCACCCCTAGGCGAGATATGCGACATATTAGACGAACAGACCGGACTGTGCGGTAAGTTTTACTGATTGGATTCACAGGAGTATGAGCAGGCTTGCTCGTTGATCTTCTGATCGCTCAATACCCGGGTGGCCGTTACGTTTAGCAGACCGCTTGTGGGTGACTGATATGTCACCACCTACTGCCGGCGTATTGACGAGTTTTTAGAGTCCTACATAGAGGTTTCCTGGCTCAAGCGAAACGAAATAGGAGCACCTATGTGATATGTGCAGGACCAAGAATAATACGAGTATGTGATACTGTATTCTATTCTCGCGATTTGTATCATCGGTCGGTTATATGAGATATAGCCGGATTACCGAATCAAGTGTTGATTTGATATATTGATACACTAGATATTAGTCGGTAATATGAGATATGACCGGATCATTAAATCGAGTGTTGATTTAATGATTTAATGTATAATTATATATTTGATATATTACTTTACATTAACTAGTATTGGTTCACTTGAGAAACGAATTATCATCATGCAACCATAGGTGAGTTAGGTTTTATCCACTAACCTTTGTAGAGACATAACCATGGTTTAAGCTAATGGTTTGGTTAATAAATATCTTAAGTAAAACAAAGTGAGTGGACTTTGTCAAAGATGCTTTAAGCTTCATGAAGCTTCAAGCCAAGACAAAAAAAGCCACCATTTTGAATTACAAAATAAATAAAAACATGCTAGATTTTTTTAAGTGAAGAAATAAAGTGAGAAATCAAAATCTAAAGTGAACCCATTTCCTATTTCATCAACCTCTACTGCTTTCCATTTAGTTTAGGGTGTTCTCTCCACAAAGTTCTTGAGCAAGTGAAGAGGGAGCTTGAGTTTGAGTCAGCTCGACGTAGATCATCTTCGGCCTCGAAGTCAACGAGCTAGCTTGATCGTTTCTCCGGGGAAATCCATTCTAGAGTTCATGACTACGATGATCACAGAGAAGGGACGTCAACACGGAGCTTTAGAAGTGATGGACCGGATCTACAAAGGTTGTATTTTCATTCACTTCTCTATGTAATGTTGGTCTACAAGTTTTGTTACCCTAGTTTTCTAGTATGATCTTTAGTTTGATTGCTTAGCACCCCTTTAGTTTTTGTTGTGGCATGTGTGATGCTTCCAAACCCTAGGCTAGGTGCTGAGGAATCCCAACATGGCATCAGAGCCTAACTAGAAACATAGACGATGTTAAGACAATTCGAAACCGAAAAACTTCGCAAAATACGATTTTGGAAACCCATGGATTTGCTCTCTGGAAATTTTTTTAAAAGTGGTCTAAATTATTTAAGCAACTGCATAGTGATGTACTAGAGATTATAAGAACACAGGTGGAATTAGGAGGGGCTCGGACAAAAACAGGCGACAGGGCCTCCATTTCCGGCGTCGCCGACCGTACATGCTCCTTCCCTCCTCGTATTGCACCAGTGCTCTAGTCTTTATATTTTGGGGTTTCTGGTATTGTTTGGGAAGTCCAGATTTTCATGTGATGATAATTGTGTTATGGACTCTTTGCGGAGTATTTCGTATTCGTATTTTTTAGCATTGTATTGGTAACCTAGACCATGTTTAACACTTCGAACGAAATTCAAACTTCACCCCATGACCCCCTCTGAAATTTCCAAGTGTTGGAACTTTTCCAAGTTAATTATATTCAATGTTCGTGCAAGTAACTCTATGGACCCTCTAGAAGCACATAAACCTTAACTCGATTCTATGCCCTCGAAATCGCGGCTTGAACCCTCGGGTTTGTCGTGGTTCCGCGGTGTCATAGGTGAGGCGTTGGTTTGACCCTTCTACGGCTGGATCATAGGTACTGTGGCACGTTTTGGGTACTTTAACTTCGCTCAAGAGTTGAGCTTATTGGGAGTTGTGGGGATTTGTTGATTCGTTCGAAACGTTTAACATAGTCTAGTATAATGTGATACAATACTTGGAATCAACAACATTTGAATTTTATAAGTCTAGCAATTTAGTCTCATTTGATCGGTTGCCATGGAATTTTGATGCGATCAAAAGTCCGTCGCAATCACTTTGTGTATTCGGATACTCGCCGGGTAACATTACTAGATAGCTACGCCCCATAACCCCGGCCAAGTGACTGTAGGAGAACTCCGTTGCCAAAAAGCATCCATCCGGGTGTTCGTGGCCGCGGTGTTCCGCCTAAGTGCACTTCGTCGTCGGTATCGGGGGTGCCGCCGTCTACTAAAGTTTCCGACGAGCATTCGATCGGAATGTCGGGAATCTTGTTGAATTGCCCGACTGATTATTGGAAAGTGTTTTCAATATTGAGACTAAAATGCGGGGTTTATAATTTTTAGGCATGCGATGTCTAAGGAATTCATATTGTTAGGCATGAAATCCGCAATATGAGATATTACGGGTTTATGATGTCTAAGGTGGTTGCGGATTCCAACTGTTGTAGTTTTCATTTTCTTTTCTGCGACCGTAAGTGTAATATATGGGGTATCGCCGGTTTCGTTGCTATACATCAACGACAATTGGGATACGCATATTTACTTACGTTGATGACATGTGATGTTATCTGTTGCTGGATATGTTATATTGGATCGTCGTGTTTGAATAGCCGGGTTTTTTTTATGTGAGATGAGTGTTTTTCATTTTCAATCATGTAAAAACTTGTATGCAATATTCTTTTATTGGGGTACTTCCGGGTTGAGGAAGATGTCACCGTTGATGTATATTATTTACTTTTCCGCATTAGTATAGACCCGAGGAGGGGAGCATAAGTAACCGGGTTCTAGAGTCCAGTAGGAGACCATCTCGAGGCGTCGAGTCCGGGTCTCCTAACTCTAGAATTGGTAGGGTTGCTTGCCTCTCTCGTAGTGGTTTAGGGATGTGGGTTCGGCTATTCATCACGACCGTGGAATCCGTGTTTTATGTAGGCTCGAAATAAAACACGGACATCCTAGTATATCCAATATTTCATATGTTGTTTTCTACTGCATTATCTGTGATGTGATCATGTGATATGTTCAGATAGATACTGTATATAGTATATATGATATATTATATAGACGTTGATTATGTTTTACATCCGTGCTAGCCCTGCCCCGCTCTGCCGTTAGTTACCTAACCTAACGGTGCATGACGGGACATTGTGGTGAATGCGGATGGCATAAGCGTACGTTGTATTTGTCTATGATGCTTAAGTGACTTATATGATGGGACATTCATTAATGAGATAAATGAAAGAAAATAAACCTAAAAGATGTTGTGGAATCGAATTTCAAAAACAGGTAGCTCTAGTTGTTGCTTTGCATAGAGGTGTTCCTTGTAGAACATCCAGCACCTTATTCGATAAGGAAAGAGCCGAGATCCCTTCACCGGGAGTGACCTCTTTAGCAATAACTAGCAGATGCTACAACCTTCGGTTTGTCTTTTGACTGTTTTTCTAGTTCTTGCTTTGCATAGTGGTATTGTGAATATCCTGCACCTCATTCGACGAGGAAAGAGCCGAGATCCCTTCACCGGGAGTGACCTCTTTAGCGAAACTAGCAAAAGCCTAAAAAACACTCCATTTAAAACCATTTGATTCTGCAACGAGATCAAGTTCAAAGCATTAAAGGTTTTCTTAAAAACCATCCGCAACCCTCCATCATTTTAGGAAGTAGAGTACTTAGTATTCGTGCTGTGTTTGTTGACCATAGTCAAGGCACAGTGTACAGTAGCTAAGTGATGTCTTCCTACACAGCATATGATGCGATTAGTTAGGACAGTCATGCGACTTTGTTGACCTTAGCCAATGGTCATGTGGGTGGGTCTAATTAATCACGAAATGACGGGTAGAACTTGACTAGTGCTTATGATTTGTTGACCATAGCCAAGGTCATAAATGCTAGGGATAAAAACCTTTATCGGGAGTTTCAAGTGTTGAAATTTGCAATGAGATTGCATACCTTCTATGAGATAGTTGGATCCTGATATCCACTGTGAGTAATTGTTACTCCTGAGAGAGTTTTGCACTTTACAATTAGCCGATCAAGTAGGTGTCTAGAAAGGTGTCAACGGGGTTACGTCCCTGGGAAAACGAGGTTTATTTTAATTAAGTCCGTGCGAAAGCACGGGAAACCTCCCTCAAAGTACCGGCACTGGTCTGGCTGAAAGATTGGCGAACTTGTAGAGTGTAACTAATCCCAGCTAGTCTTTCCTTTTAGGGTTTGAAGGAAGATTTGATAAAAACAGTGGGAGCCATCCTGATTAGATAAAATATATAACCAATCTAATCTTGCAAGAGCGCACGCAGAGTGTTTTCTTCTCTCTCTCTCTCCAGGTAGCGACCATATCATGCCTTAATCAAGATAATTATATGGATGTATTGACCGAACCCGCTTGTTGTACTAAGCTGGGGAACATTGGTCCCGCTCCAACTTATAATTGTTATAAGACCGAGCAGGAATTAGGGGAATGCCATGATTCCCATGCCGCCCTAACGAAGAAAATGCATGATGATGCATCTCCTTCGGGTGTGTTCATTACATAGAACTGTTTATCAGTATCCTCTACGTCCTGGGTATTTGATACCTGATCAGGATCCTGGATATGTAATCTGTTACATAGGCTGCAGATAGGTAGTGAACTAAGAACGGGTGATAAAATTTCAAGAGTTTTAAACATTGCAATTGTTGCAGCCAAGGTGTTGGCAGTTATCACCCTGTATTACAAAATACATCGATTCTGAACGAATGTTATTAGATACCGAACCTGATATACAACATCACATCAGTCTCTTTATTTAGTAAAGAAGGATATAATTTTATATTGGTGGAGAATGTTTTGAACATTTCCTATATCAAAAGTTGATCGGTTCAGACACGTTATCTAAAAGCATATACGTTCTAAATCAAACCACAGTTCTTAATGTACTGAACACACAAAAGAGGAAGAGTTCAGAAATGAACGAATCCATCTTTAGGCATTGTAGACTGGGTCATATCAATGCGACCCGACTAGCTAAGTTACATTTAGATGCATATTTAAATCAGTTTGAATTTACATCTTGTGAAACTTGCCAGTCATTTCACAAAGATAAGATGACCATAGCTCCGTTTACTTGAAACAGAGAAAGGGTTAGTAAACCCTTGGGACTGATACATAGTGATGTACGTAGGTCCTCTGTCTACACATGCAAGGACTGGTTCTTTGTACTTCATTACATTCATTGATGATCTCCTAAGATTCGGACATGTGTTCCTGTTGAAACGTAGGTCTGAAGCTTTTGAGAAATTCATTGAATATAAGTCAGAAGTAGAGAACCAAAACCGGGTAGAAGTATCATGTCCTATGATGTGATCAGGGAGGAGAATACTTAAACATAGAGATCCTGGACTATTCTAAAGGAGAATAAGATTCTCCCTCAGCATTGCTCCTCCGTATACACCACAGCACAACGGTGTATCTGTTAGTTATATGTATGCCCTAGAGGCCATTGCTATACATAGGATGTATATTGTAGTGGATGCTGGGACATATATAGGGAGGACTTTCTTGCTCGACATGATAATGTGCTATCTGGTTGCTCTTTACCGTAACGTGTACACAGATTGTCTCTCTATTACATGTTGGTAAAGCCCTTAGGATGTGTACTTGACTACCTGGACTATGATGCGGATCATACTAGTGGCGACATGGTAGTCCATAAGTACATCCTTCAAAGTCCCTAGTCGTGGGTGTATCGAGACGGGGCATCGATATACCAGAGTAGACTAGCATATACCTTCTCGACCCATATAGTTGGGCGATGGATGATCCCATATCCATTGGTGTTTGACATCAGAGATGATATACGGCTGCTCAGTGCAGACTGGGTACACTGGACGGACTCGCCGGGAACTCCCAGATGGTATTATACCTTACGTCAGATGGCAGTTCTCTGGTGACACTGGTACAGAGTAGTCTGTTGACCCGAGATCGTCATAGAGTCTTGTGTGGTTCCCACTGTGCTTTGATTTCCATCTTACCACGTCCAAGAGGGCGTGCAAAACGGTGGTTTTTGGGTACAGTCCCGAGTCACATGGAGGCAATGAGCGATAGGAGGGGATTCGTCTCTCCCGGTATAGGGAGTTGATGTTGCGCTGTGTTCGATTGGCTATAACAGAAAATCCCTGGCCAGAGTTGCTGAGATTTACTGGTAAGTGTTACCAGTAGTTTCTCGAATTGTTATAGACCTCATATCGACACGACTTATCGAGCTATTGGGGTCTGACGTTTACCACCCCTAGGAAAGATATGCGACATATCAGACGACGAGACCGGACTGTACGGTAGTGTTACTGGTTGGATTCACTGGAGTGTGAGCGGGCTTGCTCGTCGATCTTTTGATCGCTCAATACCTGGGTGGCCGTTACATTTAGCAGACCGCTTGCGGCTTGTAGGTGTTTGATATGATCATCACCTGCTGCCGGCGTATTGACGAGTCTTTAGAGTCCTACACAGAGGTTTCCTGGGTCAAGCGAAACGAAATAGGAGCGCATATGAGATATGTGCGGGACCGAGAATAATGCGTGTATGTGATACCGTATTCCATTCTCGCGATGAATGTATCGAATGGTTGTATGCTATATAACCTAGTTATCGATTCAAGCGTTGATTCGATAAGTCGATACATTGAATACTAGTCGGTTATGTTCGACATGACCGGATCATTGAATCAAGTGTTGATTTAATGATTTAATGCATAATTATATATTTGATATATTACTTTACATTAACTAGTATCGGTTTACTTAAGATGGATTTTCTCACTCGCCTGTGCACATTGTATATGTGATATATTTTGTGCACTTGATTGTATCATGTTTGATGATATATGATAGCTAGGGTTTGTGTAAAGAGTTAAACCTTAGTTAAGTAAATGGTTAGGGTTTTGATATATTTATTAATTCTTTTATCTTTTAATTTTTATTAAAAAGATAAGAGATAAAGAAAACAAAAGGTTGCTTTTCTTCATGAAGCTTGTTGAAGCTTCATGAAGCTTTGACCAAAGAAACCTTTTGTCTTCATCTCATTAACCCTAACCATTCATTGAACTATAGTTAGCTCTCTACACTTTACCATGGTTACAATTATAATAAGAATTCATTTTCTTTTCTATTATTATTCTTATCATAATACTTATCATATATTCTTCTTCTTCTTCTTCTTCTTCATCTTCTTTGAAGAAGAAAGCTTCACTTCATCAATGGTGATTGATGAAATCAAGTGAGAAATCCAATTCTAAAGTCTACCCACTTCCTATTTTTTCATCCTCTACCTCTAGCAAAGTAGTAGAGTGTGTTTTCTTCACAAGTTTCTTGACTTGGTGAAGTTGGAGCTTGATCTAGTGATGCTTCGACGTAGAGCATCTTCAGCACGAAGCCGACGACCTTGCCCGTCCATTTCTCCGATGAAGCCGACGCTTGAGCCCGGGATTCATTTTGGACAGCGAGGAGAGTTCATTGCGGAGCTATGGAGGTGGAGGACCGGATCTACAAAGGTTGTATTTCCTTTCTTTTAGTTTAATTGTAAACTAGTTTCTTTTTCGCCTAGAATTCTAGCCAACGATCCGTAGTCTAGGGTTTCTCGGCACCGTAATTTTTGAAATTGGCATGGTTGATGCCTTGTGAGACCTCTTGAGAGTGCCTAGGAACCCTACAGTGGTATCAGAGCCTAGCTAGAGCCTTAGGCGAAGTCTAGACGAAGTTTGAAACCCGAACGAACCCGAAACCCTAACACAAACATGCTCTCTGGGCTTTTTCCAAAATCTGGAGTTTTTCGATATTAAAAATATGCAGAAAAATCAGCAGGAAATTCTAAGGGTTTCTGTAAAATTCGTGTGCCTAATTCCATCATTGCGCCGTGGATCCGCGGCACGAGCATCGCTCGTGCGGCGGTTCCGCGGCCGTTTTGTCTTATGTGGCATAGAATTTTACACAGTAATTCATAATATTCAGTGCTGGTTTTCCTGGGAATTTTTAATATTTATTCAAGAGTTGAATTTTCTGGGGTTGTTTTGGGGATTCGATGTTTCGATCGGAGTATCAAATTTTGTCTATGCGGCTTCCGGATAATTTTTGAATATGTTAAAAAGTTCGACCGGATATAAATACCCAAATTTTCCCCTGCCGGGAAATTTCCAAGTGTTGGATCTTTCCGTAGTTTAACGACGTTCTAAGTAGTGCAAGTAACGCGATGGTCCCTCTAGAAGACAACAAACCTTAACTCGATTATGTGACCGTCTTGAACTGCCCTTTGAACCTTCGGGTTTGGGGCAGTACGGCGTGCCACATGTGAGGCGTTGGCTTGACCCTTCTACGGCTGGACCGTTGGTACTGAGGCACGAACTGAATGTTGTTAGACTTATTTCATGTGTTGGACTGTATCGGGAAAACTTGGGTGTTTGAATGTTCGATCGGAAAGTTTAACATTTTCTATTTGTCCGGAATGTGATACAATAATTGGAATTCACAAGCAGTTATGAGATAACTGAATGAATGTTATAAATCTAGCGGTTTAGTCTCACTTGATCGGTTGCCACGGAATTTTGATGCGATCAAAAGTCCGTCGCAATCACGTAGCGTACGCGGATACTCGCCGATAAACTTAATAGACAGCCTCACTCCAAAGCCCCGACCAAGTGACTGTAGGAGAACCCCGTCGCCGAAAGCATCCGTCTAGGTGCTCACGGCAGCGGTGTTCCGCCTTGGTGCACTTCGTCGACGGTATCGGGGGTGCGGCCGCCTACTAAAGTTTGCGACGAGCATTCGATCAGGCTGTCGGGAATCTTGTTGAATTACCCGACTTGATATTGAAAAGTGTTTTCGATAATGAGACTATAATGCGGGGTTTATAATTGTTAGGCATGCGATGTCTAAGGAATTCATTTGATTAGGCATGCGATGTCTATGCAAGTTGTGGATTCCAACTGTTGTAGTTTTACACTTTCTTTTCTGTGACCGTAAGTGTAATATGTGATATCGCCGGTTTCGTTGCTATATGTCAACGACAATTGGGATGCACATATTTACTTACGTTGATGACATGTGATGTTATGTGTTGCTGGATATGTTATATTGGATCGTCGTGTTTGAATAGCCGGGGGTTTTTATGTGAGATGAGTGTTTTTCATTTTCATTCATGTAAAAACTTGTATGGAATATTCTTTTATTGGGGCACTTCCAGGTTGCGGAAGTTGTTACCGTTGTTGTATATTATTTAGTTTTCCGCACTAGGATAGACCCGAGGAGGAGGGCACAAGTAACCGGGTTCTGGAGTCCAGTGGGAGACCAACTCGGGGAGTCGAGTCCGGGTCTCCTAACTCCAGAATTGGTAGGGTTGCTTGCCTCTCTCGTAGGGGTCTTGGGGTGTGGGTTTGGCTATTCATCACGACCGTGGAATCCATGTTTTATACTGGCTCGTATTAAAAACACGGACGTCCTAGTATATCCAATATTTCATATGTTTCTTCTGCTGGGATATCTGTGATGTGATCATGTGATATTCTGTGATAGATACAGTATATAGTATATATGATATATTATATAGACGTTACTTATGTTTTACACCCGTGCTAGCCCTGCCCCGCTCTGCCGTTAGTTACCTAACCTAACGGTGTACGAGGGGACATCGAGGCGAATGCGGATGGCATAAGTGTACGTCGTATTTATCTGTGATGTTTAGGTACTTAAATGATGGGACTTCATTAATGTGATTAATGAAATAAGAGAAACCTAAGATGTTGTAGAATCGAATTTCAAAATAAAACAGGTAGCTACAGTTCTTGCTTTGCACAGCGGTATATGTGATATATCCTGCACCTTATTCGATAAGAAAAGGACCGAGATCCCTTCACCGGGAGTGACTCCTTTAGCAATAACTGGCAGATGCTACACACTCGGTTTGTCTTTTGATTGCTTTTAAGAGTTTTTGCTTTGCACAGTGATATATGTGATATATCCCGCACCTCATTCGACGAGAAAAAGACCGACGATCCCTTCACCGGGAGTGACTCCTTTAGCAAAACTAGAAAAGCCTAAAAAACACTCCATTTTAAAATTCATTCGATCCTACAACGATATCAAGTTCATTACGCAATAGGTTTTCAGAAAAACCTGTCGTAGCCCTCCGTCATTTCAGATAAGTAGTAGTTAGTATTCGTGCCGCGTTTGTTGGCCTTTGTCAAGGCGCAGTGTGCGGTAGCTAACTGGTGCTTATCTGCTTATGCATATGATGCAGATTGGGTTAGGGTAGTCGTGCGACCTTGTTGGTCTTTGTCAAGGGCCGTGCGGGTGGGTTTAATTCAATCAGGAAATGACGGGTTGAACTTGACTAGCATCCTATGGTTTGTTGGCCTTTGTCAAGGTCATAGGAGGTTAGGGGCAAAATATTATCGAGAATTTCAAGTGTTGAAATTTGCAATGAGATTGCATACCTTCTATGAGATAGTTGGATCCCGATACCAACTGCGAGTAAGAGTTACTTCTGGGAGAGTTTTGCACATTACAATTAGCCGATCAAGTAGGTGTCTAGAAAGGTGTCAACGGGGTTACGCCTCTGGGAAAACGAGGTTTACATTAATTAGGTTCGTGCGAAAGCACGGGGGACCTCCCTCAAAGTACCGACACTGGCCTGGCTGAAAGATTGGCGAACTTGTAGTGTGTAATTAATCCCGGCTAGTCTTTCCTTTTAGGGTTTGAAGGAAGATTTGATAAAAAAGCAGTGGGAGCCATCCTGATTAGATAAAATAATAACCAATCTATTCTTGCAAGAGCGCACGCTGAGTGTTTTCTTCTCTCTCTCTCCTGGTAGCGACCATGTCATGCCTTAATCAAGATAATAATACGGATAATTGACCGAACCCGCTTGTTATACTGAGCTGGGGAACGTTGGTCCCGCTCCAACTTATAATTGTTATAAGACAGAGCAGGAGATTGGGGAATACCAGATTTCCCGTGCCGCCCAAACGAAGAGAGTGCATGCTGATGCATCATCTTCGGGTGTGTTCATTACAAAGAACTGTTTCTCAAATGTCCTTTACGTCCTGGGTATATAATACCAGATCAGGATCCCGCATATGTAATCTGTTACATGGGCTACAGATTGGTAAAGAACTGAGAACGGGTGATAAGTTTCATGAGGCAGAAAACTGGGCAAGAGTTGCAGCCAAGTCTGTTGGTCACTGTCACCCTGTATTGTAATACATTGATTCTGAACGAATGTTATTAGATACCGAACCTGATATACAAAATCATATCTGTCTCTTTATTAGTAAAGAAACGATAAAATTTTGTATTGTTGGATAATGTTTTGAACATTTCCTATATCAAAAGTTGATCGGTTCAGGCACGTTATCTAAAAGCATTAATGTTCTAAATCAAACTACAGTTCTTAGTATACAGAACACACACAAGAGGAAGATTTCAGAAATGAACGGATCCTTCTTGTGGCATTGTAGACTAGGTCATATCAATGCGACCCGACTGGCTAAAGTTACATTAAGATGCATATTTAAATCAGTTTGAATTTACATCTTATGAAACTTGCCAGTCATGTCACAAAGATAAGATGACCATAGCTCTGTTTATTGGAAACAGAGAAAGAGTTAGTGAACTCTTGGGACTGATACATGATGATGTATGTAAGGTCTCTTGTCTACACATGCCAGGACTGATTCTTTATACTTCATTATAATCTCTGATAATCTCTCAAGATTCAGTCATATGTTCCTGTTGAAACATGAGTCCGAACCTTTTGAGATATTCACAGAATATAAGCGAGAAGTAGAGAACCAAAATACGGGTAAAAGTATTATGTCCTTTGATGAGATCAAGGAGGAGAATACTTGAGCACGGAATTCTTGGACTTTTCTAAAGGAGAATGAGATTCTCTCTCAGCATTACTCCTCCGTATACACCATTGCATGATGGTATGTCGGGGCGGAGCAGATACACCCTATTTGATATGGTGTGCTCTATGATGAGTAATACTGAGTTACCTTTTTCCTTAAGGGGTTATGCACTTGAGAAGTTGCATACCTATTGAATAGGGTTCCAATCAAATCAGTTGCCTACCGCTTCATATGTGATATGGAATGGGAAGAGCCCATATCTTAAGTTAGTTAAGATTTGGGGTTGTCCGGCCTATGTCTAAAAGCAAAATCCGGACAAGCTCGAGGCAAGGTCTGTTATGTAGAACTGGAAATGTTCCAGCCATACAAACTACAGCAGATGATTTGGTACAACCAAAGGATTCAGTAGATGCCAACGAACCTCAGCCTCTCCGCCGATCTAGTAGGCTTCCTCACCCACCTGAGAGATAATTCTGTTTCTCTATGACAGTAGGAGCGAGGATTGCATCATGAGATGATGACCCAACTAGTTTCGAGCTGGCCATCAGGAGTGAGACTCTGTAAGAATGGCTGGATGCTTAGCAATCTGAGATGGAATCCTTATACACCAACAAAGTATGGACTTTGGTTGCTATATCTGAAGGGTTAAATCCCCATCAGGAGCAAGCATATCTTGAGAAGATTACTTGGTGTACATGGAAAAGTTGAGACTTTCAAAGCTAGACTTGTTAAAGGTTTTCGTCATTGACCAGGCGTGGATAATGATGAAACCTTTTCCAGTATCTATTCTTAAGTCCATCCAGATCCTACTTGCCACGGCTACATACCATGACTACGATATCTGGTGGTTGGGTGTCATGACAGCTTTTCTAAAATGATGTTTTAGAAGAGAGCGTCTATAAGTACACAGCCAGAGGGCCTCGTAGACAGTGGGAGCAGCGAAAACGTGTGCAAGATGCTTTATAGGATAAAGCAGGCATCGCGGAGTTGGAACGTCTGTTTTGATGTGTTAGTCAAAGAGTTTGACATCATCAAAATGGTAGATGAACCTTGTATAAACAAAAAGGTAGTGGGGAGTATGGTGATGATCCTCGTAGAGTACGTGGATGACATACTTTTGATAAGAAAGGAGTTTCTTATGCTACGCTAGATCAATCTCCGCTTATCACAATGATTCTCCATATAGGATCAAAGATATACCTCCTAAATCCTGAGTTTTGGATCTATGAGATAGATTTAATTAGATGTTAGGATTCTCACTAGCTGTAGTGAGATGGTATCAATCGATCCTGAGGAGAATCACTGGAAGTGTTCCAGAGTGATAAAGACGACTGAATGTCAGTCGCAGGCATTGTCTTTACCCTCAGTAAAGGGACGGTATGTTGGAAGAGTTCCAAGCTAAATACCGTGGCATACTAGACAATAAAGGCAGGATACATCGCTACTTAAGATGCTACCAAAGAGGCTGTTTGGGTGTATATTGGTTCATGAGATGAACTACGTTTCTCCCATTGTGTGACAATGGAGTTGTGGCTTATGCCAAGGAACGTCCGTCCCATCAGTGATCCAGACATATTCTAAGGCAGTATCACCTGATCATGGAGATAGTTGATCTCCGGGGTGATCGAGGTTAGGAGAGCAGACTCAGAGGAAAACACGGCGGATCCACTCACGAAGGCCTATTCCCAGAGAGAGACTTTTAAGGGATGGTTGAGTATGAGATACTACAACCACTGCTACAGATGGCCCTAGTGCAAGTGGGAGATTGTTAGTTATATGTATGCCCTAGAGGCCATTGCTATACATAGGATGTATATTGTAGTGGATGCTGGGACATATATAGGGAGGACTTTCTTGCTCGACATGATAGTGTGCTATCTGGTTGCTCTTTACCGTAACATGTACACAGATTGTCTCTCTATTACATGTTGGTAAAGCCCTTAGGATGTGTACTTGACTACCTGGACTATGATACGGATCATACTAGTGGGGACATGGTAGTCCATAAGTACATCCTTCAAAGTCCCTAGTCGTGGGTGCATCGAGACGGGGCATCGATATACCAGAGTAGACTAGCGTATACTTTCTCGACCCATACAGATGGGCGATGGATGATCCCATATCCATTGGTGTTTGACATCAGAGATGATATACGGGTGCTCAGTGCAGACTGGGTACACTGGACGGACTCGCCGAGAACTCCCAGATGGTATTATACCTTACGTCAGATGGCAGTTCTATGGTGACACTGGTACAGAGTAGTCTGTTGACCCGAGATCGTCATAGAGTCTTGTGTGGTTCCCACTGTGCTTTGATTTCCATCTTACCACGTCCAAGAGGGCGTGCAAAACGGTGGTTTTTGGGTACAGTCCCGAGTCACATGGAGGCAATGAGCGATAGGAGGGGATTCGTCTCTCCCGGTATAGGGAGTTGATGTTGCGCTGTGTTCGATTGGCTATAACAGAAAATCCCTGGCCAGAGTTGCTGAGATTTACTGGTAAGTGTTACCAGTAGTTTCTCGAATTGTTATAGACCTCATATCGACACGACTTATCGAGCTATTGGGGTCTGACGTTTACCACCCCTATGCAAGATATGCGACATATCAGACGACGAGACCGGACTGTACCGTAGTGTTACTGGTTGGATTCACTGGAGTGTGAGCGGGCTTGCTCGTCGATCTTCTGATCGCTCAATACCCGGGTGGCCGTTACGTTTAGCAGACCGCTTGCGGCTTGTAGGTTTTGATATGATCATCACCTGCTGCCGGCGTATTGACGAGTCTTTAGAGTCCTACACAGAGGTTTCCTGGCTCAAGCGAAACGAAATAGGAGCGCATATGAGATATGTGCGGGACCGAGAATAATGCGTGTATGTGATACCGTATTCCATTCTCACGATGAATGTATCGAATGGTTGTATGCTATATAACCTAGTTATCGATTCAAGCGTTGATTCGATAAGTCGATACATTGAATACTAGTCGGTTATGTTCGACATGACCGGATCATTGAATCAAGTGTTGATTTAATGATTTAATGCATAATTATATATTTGATATATTACTTTGCATTAACTAGTATTGGTTTACTTAAGATGGATTTTCTCACTCGCCTGTGCACATTGTATAAGTGATATATTTTGTGCACTTGATTGTATCATGTTTGATGATATATGATAGCTAGGGTTTGTGTAAAGAGTTAAACCTTAGTTAAGTAAATGGTTAGGGTTTTGATATATTTATTAATTCTTTTATCTTTTAATTTGTATTAAAAAGATAAGAGATAAAGAAAACAAAAGGTTGCTTTTCTTCATGAAGCTTGTTGAAGCTTCATGAAGCTTTGACCAAAGAAACCTTTTGTCTTCATCTCATTAACCCTAACCATTCATTGAACTATAGTTATCTCTCTACACTTTACCATGGTTACAATTATGATAAGAATTCATTTTCTTTTCTATTATTATTCTTATCATAATACTTATCATATATTCTTCTTCTTCTTCTTCATCTTCTTTGAAGAAGAAAGCTTCACTTCATCAATGGTGATTGATGAAATCAAGTGAGAAATCCAATTCTAAAGTCTACCCACTTCTTATTTCTTCATCCTCTACCTCTCGCCAAGTAGTAGAGTGTGTTTTCTTCACAAGTTTCTTGACTTGGTGAAGTTGCAGCTTGATCTAGTGATGCTTCGACGTAGATCATCTTCGGCACGAAGCCGACGACCTTGCCCGCCCATTTCTCCGATGAAGCCGACGCTTGAGCCCGGGATTCATTTTGGACAGCGAGGAGAGTTCATTGCGGAGCTATGGAGGTGGTGGACCGGATCTACAAAGGTTGTATTTCCGTTCTTTTAGTTTAATTATAAACTAGTTTCTTTTTCGCCTAGAATTCTAGCCAACGATCCATAGTCTAGGGTTTCTCGGCACCGTAATTTTTGAAATTGGCATGGTTGATGCCTTGTGAGACCTCTTGAGAGTGCCTAGGAACCCTACAGTATCGGGGCAGAGCAATCGCACCCTATTAGATATGGTATGCTCTATGATGAGTACTACTGAGTTTCCTATTTCCTTCTGGGAGTTATGCACTTGGAAAGCTGCATACCTATTGAATTGGGTTCAAATCAAATCAGAGCCTACCACTCCATATGAGATACGGTATGGGAAGAGCCCATGTCTTAAGCAAGTTAAGATTTAGGGTTGTCCGGCCTATGTCTAAAAGCAAAATCCGGACAAGATCGAGGCAAGGTCAGTTCTGTAGAGCTGGAAGGAGTTCCAGCTATACAAACTACAGCTGATGATTTGGTAGAACCAAAGAATTCAATAGTTCCCGACGAACCTCAGCCTCTCCGCCGATTTAGTAGGGTTCCTCATCCTCCTGAGAGATACTTCGGTTTCTCGATGACAGTGGGAGCGAGTATTGCATCATGAGATAATGACCCAACTAGTTTCGAGAAGGCCATCAAGAGTAGGGACTCTGTAAGAATGACTGAATGATTTGTGATCTGTGATGGAATCTAATACACCAACAAAGTTTGGACTTTGGTTGCTATATCTGAAGGGTTAAATCCCCATCAGGAGCAAGTATATCTTGAGAAGATTACTTGGTGTAGATGGAAAAGTTGAGACTTTCAAAGCTAGACTTGTTAAAGGTTTTCGTCATCGACCAGGCGTGGATAATGATGAAACCTTTTCCAGTGGCTGTGCTTAAGTCCATCCGGATCCTACTTGCCATTGCTACATACCATGACTGCGATATCTGGTGGTTGGGTGTCATGACTGATTTTTCTAAATAATGATTTAGAAGAGAACGTCTATAAGTACACAGCCAGATGACTTCGTAGACAGTGGGAGCAGCGGAAACGCGTGCAAGTTGCTTTAAAAGTCAAAGCAGGCATCGCGAAGTTGGAACGTCTGTTTTGATATGGTAGTCAAAGTGTTTGACTTCATCAAAATAGTAGATGAACATTGTATATACAAAAAGGTAGTAGAGAGTAAGGTAGTCATCCTCGTATTGTACGTGGACGGCATACTCTTGATAGGAAAAGAGTTTCCTATGCTACGCACGGTCAATCTCCTCTTATCACATGGATTCTCCATATAGGATCAAGGTGATACCTCCTAAATCCCGGGTTTTGGATCTATGAGATAGATCTAAATGGATGTTAGGATTCTCACTAGGTGTAGTGAGATGGTATCAATCGATCTTGGGGAGAATCACTGGATAGCTTCCAGGGTGGTAAGGACGACTGAATGTCAGTCACAGGCATTGTCTTTACCCTCATTTGAGGGACAGTATGTTGGAAGAGTTCCAAGCTAGATACCGTGGTAGACTAGACGATAAAGGCTGGTGACATCGCTATCAAATATTCCACCAAAGAGGAAGTCTGGGTGTATATTAGTTCATAAGATGAACTAGGTTCCTACCATTGTGAGACAATGGAGGTGTGGCTTTAGCCTAGGAACCCGGTCCCATCAGTGACCCAGACATATTCAAAGGCAGTATCACCTGATCATGGAGATAGTTGATATCCAGGGAGATCGAGGTTAGGAGAGTAGACTCAGAGGACAACACGGCGGATCCACTCACGAAGGCCTTTTCCTAAAGAGAGACTATTATGGGATGGTTGAGTATGAGATACTACAACCACTTCTATATGATGGCCCTAGTGCAAGTGGGACATTGTTAGTTGTATGTATGCCCTAGAGGCCATTACTGTACATGAGATGTATATTGTAGTGGATACTGGGACATATATAGGGAGGACTTTCTTGCTCGACATGGTAGCACGCTATCTGGTTGCTCTTTATCTTAACATGTATACTTATTGTCTCTCTGTTACATGTTGATAAAGCCCTTAGGATGTGTACTCGACTTCTAGGATTACGATGCAGATCATACTAGTGGGGCCTAGGTAGTCCATGAGTACATCCTTCAATGTTCCTAGTCGTGGGAATATCGAGAAGGGGCATCGATATTCCAGTGTAGACTAGCGTATATCTTCTCGACACATGTGATGGGCGATAGATGATCCCATATCCATTAGTGTTTGACATCAGAGATAGTATGCGGGTGCTCAGTGGAGACTGGGTACACTGAACGGACTCGCCGAGAACTCCCAGATGGTATTATACCTTACGTCAGATGGCAGTTCTCTGGTACAGCTTAGTCTGTCGACCCGAGATCGTCATATAGACTTATGTGTCTCCCACTGTGTTTTGATTTCCACCCTACCACGGCTCTACTGAGTCATGAAAACAGGTGGTTTTAGGGTACAGTCCTGAGTCACATGGAGGCAATGAGCGATAGGAGGGGATTCGTATCTCCCGGTATTGGGGGTTGAGTTGCGCTATGCTCGACTGGCCATAACTGGAAATCCCTGGCCAGGGTTGCTGAGATTTACTGGTAAGTGTTATTAGTAGTTTCTCGAAAGTTATGGACCTTACAACGGCATAACTTATCAAGCTACTGGGGTCTGACGTTACCACCCCTAGACGAGATATGCGACATATTAGACGAATCGACCGGACTGTGCGGTAAGTGTTATTGATTGGATTCAGAGGAGTATGAGTAGGCTTGCTCGTTGATCTTCTGATCGCTCAATACCCGGGTGGCCGTTACGTTTAGCAGACCGCTTGCGGCTTGTGGGTGACTGATATGATCACCGCCTACTGCCGGCGTATTGACGAGTCTTTAGAGTCTTACACAGAAGTTTCCTGGCTCAAGCGAAACGAAATTGGAGCACGTATGTGATATGTGCGGAACCGAGAATAATACGAGTATGTGATACTGTATTCTATTTTCGTGATTTGTATCATCGGTCGGTTATATGAGATATACCCGGATTGCCGAATCAAGTGTTGATTCGTTATATTGATACACTAGATATTAGTCGGTAATATGAGATATGACCGGATCATTAAATCAAGTGTTGATTTAATGATTTAATGTATAATTATATATTTAATATATTACTTTCAATAACTAGTATTGGTTCACTTAAGATAACTTTTTCTCACTTGATGTGCATAATGTATATATGATATATATTTGTGTACATGATTGTATCATGCTTGATGATACATGCAAACTTGGGTGTGTGTATGACTTACACCATATTTAAGATAATGGTTAGGTTTTTCATTTATTTTGTAATTCAAAATGGTGGCTTTCTTTGTCTTGGCTTGAAGCTTCATGAAGCTTAAAGCATCTTTGACAAAGTCCACTCACTTTGTTTTACTTAAGATATTTATTAACCAAACCGTTAACTTAAACCATGGTTATGTCTCTACAAAGGTTAGTGGATAAAAACTAACTCACCCATGGTTGGATGATGATAATTCTTTTCTCATTTTCATTCTTGCTTCTTCTTCTTCTTCTTCAACCAAAAGAAAACTTTGCTAGATTTTTTTAAGTGAAGAAATAAAGTGAGAAATCAAAATCTAAAGTGAACCCATTTCCTATTTCATCAACCTCTACTGCTTTCCATTTAGTTTAGGGTGTTCTCTTCACAAAGTTCTTGAGCAAGTGAAGAGGGAGCTTGAGTTTGAGTCACCTCGACGTAGATCATCTTCGGTCTCGAAGTCAACGAGCTAGCTTGATCATTTCTCTAGGGAAATCCATTCTAGAGTTCGGGACTACGATGATCGTAGCGAAAGGACGTCAACACGGAGCTTTAGAAGTCAAGGATCGGATCTACAAAGGTTGTATTTTCATTCACTTCTCTATGTAATGTTGGTTTACAAGTTTTGTTACCCTAGTTTTCTAGTACGATCTTTAGTTTGATTGCTTAGCACCCCCTTTAGTTTTTGTTGTGGCATGTGTGATGCTTGTAAACACTAGGATAGGTGCTGAGGAATCCCAACAACGCGTTGGTTATCTTGTATCGTTGTGTGTCCGCGTCTATTTAAATGTTTAATCTCATATATACTATTTGTGTGATTCTAGGATCGGTTGCGGAGACGTCGGACGCGGCAAGGAAAGGAAAGGCTCTGATTGGATCAGATTAGCCGAGGCGTCCCGGTGAGTGGATGTACAAGTTCGCTAATCTTTCAGCCAGGCCAGTGTTGGTACTTTGAGGGAGGATCCCCATGCTTTCGCACGGACCTAATTAAAATAAACCTCGTTTTCCCAGAGGCATAACCCCATTAACACCTTCCTAGACACCTACTTCATTGGCTAATTGTTATGTGTAAAACTCTTCCAGGAGTAACTCTTACTCGTAGTGGGTATCGGGATCCAACTATCTCATAGAAGGTATGAAATCTCATTGCAAATTTCAACACTTGAAATTCCCGATAATATTTTTGCCCGTAGCAACTTATGACCTTGGCTACGGTCAACAAATCATAAGCGCTAGCCAAGTTCAACCCGTCATTTCCTGATTGAATTAAACCCACCCGCACGACCCTTGACAAGGTCAACAAGGCCATACGACTACCCTAATCTAATCGCATCGCATGCTTTAGAAGGTAACACTAATTAGCTACCGTACACTACGCCTTGACAAGGTCAATAAATGCAGCACGAATACCAATTATGACTTATCTGAAATGACGGAGGGCTACGCCAAGTTTTTATGAAAACTTTTTACGAAATGAACTTGATATCGTAGTAGAAACAAGTGATTTTGAAAAGGAGTGTTTTTAAGGATTTTACCAGTTTCGCTAAAGAGGTCACTCCCTGTGAAGGGATCTCGACTCTTTCCTTATCGAATAAGGTGCAGGATATTTCATAAATACCACTATACAAAGAAAGAACTATAGAAGCAATAAAAATCTAAACCGAGTAAGTTGTAGCAACTGCTAGTTTCGCCAAAGAGGTCACTCCCGGTGAAGGGATCTCGGCTCTTTCCTTATCGAATAAGGTGCTGGATATTCTACAAGGAATACCGCTATGCAAAGCAAAAACTAGAGCTACCCTTTTTGAATATTTGATTCTACAACATCTTTTAGGTTTCTTTTCTTTCATTAATCTCATTAATGACGTCCCATCATTTATTGTAACGTTTTGAAAATCGTTTCGGTGAAATTTCGAAAAATCGGTAAAATAAGGGGGTTTTCTGTAAAAAGTCAAAATACAAATATCTTATTATAAAAATTAAATATACATATTCTAGCTATGTAATTGCTATTATTTGGTGTTTATTGAGCCGCTGGTGAAATTTCAAATTTTCTGAAAAAAATATTATTTTATTATTATTTAAGCCGTCACTAATACATTTAATTAGGGAAAATTACAAATTGGAATGAGTTGAAACAAATTTTGTGCATCATAAAACATTAAATAAAATTTTATCATGTGGTTTTTGGAACGAAATTATTTGCTAAAACGGTTTAGAAATTAATGAAGAAAAAAGGCTTTTTTTTAGCGTAAATGGATGTTTGGGGTATTGTATTTATCATTTTTCATCACCCCACACCCGTACCCACACCCACACACCCCTACTTACTCCTCCCCATGGCTGAATTCAGCAGCCCCCATAATTTTCCCCACTTGATTTTCAAAGGAAAAGATATGAAAGAAAAGAAAAGAAAATGGGTGAATTAGGTGGACTTTTGACTTTGGTTGACTTTGACTTCTTGCCCCACTTTCTCTACCTCCCTCTCTCTCCTCTCCCACTCCAATTCCAGCAGCCCTCCCCTCTCCTACTGCAGCAAGAGCCCCCCCCCTTTCCCTTCTCTTTTCTCTTCAAAACTTCTTCAAAAATTGCCCCAAAATCCATCAAAAAAAAATCCGAAAACCCAAATCCGACTCCTACCCATTTTAGCTTAGCCAAAATTGCATGGATCTAGGGAACAAGATTCCAATTTTGGAGGCTATGTGTGTGTTTGTGGATCTTCATATGTTTTGGGTATAATTCTAAACATTTTTGTTGCTTAATTTGTTACTAATGTCTTAAGCTAATTTAATTAAGTGTTAATTTGGATATGTGAGTTTAATTGCAAGTTTTGAAATTCAAGTTATGAATTTGAATGCAAGTTAGGGTTTTGTAAAATTAGTGTATGGTTGTGTGTTATATTTAGGTTTTTGTCATGTTAATACAAGATTAGTAGCTTGTGCTAATGGTTAGTTTAAAATTTTGTTAAATTGCTAATTTGCTTACTAGGTTTTTGAAATTGGTTAAATACTTGGGATTAAAAATGTGTTTAGGTTTTTCATGACTTCATTAACTTTATTAAGTGTGGTTTAATGCTTTAGATCATGGAAATCCAACCTAGATTGTAGTTTGTGCATTTTTGCTTTGAAATTGTTAAATTTTAGGTATTTTGTAAACTAGAATATTAGGGTTTTTGGAATTTAATGAGATTAAATTCCGGGAATTGTTTATATGACTTATTTAAGATATTTAATAAGTATATTGGCCGCTACATTCATTTAAACGTCATGTTTTGTACAAAAACGGCGAATTGTGCTTGCTAGATTTTCGGAAAAATGACTTTTTAAGTGAAATTGGGGTTTTTGTGAGTTTTAACCTGGTTTATATTAAAATTAGTGTTCGTGAATGTGCAAATAAGTGTGATTGGATTTTTCTCGATGGTTTGACGTTTGTACATCGACATCGAGGGTTGGTTTGACTATTCTTGCATGCGTAGGCGATAGGTTTGGACCTATGCGTGATACGCGTGCCGATTTGATTTTCGTATGCCGTTTCGATTTCGAATTTAGTTTTAATGCGATATGGTGCGTTATGATATGTAGGTAACCCCATGTGGACTTCGAGATGACAAGCAAGCACGTGGCGACGTCGGCACCGGCGGGCGAGGACCAGGTGAGTAGATTTATATCTACGGGAAGAAGTCGGGTGGATGGCGTATAGCACCCCCGCAATTCGTGGTGATGTATACGAATACGTATACACATATATATATATATTGTTTATATATTGTTTGAGTATATTGATGATAATATGGATATTTAGTGTTCTTGGGTGATTTAGTGTCGTGAAACCCTAGAGTAGTGGTCGCACCACACATGCACACACCAACCCATACTTGCATACTTTCTTCCTTCTTTTGTGCTTTACGGAAAATATAGTTATGTGTTCACATGGGTATTGGACTATGTGTTCACATACGGATTTGAGGATGATATTTGGGTTTGAGATGAGTCGATGAGATTTGTATTGAGGTTGTGAATTCGGTGACCTAGCAGGGTTCGTATTTGAGATATGACATGACGTTGTAGCGGGTCCTTGACGTAGTGTTTCACACACGTCCATGCATACTTAGGCGGTATCAGTATTGTGCAAGACATAGGTCAGTACCCTAGACTATGATCTTGGATAAAGAGGATACTAGGTGAATAGTAGGATGAATGTGATATTGACCCGTACCCAGATTTGGGATGTCGTACGACGGATTTACGTACGAGCTATATTGATGATTGATCCGCACTCTTGACTTGGGATGCCTGATTATTGATATGGTATCGGATATGATATTATTGAGGCGGGATCACCGACTATACATATACAGGTATGTATATGGATCGACTCAGATGTTAGGCGGTTTCCTTACCTGTAGTTCAGCTTGTTAGTTCAGCCGTATAGTTTAGTGTAGTTGTTAGATTAGATTAGACTCCTACCTATTTCAAAACTAGCGGATCGTGGGTATTTTAAAAGACAGGTCAAGGGATCTACGGATATTTCAAAAGACGCATCCTTTCTTAAAAACCACCGTAGCCCTATTTTCAAAACCCCGCGGTTCGGGATATTTCAAATGGCACCATTTGTAGGACTTATATTAGATTAATGCAGATTAGTTATAGTTGCGTCTAGTTTTTAGCTCCCGCTCATTTTGGTTGCTCGCTCTGCATCGCATATTTACATTGTTATTTCATATTGCATTATTGACATCATGCTGTTAGGACACCAGCACCATTACCGATGATGCGTATGTACCACGTACACTTATTTGCCGGCTCACACACATCTTCATCGGTAATTGCCATGTCACGTACACCTTAGAAAATATTATTGCTTGACATAGCCTGTTAGCTAATAGTTAGACATGATATTAGTGTACTTGCCTTATATCTTAGTTTAGACATTGTAGTTATTACCTGCTACTTCATGCATACTGTTATTCATCGTTATGCCGCATTCATGGATTCTCATGCATATGTTCACTATTTTACGTGTTATTGAGGTTTTGGATTCGGATTTCGATGAGATTTTCTGGATTTGGAGGAAAACCGAAAAAACATAAATAAACCTTTTCTCTCTTTTAAAATAAAACGTGCGGTTTTCCTATGATGTATGAATCGTCCACCATGAGTTTGCTGATGGATTTCGAGACCCGATTCGAGGAGTGGAGGAACCGTTTCGGGTACATGGTGGACCCGGTATGGTACCCCGGGGCAAGATGAATGTGGTGTTGACGTTGAGCCTGGCAGGGGACAGATTACCTACCGGTGATATTACCCGACGCGTCGGATATCCGGAGGATACCGTCGTGGTCTTGAGATGGATGGTAGGGGCCGGTCTGGACTGACGGCGCCCTAGATATTGAGATTGAGACATTGATATTTCGAGACAGTGAGATTTATGTTTTGTGTCGATGCTAGACACGGTTGATACTGATTTCATTTATGATACGTCACTTTAAAAGTATAGAAATCTCACTAATTTATGAAAACAGTTTCTTCATTTACATGTATTCTGTTTTCATGCATTCATACCTCACTCATATGATATATTGCTACCTGAGGCACTGACACGGGCACATGAGTTTACACTCGGGTTAGATATTTACCGTAGCCTTGTTATAGGCTACGTGTTATTCATATATTTGAGGATGTATTATGATCATTGACCTAGGTTGCGTTATTTATGCGATTTCTGTGCGTAGATGTTTTTCTATTCACGAGTTGGCAACTCACCCCCGTTGTGCCCCAGTTTCTTGCAGGTTTGCCGTGCAGGTTTCATTACGGCTTTGCGGGCTCAGTTTCATTCGGGTGACTTGCTAGTAAGTGGGTTTTTCTTGTATCGTACCCATCATATTACCTTGTATAATATTATTCCGTTGTACCTAGTAAATTCCATCAACCAAACATGTATTTATTGAGATAGAGACCAGTGTTGTTTATTCTTTCGACCTTAGAGTCGCTCGTTATATTTCTGGTGGTTTTGAGTTTCCTTTTGAGTTTTGATCCTCGCCGTTGGCGTTGTATATTATATTGCTTGTGTGGTTGTGACCGTCGATTGACGAAGAGCTAGCTCCCGCTTGGGGATGCCTTTTTCTTGATTTCGTATACTATTCATGTTGTATCCCGTTTGGGGGCCAGTTTTTACAAAGGAGACTCTGCCGAAATTTTCAGTAAATTTTTGATGTTTTAAAAACCGCATAATTCGGCTTATGCTATTGAAATTACTTGCTTTAAGTTGGTTTTTTCCTGCACTCTACTACTTTTCTTGGTTTGGATTTCTGGGTTCTCGGTTTACTTAGATTACGTACGTCTCGAGACGTTCGTAGTTTAAGTGCCGGTCATGTTCCGTACTTTCGGGTCGTGACAAAGTTGGTATCAGAGCGTTAGGTTTTACCTTCGGAGCATAGGATGACCCTTGGTTGATGGAATAGGTGACTAAAGTAGAGTGACGTACCATTTGTATGTTCCGCGGCATATTTACGACACGCCACTCCACTTATGAAGCCTTAGGATGTACATTTCCTTGTTCAGTATTATATTCCTTCCTGATCTAGCCTCATCGGTACCAGTTTGGTTTTGCTGCTACGGTTACGGGCAGGGAGAGCTACGGCTAGAGTTGCGGTCAGCACAAGCTCGTCACGAACGAGGACTGACCAGGGCAAAATTCCGGCGACACACGATTGTAGAGAGGTGTCTTTTGATTGTGTTTTCGCACCACGAGCGTTGATCGATCACTGTATGAGATTACTCGGACAGACAGATCAGCACCAGAGGATTGAGCCAATGATAGAAGGTCGCTAGTCACCCACGGATGAATGACTGAGACATGTGATTCGTTCGCCTACCCGATGAGAGGTCATCAGATAGATTGATTCCAGCTAGAGACGACTTCACGCGGAGACGTTGGGAGTCGACAGAGACGATCGAATGTCAGAAACCTATTATTCCAAGTTTAAAGTAGTCGGAAAGACATGCAGGCAATTCTATGGTCCCTCTAGAAGAATGAAACCCTAACTCGACTTAATGACCGTGTGAAAGCCTTTGAACCTTCGGGTTTGCGGCAGTTCTACGGCGCCATTAGTGAGGCTTGGGTTTGCCCTTCTACGGCTGGACCACCGATGCTGTGGTATGTACTCGATACTATTAAACTGTACCCAAGATGTTGAGCTCTTGGGGGATTATGAGGTTTTGACGAATCGATTGGATGGCTCGACTTAATTCGGATGCTAGGTGGTGAGATGCATTTCTGGAGAGATTCCAGATACGAGGATAGCCGTTGGAGCTCAGTCCATGCAGCCACGACGAGACGAGTCCGAAGCAGTCAGCATTAGAGAAAAAGTGGAGTAAGAGGTTCGTACATACCTGGATATGATGACGTTCCACTCCGCCGACATCAGAGATGCGATGCGCATGCTGAGGCATTGTACTTGGATATACCTTCCAGAAGGAGTCGCGATGAGTATGCAGTCGTTCCAGAGCAAGATGCAGATATAAGAAAGGACAACGACTTCCGGACGGTTGGCAGAGACGAGGCATGGAATAGACCGTGAGCAGGATTCCTTCCAGGCCACTGATGCAATGATATTTGCACCCAGGATCAGATGTGTCACGTGCATTCAGAGAGCCAGAGGCCGACGCCAGTGATATTCTGCCTTGACAGGGCCGATGAGCCGATGGATTGTGAGATTGGTAATCCACGGAGAAGACTTGGACCCAGGAGTGGTCATGTTACGCACACCAGCAGGCCAGAGTTCATGATCATCGACGAGACGTCCCACTAGTGACCGCGACAGTTGGCCCGAGATTTTTAGAGGATGCACTTGAGCGGTACTGTTCCGCCATTATTGATTTAGATATTTTGGGTGATTTATTCGTATGATTTGATTTTGATGATTGAGGATTTACGATCTTTGCACAGTGTTGCACTTGATATCGTTTCGTGCTTTAGTTTCACATGTTTGTGATTTTACGGTTTTAGACATTTGAGTTGATTTTGTGCGTATGTACGCATACGAATTGGTTTTTGCACTCAGTATAGTTCACATATGCTTGCAGTGCAGTGATACGCATTTTGTGCACTTAGATGCACTGGACTTCGATTTCGATTGTGATACTCGATGTTTGTTTTATGCACCTTGTGCACCTGATTTGATTTTACGCAATACGAATTGGTTTTTGCACTCAGTATAGTTCACATATGCTTGCAGTGCAGTGATACGCATTTTGTGCACTTAGATGCACTGGACTTCGATTTCGATTGTGATACTCGATGTTTGTTTTATGCACTTTGTGCACCTGATTTGATTTTACGCATGTTCGGCGCTTGATATTGAATTTCATGATTTCGTGCATGATGGATGCCCCTGGTTTTGGGTTTTCGCGCATGATTGAGAGCAGGTTTTGAGATACGATTTTGGTGCACACCAGATGCACTAAATCGAGATTCTTCGTGCATGTTAGATGCACCTGATTTTGCAGTCAGGCACACATGTTGCTTACGACAGATGTTTCGTGCACACCCGATGCACTTAGATGTTGTTTCTGTGCGCATGTATGGCACATTCATGGATTTTGATTTCCGTGCGCACCAGACGCACGTAGCATTCATGTGCATATTTTGGGATTGATTTCGTATAGAGCAGTACGTTTTTATGATATTGCTATGTGTTTTCGTACTGAGCAGGACTAGTCAGATGACAGTACCTGAATATATTTTTGCATGCATTGATAGTTATTGAAGGGATTTCCAAAAAGCGAGCTATAGCCTCACTATTTACCTACGTGTCTGATATGACACGAAATGTTTAAAACAAGGAGACCCTTCTAAATTGTTTCCAAAACGGCGGAACGTACATTTCAAACAAAGGTATATATGTATATAGTTATTTTCTTATGATAGACGTCCGCCACTGTGCAGTGTTATACGCGTTGCACAGCGACTTAAAGAGTTTTGACATGCATTTCCTTCAGATACTTACAGATATAGATTCGATGTTTACATGTATAGTTTCGAGTTATATCATATTGGTTTGATTTAGATTTGGCATTGATGTCTTCTCCATGACTCCGATGATTGCGGGATGCTTGACGGAGTTTTGATTTGAGTTATATACTCATTTTTCAAGCGCATGCGCTGCGCTACGATTTTTTTTATGTATTTACAATTTCGGAGCCCCGACGAATTGATGGTTTTCTTAGATGTTTTAGTATTTGGGGGAGTTTGAATTTAAATTCGGGGACCGAATTTCTTTAAGGGGGGAAGATTGTAACGTTTTGAAAATCGTTTCGGTGAAATTTCGAAAAATCGGTAAAATAAGGGGGTTTTCTGTAAAAAGTCAAAATACAAATATCTTATTATAAAAATTAAATATACATATTCTAGCTATGTAATTGCTATTATTTGGTGTTTATTGAGCCGCTGGTGAAATTTCAAATTTTCTGAAAAAAATATTATTTTATTATTATTTAAGCCGTCACTAATACATTTAATTAGGGAAAATTATAAATTGGAATGAGTTGAAACAAATTTTGTGCATCATAAAACATTAAATAAAATTTTATCATGTGGTTTTTGGAACGAAATTATTTGCTAAAACGGTTTAGAAATTATTGAAGAAAAAAGGCTTTTTTTTAGCGTAAATGGAAGTTTGGGGTATTGTATTTATCATTTTTCATCACCCCACACCCGTACCCACACACACACACCCCCACTTACTCCTCCCCATGGCTGAATTCAGCAGCCCCCATAAATTTCCCCACTTGATTTTCAAAGGAAAAGATATGAAAGAAAAGAAAAGAAAATGGGTGAATTAGGTGGACTTTTGACTTTGGTTGACTTTGACTTCTTCCCCCACTTTCTCTACCTCCCTCTCTCTCCTCTCCCACTCCAATTCCAGCAGCCCTCCCCTCTCCTACTGCAGCAAGAGCCCCCCCCTTTCCCTTCTCTTTTCTCTTCAAAACTTCTTCAAAAATTGCCCCAAAATCCATCAAAAAAAAATCCGAAAACCCAAATCCGACTCCTACCCATTTTAGCTTAGCCAAAATTGCATGGATCTAGGGAACAAGATTCCAATTTTGGAGGCTATGTGTGTGTTTGTGGATCTTCATATGTTTTGGGTATAATTCTAAACATTTTTGTTGCTTAATTTGTTACTAATGTCTTAAGCTAATTTAATTAAGTGTTAATTTGGATATGTGAGTTTAATTGCAAGTTTTGAAATTCAAGTTATGAATTTGAATGCAAGTTAGGGTTTTGTAAAATTAGTGTATGGTTGTGTGTTATATTTAGGTTTTTGTCATGTTAATACAAGATTAGTAGCTTGTGCTAATGGTTAGTTTAAAATTTTGTTAAATTGCTAATTTGCTTACTAGGTTTTTGAAATTGGTTAAATACTTGGGATTAAAAATGTGTTTAGGTTTTTCATGACTTCATTAACTTTATTAAGTGTGGTTTAATGCTTTAGATCATGGAAATCCAACCTAGATTGTAGTTTGTGCATTTTTGCTTTGAAATTGTTAAATTTTAGGTATTTTGTAAACTAGAATATTAGGGTTTTTGGAATTTAATGAGATTAAATTCCGGGAATTGTTTATATGACTTATTTAAGATATTTAATAAGTATATTGGCCGCTACATTCATTTAAACGTCATGTTTTGTACAAAAACGGCGAATTGTGCTTGCTAGATTTTCGGAAAAATGACTTTTTAAGTGAAATTGGGGTTTTTGTGAGTTTTAACCTGGTTTATATTAAAATTAGTGTTCGTGAATGTGCAAATGAGTGTGATTGGATTTTTCTCGATGGTTTGACGTTTGTACATCGACATCGAGGGTTGGTTTGACTATTCTTGCATGCGTAGGCGATAGGTTTGGACCTATGCGTGATACGCGTGCCGATTTGATTTTCGTATCCCGTTTCGATTTCGAATTTAGTTTTAATGCGATATGGTGCGTTATGATATGTAGGTAACCCCATGTGGACTTCGAGACGACAAGCAAGCGCGTGGCGACGTCGGCACCGGCGGGCGAGGACCAGGTGAGTAGATTTATATCTACGGGGAGAAGTCGGGTGGATGGCGTATAGCACCCCCGCAATTCGTGGTGATGTATACGAATACGTATACACATATATATATATTGTTTATATATTGTTTGAGTATATTGATGATAATATGGATATTTAGTGTTCGTGGATGATTTAGAGTCGTGAAACCCTAGAGTAGTGGTCGCACCACACATGCACACACCAACCCATACTTGCATACTTTCTTCCTTCTTTTGTGCTTTACGGAAAATATAGTTATGTGTTCACATGGGTATTGGACTATGTGTTCACATACGGATTTGAGGATGATATTTGGGTTTGAGATGAGTCGATGAGATTTGTATTGAGGTTGTGAATTCGGTGACCTAGCAGGGTTCGTATTTGAGATACGACATGACGTTGTAGCGGGTCCTTGACGTAGTGTTTCACACACGTCCATGCATACTTAGGCGGTATCAGTATTGTGCAAGACATAGGTCAGTACCCTAGACTATGATCTTGGATAAAGAGGATACTAGGTGAATAGTAGGATGAATGTGATATTGACCCGTACCCAGATTTGGGATGCCGTACGACGGATTTACGTACGAGCTATATTGATGATTGATCCGCACTCTTGACTTGGGATGCCTGATTATAGATATGGTATCGGATATGATATTATTGAGGCGGGATCACCGACTATACATATACAGGTATGTATATGGATCGACTCAGATGTTAGGCGGTTTCCTTACCTGTAGTTCAGCTTGTTAGTTCAGCCGTATAGTTTAGTGTAGTTGTTAGATTAGATTAGACTCCTACCTATTTCAAAACTAGCGGATCGTGGGTATTTTAAAAGACAGGTCAAGGGATCTACGGATATTTCAAAAGACGCATCCTTTCTTAAAAACCACCGTAGCCCTATTTTCAAAACCCCGCGGTTCGGGATATTTCAAATGGCACCATTTGTAGGACTTATATTAGATTAATGCAGATTAGTTATAGTTGCGTCTAGTTTTTAGCTCCCGCTCATTTTGGTTGCTCGCTCCGCATCGCATATTTACATTGTTATTTCATATTGCATTGTTGACATCATGCTGTTAGGACACCAGCACCATTACCGATGATGCGTATGTACCACGTACACTTATTTGCCGGCTCACACACATCTTCATCGGTAATTGCCATGTCACGTACACCTTAGAAAATATTATTGCTTGACATAGCCTGTTAGCTAATAGTTAGACATGATATTAGTGTACTTGCCTTATATCTTAGTTTAGACATTGTAGTTATTACCTGCTACTTCATGCATACTGTTATTCATCGTTATGCCGCATTCATGGATTCTCATGCATATGTTCACTATTTTACGTGTTATTGAGGTTTTGGATTCGGATTTCCATGAGATTTTCTGGATTTGGAGGAAAACCGCAAAAACATAAATAAACCTTTTCTCTCTTTTAAAATAAAACGTGCGGTTTTCCTATGATGTATGAATCGTCCACCATGAGTTTGCTGATGGATTTCGAGACCCGATTCGAGGAGTGGAGGAACCGTTTCGGGTACATGGTGGACCCGGTATGGTACCCCGGGGCAAGATGAATATGGTGTTGACGTTGAGCCTGGCAGGGGACAGATTACCTACCGGTGATATTACCCGACGCGTCGGATATCCGGAGGATACCGTCGTGGTCTTGAGATGGATGGTAGGGGCCGGTCTGGACTGACGGCGCCCTAGATATTGAGATTGAGACATTGATATTTCGAGACAATGAGATTTATGTTTTGTGTCGATGCTAGACACGGTTGATACTGATTTCATTTATGATACGTCACTTTAAAAGTATAGAAATCTCACTAATTTATGAAAACAGTTTCTTCATTTACATGTATTCTGTTTTCATGCATTCATACCTCACTCATATGATATATTGCTACCTGAGGCACTGACACGGGCACATGAGTTTACACTCGGGTTAGATATTTACCGTAGCCTTGTTATAGGCTACGTGTTATTCATATATTTGAGGATGTATTATGATCATTGACCTAGGTTGCGTTATTTATGCGATTTCTGTGCGTAGATGTTTTTCTATTCACGAGTTGGCAACTCACCCCCGTTGTGCCCCAGTTTCTTGCAGGTTTGCCGTGCAGGTTTCATTACGGCTTTGCGGGCTCAGTTTCATTCGGGTGACTTGCTAGTAAGTGGGTTTATCTTGTATCGTACCCATCATATTACCTTGTATAATATTATTCCGTTGTACCTAGTAAATTCCATCAACCAAACATGTATTTATTGAGATAGAGACCAGTGTTGTTTATTCTTTCGACCTTAGAGTCGCTCGTTATATTTCTGGTGGTTTTGAGTTTCCTTTTGAGTTTTGATCCTCGCCGTTGGCGTTGTATATTATATTGCTTGTGTGGTTGTGACCGTCGATTGACGAAGAGCTAGCTCCCACTTGGGGATGCCTTTTTCTTGATTTCGTATACTATTCATGTTGTATCCCGTTTGGGGGCCAGTTTTTACAAAGGAGACTCTGCCGAAATTTTCAGTAAATTTTTGATGTTTTAAAAACCGCATAATTCGGCTTATGCTATTGAAATTACTTGCTTTAAGTTGGTTTTGTCCTGCACTCTACTACTTTTCTTGGTTTGGATTTCTGGGTTTTCGGTTTACTTAGATTACGTACGTCTCGAGACGTTCGTAGTTTAAGTGTCGGTCATGTTCCGTACTTTCGGGTCGTGACATTTATGCTTCCTAAGCATCACAGAAGAAACGAAAATACAACGTACGCTTATGCCATCCGCATTCGCCTCGGTGTCCCGTTATGCACCATCAGGTTACTTAACTAACGGCATAGCGGGGCGGGACTAGCGCGGGTGCAAAACATAAGCAACGTTTATTATATATCATATATATAATAATAAGGCATTTGTCTCAAACATATAAAGCGATCACATCACAGAATATCAGCAGCAGAAGATAATATATGAAATATTGGATATACTAGGAGGTCCGTGTTTTATTTTGAGCCAGTATAAAACACGGATTCCACGATCACGATGGATAGCCAAACCCACATCCCTAGACCCCTACGAGAGCGGCAAGCAACCCTACCAATTCTTGAGTTAGGAGATACGGACTCGACTCCTCGAGTTGGTCTCCCACTGGACTCTAGAACCCGGTTACTTGTGCTCCCCTCCTTGGGTCTATCCTAAAGCGGAAAAGTAAATAATATACAATGGTGACATCATCCCCAATCCGGAAGTGCCCCAATAAAAGAATATTATATACAATGAATTTTACATGAATAAAAATAAAAACCCTTATCTCACATAAAACCCCAGGCTATTCAAATCACGACGATCCAATATAACATATCACAGCAACACATAACATCACATGTCATCAACGTAAGTAAATATGCGTATCCCAATTGCCGTTGACATATAGCAACGAAACCGGTGATACACCACATATTACACTTACGGTCGCAGAAAAGAAAATGTCAAACTACAACATTTGGAATCCACAATCACTTTAGACATCATAAACCCGAAATATCACATACTTCGCTTTTCATGCCTAACTATATGAATTCCACATATTGTATCACATTCCAGAAAATGCTAGACGATGTTAAACATTCCGATCGAATCAACAAACACCCAAAATTTCCCAAAAAGCTCTTCACTTGAGCGCAGTTTAAAAATACTCAGTACATGCTACAGTGCCTATGAACCAGCCGTAGAAGGGTCAACCAATGCCTCACCTGTGGCGCCGCGGAACTACTGCAAACCCTAGGGTTTAGCGACGGTTCTTACGGTCACAAAATCGAGTTAGGGTTTCGTTCTTCTAGAGGGTCCACTGCATCACTTGCATGATATTTGAATGTTTTTTAACTTTGAAAAAATCCTACTCTTGGAAAATTTTCCGGCAAGGGTTAAAGTGGGTATTTGATATCCGATCGAACATTTTAACACCGTCTAAATAACCCGAAACAAAACTAGAATTACAAATACAAAACACTCTGAATAGCCAATGCATAAAGATAACATCACATGCAAATTTAGCAAAAACAAACAACACCTGAAATACCAAACCCCAGAGACTGGAACACTGTAAAAAATTCAACCCAGAATCATGCAACTTGGCTGAGGTGGCCGGTTTTTGTCAAGGTGTGGCCGGCCAAACATAGGTGAGAGGGGCTGGATTTTCTACAGTGTTCATATTGCATCACATATAACATTCTGCAGTTGCTTAAAAATTTTTTTTACTCTTAGAAAATTTCGACAAAAACTGGGGTTCGTTGTTTCAAGTTTCGGAGTTGTTTCGGTTTCGTAATCCTACACAATTCGTCTAATTCTTTAGCTAGGCTCTGATACCACTGTAGGGTTCCTAAGCACGACAGCAAGGTTTCGGGTGGCATCGTCCATGCCAAATTAAAATTTTGCCATGCTATAAAGAACCCTAACCTAGATCTTTTACTAGAGAATCATACGGAAATATAAAGTAAACAACCTTCTAATTGATTAGGGATTATAACCTTTGTAGTCCATTACTTCACTTCATTAGCTCCAAGTAGTGGTCCCTTCGCTGCGATCAAAGAACTCCCGGACTCTTGAGAAGCTCCACAAGGTGAATGATGCATGCTTTCTTGTAGTCTTCGAAATCCAAGATGATCGACTTTGAGGAAACACGAACTCAAGCCATCTCTTCACTAATATGAAATTAGTGAAGCTAACACACTAATCTAAATGGCTAGTTTAGAAAAGGATGATGAAGTAGGGATTTTGCTCACTTTAGTATTTATTTTCTCACTATTTTTCCTTATCTCCTCAAAACCTAGAGAGAGCTTGAAAGAGATGAAGGAGGAAGAAGATGAATGAATGAGATAGATGAGGTTAGAAATGCAACCATGGGTTTATATCATGGCTAACCATTGTAGAGAATAAACTATGGCTAATTGATTAGGGTTAGGTTAATAAATATCTTAGGCAAAAACAAAACAAGTGGACTTTAGTCAATGGTTCTACAAGCTTCATCCAAGCTCAACCATGACATAATTCCAAGTTGTTTTGACTTATCTAAAATAAATATAAACATAACATTATCATAAAGCATGGTATCATTCTCACACACCCAAGTAGCATGTATAACCTAGCATGTCACAATATTATATATCACACATATAATATTTATGTAACAAAAGAAATAATACAATAAACATACATCACATATATGTTAAATGTATAATAAGTGAGAAAAATAAATACTTAAGTGAGCATATATTAGTTAATGTAATTTAATATATCAAATATATAATTATACATTAAATCATTAAATCAATACTTGATTTAATAATCCGGCTATATTACATATAACCGACTAATATATTATGTATCATTTTATCGAATCAACACTTGATCCGATAACCCGGCTATATCACATATAACCGGACGATATCACATATCGCGAGAATAGAATACGGTATCACATACACATATTAATCTCGGTCCCGCACATATCACATATGTGCTCCTACTCCGTTTCGCCTGAGCCAGGAAATCTCTGTGTAGGAATCTAAAGACTCGTCAATATGCCGGCAGTAGGTGATGTGTAAGTCGACGTTAGACACCCCACAAGATGCGGGGAGGCGGAATAGGTAAAACAATCATTTTGTTTGAGTTAACATCGATTAACTTTTCGGATCTTTGCTAAACCCTAACTAACAACTATCTAGAAGTGATTAACTACTATGATAGACGATTATACCTCAAGATTCAAGTCCTTCTTGTTCTTGTAGTTCACCTCCTCGTCGGCCTCCTCGATGTGATAGAAGATCCACCCGAGAGCTCCTTCTCCAGGCTTTAACCTCTCACTTGAGGTAACTAGGTGGCTATGAGTGCTAATCAAAGTAACCTAGAGGATATAGAAGAGGATTAGGGATCTATTAGTCTTGTTAACCCTTGGATCTCAACACATGAGAGGATTAGGGTTAGTTCTTTGAAGAGAGAGAGAGAGCTTGAGGAGAGAGAATGTGAAAGTGAGAATCATCATGAATTCTAAATCATTTGTGAATATATGAAGCATGATAATTATCTAAATGAATAACATATGATAATATCAACCATGCTTCATTAACTCACTTTGGATGAATCATCTCATGAGTCATTAAGCAATAAATGCTTCATTAACTTATTTGGATGAATCACTCCATGAGTCCCTAATCCATTTAATGCAAATTCCACCTAAGCTCTCCACCTCATCTATCTTTTAGAAGCTCCTCGACTAATTACGAGAATGCCCCTCCCATCCGTGAAAACACGGAAATACTGAGACTGTATAAATCCAATAATCCATTACTAGAATCTGGCTTAAACTAAATCCCGTTAGTAAAAACTGTCCGAACATCATACGTGCATAAATACACGTATATGTCCGAACCCTGTCGTAAAACCATACGACCTCTATATCGTTTCGCCTGAAGCAGGGATACTCTCTGTGTGGGACTTTAAAGACTCGACTACTACGCTGGCAGTGGGTTTAACCACAGGCCGCAAGCGGTACTAGCTGTACGTAACGGTCCCCAGGTAGATGTCGATAAGTAGGCCGATGAGGAAACCCATCCGAACTCCTACTGAGCCTGATGTGACAATCTCCGTACAGTCTGTTCTGTTCATCTAGGACTATCACATATCGGGCCTAGGGGGGCGGCAAGCGTCAGTCCCCTAAAAGCGGTATAAGTCGTGTCGGAGTGAAGCCCATTACACCTTGAGAAGCTACTGGAAATCCTACCAGTAAATCTCCCTGGCCAGGGACTTTGCGTAATGGCTCTCTAAACACAGCGCAATACCAACTCCCAATATCGGGAGAGACGAATCCTATCTAATCGCCACTGCCTCCAAGTGCTTCGGGACTGCACCCAACTGCTACCTGTTTGCACGACTCCTTTGAGCCGTGGTAGGGTAGCAATCTAAGAACAGTGGGAACACACTCGAGACGAAGCAGCAGTGTCAAGTCTACGGACTATACTGTACCCATGTCACCTGGGAACTGTTAACCGACGACGGGTATAATACCAACCAACAGTTCCCTGCGAGTCCTGTCCGGTGTACCCGTAACCCAACGAGCACCTGTATACTATCTCCGGTACAACGTACTAATGGCTGTGGGACAGACCATTTCCCGAACTGGGATGAGAAGCGTACACACTAGTCTATTCCGGAGTATCGATGCCCTGTCTCGATAATCCTACGACTAGGGACCTGAAAAAGGATGTGATTGTAGACTACCCATCCCCCACTAGTGTGACTGCCATCACAACGCTGGTAGTCAAGCCAGATCCTAAGGGCTCTATCAATATGTATCCGCGATATGCTAATATATACACATATTAAGATAGACATAAACCAAGTAGCATACTACTATGTTGAGCGAGATTGTTAATATAACTGTGAATATCCCAAGCTTCTATTAAGTAATATACAAACTAGTATGATACAATAATGGCCCCTAGGGCATATACACTAACAATCTCCCACTTGCACTAGGGCCATGTACTGGCATATCGAAGACCTATCATCTCGAGTAGCCTCTCGAACTGAATCTGAGGTAAGGCCTTTGTGAATGGATCTGCAGTGTTCTCCTCTGTAGCAACTCTCCGGACCTCGATCTCTTCGCGATCTATGATCTCCCTGATCAGGTGATACTGCTTTAAGATGTGTCTGGAATTTTGATGGGACCTGGGTTCCTTTGCTAAAGCTATAGCCCCGTTGTTGTCACAATACAGAGGTATTGGAACAACAATGGATGGAACCACCTGAAGTTCTGTGAGGAACTTCTTTATCCAGACTGCTTCTTTTACGGCATCACAAGCAGCTATATACTCCGCTTCCATCGTTGAGTCAGCAACGGTGTCCTGCTTGGAACTCTTCCAGTACACCGCCCCTCCATTGAGGGTAAAGACATAACCTGACATGGACTTGGAGACATTCTTGTCACTCTGGAAGCTGGAGCCAGCAAAAGCCTCGATCTTGAGGTCTTTTCCAAAGTAAACCAAGAACATATCTTTAGTCCTTCTCAGGTACTTTAGAATGTTCTTTACTGCTATCCAGTGCTTCTCCCCTGGGTCTGACTGATACCGGCTTACCACGCTCAGCGCGTAAGCTACATCTGGTCTGGTGCACAACATCGCATACATTATAGAGCCTACCGCAGAAGCGTAGGGTATAACTAACATGCGTTCCCTTTCCAAATCAGTCTTGGGAGACATCTCTTTAGATAAGGCGATTCCGTGACAAGCCGGTAAATTACCGCAGTTAGAATCTTCCATACTGAATCTTTTCAATATAGTGTTGATATACCTGGACTGCGAAAGTCCCAACATCCTCTTAGATCTATCATGATGTTAGTTATATGTATGCCCTAGAGGCCATTACTGCACATAGGATGTATATTGTAGTAGATGCTGAGACATATATAGGGAGGACTTTCTTGCTCGACATGATAGTATGCTATCTGGTTACTCTTTGCCTTAACGTGTATACTGATTGTCTCTCTGTTACATGTTGGTAAAGCCCTCAGGATGTGTACTTGACTACCTGGACTATGATGCAGATCATACTAGTGGGGACATGGTAGTTCATAAGTACATCCTTCAAGGTCCCTAGTCGTGGGTATATCGAGACGGGGCATCGATATACCAGAGTAGACTAGCGCATACCTTCTCGACCCATACAGATGGGCGATGGATGATCCCATATCCATTGGTGTTTGACATCAGAGATGATATACGGGTGCTCAGTGGAGACTGGGTACACTGGACGGACTCGCCGAGAACTCCCAGATGGTATTATACCTCACGTCAGATGGCAGTTCTCTGGTGACACTGGTACAGGTTAGTCGGTAGACCCGAGATCGTCATAGAGTCTTGTGTGATTCCCACTGTGCTTTGATTTCCACCTTACCACGTCCAAGAGGGCGTGCAAAACGGTGGCTTTTGGGTACAGTCCCGAATCACATGGAGGCAATGAGCGATAAGAGGGGATTCGTCTCTCCCGGTATACGGAGTTGATGTTGCACTGTGTTCGATTGGCTATAACCGGAAATCCCTGGCCAGGGTTACTGAGATTTACTGGTAAGTGTTACCAGTAGTTTCTCAAACTGTTATAGACCTCATATCGACACGACTTATCGAGCTATTGGGGTCTGACGTTCACCACCCCTAGGCGAGATATGCGACATATCAGACGACGAGACCGGACTGTACGGTAAGTGTTACTGGTTGGATTCACAGGAGTGTGAGCGGGCTTGCTCGTCGATCTTCTGATCGCTCAATACCCGGGTGGCCGTTACATTTAGCAGACCGCTTGCGGCTTTTGGGTGTTTGATATGATCATCACCTGCTGCCGGCGTATTGACGAGTCTTTAGAGTCCTACACAGAGGTTTCCTGGCTCAAGCGAAACGAAATAGGAGCGCATATGAGATATGTGCGGGACCGAGAATAATGCGTGTATGTGATACCGTATTCCATTCTCTCAATGAATGTATCGATTGGTTGTATGTGATATAACCTAGTTGTCGATTCAAGGATTGATTCGATAAGCCGATACATTGGATATTAGTCGGTTATATGAGATATGACCGGATCGTTAAATCAAGTGTTGATTTAATGATTTAATGCGTAATTATATTTTTGATATATTACTTTACATTAACTAGTATTGGTTCACTTTAAATAGATTTTCTCACTTGATGTGCACATTGTATATGTGATATACTTTTGTACATTTGATTGTATCATGTTTGATGATACATGATAGTTTGGGTGTATGTAAAGAATTAAACCATGGTTATATGAGTGGATAGGATTTTGTTTATTTACTTATTCATTCATTTATTTATTTTGTTTATTTTGGCAAAAGAAAATGATAAAGGGAAAATGGTGGCTTTCTTTGTTCTTTGCTTGAAGCTTCTTGAAGCTTCAAAGCATCTTTGACTAAAACAACCATTTTGTCTTCATCTCCTAACCCTAACCATTTAACTAACCTCAGTTTACTCTCTACACCTAACTATGGTTGCCATATGATAAGTATTCATTTATTTTCTATTTTGAAAATAACTTATGATATTCTTTTCTTCTTCTTCTTCTTCTTCTTCAACAAAGAAGAAGCTTGCCTCCATCAATGGCAACTTGTGAAAATGAGTGAGAAATCCAATTCTAAAGTGAACCCACTTTCTATTTCTTCATCCTCTACCACTTGCCAAGTAGTATAGGGTGTTTTCTTCACAAGTTTCATGGCTTGGTGAAGTTGGAGCTTGATCTTGTGTTGCCTCGACGTAGATCATCTTCGGCATCGAAGCCGACGACCTAGCCCGCCCATTTCTCCGATAAAGCCGACGCTAGAGCCCGGGATCCGATGATCGCAGCGAGGAGACTTCATCACGGAACTATGGAGGTGGAGGACCGGATCTACAAAGGTCGTATTTCCGTTCACTACTTAGTTAAGTTGTTAACTAGTTGCTTTGTTTCGCCTAAAATTCTAGTTAACGATCTAGTCTGGGGTTTCTCGGCACCGTAAAATTTGAAATTGGCATGGTTGATGCCTTGTGAGACCTCATTAGCGTGCCTAGGAACCCTACAGTGGTATCAGAGCCTAGCTAGAGACTTAGGCGATGCGTAGACGATGTTAGAAACTCGATCGAACCCGAAACCCCAATTTTTCCATGCTCTCTGGACTTTTTTCAAAAACTGGCTTTTTCCAGATTAAAAATGCTTAAAAAATTCAGCAGGAAATTATAAGAATTACGGTGCAAATTTGACCAAGTGATACGTCCAAGGCGCGGCGGAACCGCGGCAGAAGCCTGGCTTCTGCGGCGGTTCCGCGGCAACATGATGACGTCAGCCTTCCAATTTTGCACAGTAATTTATTTCTTGTGGTGCTGAGTTTTCTGGGATATTTTAATCTGAACTCAAGAGTTGAGTTTTCTGGGATGTTTTGGAGCTTCGTAGATTCGATCGGATTATCAAACTTTGTCTTTTTGTTTTCCGGATAATTTGTTGAATATGTTAAAAAGTTCGACCGGATATAAATACCCAATTTTTCCCCTGTCGGGAAATTTCCAAGTGTTGGATTTTTCCGTAGTTTAATGACGTTCTAAGTAGTGCAAGTAACGCGATGGTCCCTCTAGAAGACAACAAACCTTAACTCGATTATGTGACCGTCTTGAACTGCCCTTGGAACCTTAGGGTTTGAGGCAGTACGGCGTGCCACATGTGAGGCGTTGGCTTGACCCTTCTACGGCTGGACCGTTGGTACTGAGGCATGAACTGGATGTTTTTTAAACCTATTTCATGTGTTGATTTGTTTCGGGAAAACTTGGGTGTTCGAATGTTCGATCGGAAAGTTTAACATTTTCTATTTATCTGGAATGGGATACAATATTTGGAATCCACAAGCAGTTATGTAATAACTGATTTGAATGTTATAAACATAGCACTTTAGTCTCACTTGATCGGTTGCCACGGAATTTTGATGCGATCAAAAGTCCGTCGCAATCACGTAGCGTACGCGGATACTCGCCGGATAAACTTAATAGACAGCTACACCCCATAGCCCCGACCAAGTGACTGTAGGAGAACCCCGTCACCGAAAGCATCCGTTCGGGTGCTCGCGGCAGCGGTGTTCCGCCTTGGTGCACTTCGTCGACGGCGTCGGGGGGGGGGGGGCGTCTACTAAAGTTTGCGACGAGCATTCGATCAGTTTTTCGGGAATCTTGTTGAATTGCCCGACTTGATATTGAAAAGAGTTTTCGATAATGAGACTAAAATGCGGGGTTTATAATTGTTAGGCATGTGATGTCTAAGGAATTCATTAGTTTAGGCATGCGATGTCTAACGAGGTTGCGGATTCCAACTGTTGTAGTTTTACACTTTCTTTTCTGTGACCGTAAGTGTAATATGTGATATCGCCGGTTTCGTTGCTATATGTCAACGACAATTGGGATACGCATGTTTACTTACGTTGATGACATGTGATGTTATGTGTTGCTTGATATGTTATATTGGATCATCGTGTTTGAATAGCCGGGGTTTTTTTTATGTGAGATGAGTGTTTTTCATTTTCATTCATGTAAAAACTTGTATGTAATATTCTTTTATTGGGGCACTTCCAGGTTGCGGAAGTTGTCAACGTTGTTGTATATTATTTACTTTTCTGCACTAGGATAGACCCAAGGAGGAGGGCACAAGTAACCGGGTTCTGGAGTCCAGTGGGAGACCAACTCGAGGAGTCGAGTCCGGGTCTCCTAACTATAGAATTGGTAGGGTTGCTTGCCGCTCTCGTAGGGGTCTAGGGGTGTGGGTTTGGCTATTCATCGCGACCGTGGAATCCGTGTTTTATACTGGCTCGTATTAAAAACACGGACGTCCTAGTATATCCAATGTTTCATATGTTTCTTCTGCTGCGATATCTGTGATGTGATCATGTGATGTTCTGTGATAGATACAGTATATAGTATATATGATATATTATATAGACATTACTTATGTTTTACACCCGCGCTAGCCCTGCCCCACTCTGCCGTTAGTTACCTAACCTAACGGTGCACGAGGGGAAATCGAGGCGAATGTGGATGGCATAAGTGTACGTCGTATTTATCTGTGATGTTTAGGTAAATTTAAATGATGGGACTTCATTAATGTGATTAATGAAAGAAAAAGAAACCTAAGATGTTGTGGAATCGAATTTTCAAAAACAGGTAGCTACAGTTCTTGCTTTGCATCACGGTGTTCCTTGTAGAACATCCTGCACCTTATTCGATAGGGAAAGGACCGAGATCCCTTCACCGGGAGTGACACCTTTAGCGATAACTGGCAGATGCTACAACACTCGGTTTGTCTTTTTGATTGCTTTTATGAGTTCTGCTTTGCACAGTGATATATATGATATATCCTGCACCTCATTCGACGAGGAAAGGACCGACGATCCCTTCACCGGGAGTGATTCCTTTAGCAAAACTAGAAAAGCCTAAAAAACACTCTATTTCAAAATTCATTCGATCCTACAACGATATCAAGTTCATTACGCAATAGGTTTTCAGAAAAACCTGTCGTAGCCCTCCGTCATTTCAGATAAGTACTAGTTAGTATTCGTGCTACGGTTGTTTGGCATGTGTCAAGGCGTAGTGTACGGTAGCTAACTAGTGCTTATCTGCTAGCATACGATGCGATTAGATTAGGGTATTCGTACGGCGTTGTTTGGCATACGTCAAGGGTCGTGCGGGTGGGTTTAATTCAATCAAGAAATGTACGGGTTGAACTTGACTAGCGGACTATGGGTTGTTTGGCATGCGTCAAGGTCATAGCACGCTAGGGGCAAAATATTATCGGGAATTTCAAGTGTTGAAATTTGCAATGAGATTGCATACCTTCTATGAGATAGTTGGATCCCGATACCCGCTGCGAGTAAGAGTTACTCCTGGGAGAGTTTTACACATTACAATTAGCCGATTAAGTAGGTGTCTAGAAAGGTGTCAACGGGGTTACGCCTCTGGGAAAACGAGGTTTACATTAATTAGGTTCGTGCGAAAGCACGGGGGACCTCCCTCAAAGTACCGACACTGGCCTGGCTGAAAGATTGGCGAACTTGTAGTGTGTAATTAATCCCGGCTAGTCTTTCCTTTTAGGGTTTGAAGTAAGATTTGATAAAAACAGTGGGAGCCATCCTGATTAGATAAAATAATAACCAATCTGATCTTGCAAGAGCGCACGCTGAGTGTTTTCTTCTCTCTCTCTCCTTGTAGCGACCATATCACGCCTTAATCAAGATAATAAAACAGATATATTGACCGAACCCGCTTGTTATACTGAGCTGGGGAACGTTGGTCCCGCTCCAACTTATAATTGTTATAAGACAGAACAGGAAATTAGGGATTACCAGAATTCCCGTGCCGCCCAAACGAAGAAAGTGCATATGATGCATCATCTTCGGGTGTGTTCATTACAAAGAACTGTTTCTCTGTATCCTTTACGTCCTGGGTATATGATACCGGATCAGGATCCCGCATATGTAATATGTTACATGGGCTACAGATAGGTAAAGAACTGAGAACGGGTGATAAGTTTCATGAGGCAGAAAACGGGGCAAGAGTTGCAGCCAAGTCTGTCGGTCACTGTCACCCTGTATTACCAATACATTGATTCTGAACGAATGTTATTAGATACCGAACCTGATATACAAAATCATATCAGTCTCTTTATTAGTAAAGAAATGATAAAATTTTGTATTGTTGGATAATGTTTTGAACATTTCCTATATCAAAAGTTGATCGGTTCAGGCACGTTATCTAAAAGCATTGATGTTCTAAATCAAACTACAGTTCTTAGTATATAGAACACACACAAGAGGAAGAGTTCAGAAATGAACGAATCCTTCTTGAGGTATTGTAGACTAGGGCATATCAATGCGACCCGACTAGCTAAAGTTACATTTAGATGTATATTTAAATCAGTTTGAATTTACATCTTGTGAAACTTGCCAGTCATGTCATAAAGATTAGATGACCGTAGCTCTGTTTACTGGAAACAGAGAAAGAGTTAGTGAACTCTTGGGATGATACATGTGGATGTATGTAGGTCCCCTGTCTACATGTGCCTACATCGGTTCTTTGTACTTCATTACATTCTCTGATGATCTCTTTAGATTCAGACATATGTTCCTGTTGAAACACAAGTCCGAACCTTTTGAGATATTCACAGAATATAAGATAGAAGTAGAGAACCAAAATACGGGTATAAGTATTATGTCCTTTGATGTGATCGAGGAGGAGAATACTTGAGCACGGAAATCCTGGACTATTCTAAAGGAGAATGGGATTCTCTCTCAGAATTACTCCTCCATATACACCATAGCACGATGGTATATCGGGGCGGAGCAGATACACCCTATATGATAAGGTGTGCTCTATGATGAGTACTACTGAGTTACCTATTTCCTTTTGGGAGTTATGCACTTAGGAAGTTGCATACCTATTGAATAGGGTCCCGATCAAATCAGTTGCCTACCACTTCATATGTGATATGGAAAGGGAAAAGCCCATATCATAAGTTAGTTAAGATTTGGGGTTGTCCGGCCTATGTCTAAAAGCAAAATCCGGACAAGATCGAGGCAAGGTCAGTTCTGTAGAACTGGAAACGTTCCAGCTATACAAACTACTGCAGATGATTTGATAGAACCAAAGGATTCAGTAGATTCCAACGAACCTCAGCCTCTCCGCCGTTCTAGTAGGGTTCCTCACCCACCTGAGAGATACTTCGGTTTCTCTATGACAGTGGGAGTGAGGAATGCATCATGAGATGATGACCCAACTAGTTTCGAGCTGGCCATCAAGAGTGGGACTCTGTAAGAATGGCTGGATGCTTAGCGATCTGAGATGGAATCCTTATACACCAATAAAGTATGGACTTTAGTTGCTATATCTGAAGGGTTAAATCCCCATCAGGAGCAAGTATATCTTGAGAAGATTACTTGGTGTAGATGGAAAAGTTGAGACTTTCAAAGCTAGACTTGTTAAAGGTTTTCGTCATCGACCAGGCGTGGATTATGATGAAACCTTTTTCCAGTGGCTATGCTTAAGTCTATCCAGATCCTACTTGCCACGGCTACATACCATGACTACGATATCTGGTGGTTGGGTGCCATGACTGCTTTTATAAATAATGATTTAGAAGAGAACGTCTATAAGAACACAGCCAGAAGGCTTCGTAAAAAGTGGGAGTAGCGGAAACGCGTGCAAGATGTTTTATGTGATAAAGCAGGCATCGCGGAGTTGGAACATCTGTTTTGATGAGTTAGTCAAATAGTTTGACATCATCAAAATGGTAGATGAACCTTGTATATACAAAAAGGTAGTAGGGAGTATGGTGGTGATCCTCGTAGAGTACGTGGATGACATACTCTTGATAGGGAAGAAGTTTCCTATGCTACGCTCGGTCAATCTCCACTTATCACAATGATTCTCCATATAGGATCAAAGAGATACCTACTAAATCCTTGGTTTTGGATCTATGAGATAGATCTAATTGGATATTAGGATACTCACTAGTTGTAGTGTGATGGTATCAATCGATCCTGGGGAGAATCACTGGAAAGGTTCCAGGCTGATAAGGACGACTGAATGTCAGTCGCGGGCATTGTCTTTACCCTCAGTAAAGGGACGGTATGTTGGAAGAGTTCCAAGCTAGATACCGTGGCATACTAGACGATAAAGGCTGGATACATCGCTACTCAAGTTGCTACCAAAGAGGAAGTCTGGGTGTATATTGGTTCATGAGATGAACTTCGTTCCTACCATTGTGAGACAATGGAGTTGTGGCTTATGCCAAGGAACGCCCATCCCGTCAGTGATCCAGACATATTCTAAGGTAGTATCACCTGAGCATGGAGATAGTTGATCTCCAGGGTGATCAAGGTTAGGAGAGCAGACTCAGACGATAACACGGCGGATCCACTCACGAAGGCCTATTCCCAGAGAGAGACTTTTATAGGATGGTTGAGTATGAGATACTACAACCACTGCTACAGATGGCCCTAGTGCAAGTGGGAGATTGTTAGTTATATGTATGCCCTAGAGGCCATTAATGTACATAGGATGTATATTGTAGTGGATGCTGGGACATATATAGGGAGGACTTTCTTGCTCGACATGATAGTATGCTATCTGGTTACTTTTTGCCTTAACGTGTATACTGATTGTCTCTCTGTTACATGTTGGTAAAGCCCTTAGGATGTGTACTTGACTACCTGGACTATGATGCAGATCATACTAGTGGGGACATGGTAGTTCATAAGTACATCCTTCAAGGTCCCTAGTCGTGGGTATATCGAGACGGGGCATCGATATACCAGAGTAGACTAGCGCATACCTTCTCGACCCATACAAATGGGCGATGGATGATCCCATATCCATTGGTGTTTGACATCAGAGATGATATATGGGTGCTCAGTGGAGACTGGGTACACTGGACGGACTCGCCGAGAACTCCCAGATGGTATTATACCTCACGTCAGATGGCAATTCTCTGGTGACACTGGTACAGGTTAGGTTGTAGACCCGAGATCGTCATAGAGTCTTGTGTGATTCCCACTGTGCTTTGATTTCCACCTTACCACGTCCAAGAGGGCGTGCAAAACGGTGGCTTTTGGGTACAGTCCCGAATCACATGGAGGCAATGAGCGATAGGAGGGGATTCGTCTCTCCCGGTATAGGGAGTTGATGTTGCACTGTGTTCGATTGGCTATAACCGGAAACCCCTGGCCAGGGTTGCTGAGATTTACTGGTAAGTGTTACCAGTAGTTTCTTAAACTGTTATAGACCTCATATCGACACGACTTATCGAGCTATTGGGGTCTGACGTTTACCACCCCTAGGCGAGATATGCGACATATCAGACGACGAGACCGGACTGTACGGTAAGTGTTACTGGTTGGATTCACAGGAGTGTGAGCGGGCTTGCTCGTCGATCTTCTGATCGCTCAATACCTGGGTGGCCGTTACGTTTAGCAGACCGCTTGCGGCTTATGGGTGTTTGATATGATCATCACCTGCTGCCGGCGTATTAACGAGTTTTTAGAGTCCTACACAGAGGTTTCCTGGCTCAAGCGAAACGAAATAGGAGCGCATATGAGATATGTGCGGGACCGAGAATAATGCGTGTATGTGATACCGTATTCCATTCTCGTGATGAATGTATCGATTGGTTGTATGTGATATAACCTAGTTGTCGATTCAAAGATTGATTCGATAAGCCGATACATTGGATATTAGTCGGTTATATGAGATATGACCGGATCGTTAAATCAAGTGTTGATTTAATGCGTAATTATATATTTGATATATTACTTTGCATTAACTAGTATTGGTTCACTTTAAATAGATTTTCTCACTTGATGTGCACATTGTATATGTGATATACTTTTGTAAATTTGATTGTATCATGTTTGATGATACATGATAGTTTGGGTGCATGTAAAGAATTAAACCATGGTTATATGAGTGGTTAGGGTTTTGTTTATTTACTTATTCATTTATTTATTTATTTTGTTTATTTTGGCAAAAGAAAATGATAAAGAGAAAATGGTGGCTTTCTTTGTTCTTTGCTTGAAGCTTCTTGAAGCTTCAAAGCATCTTTGACTAAAGCAACCATTTTGTCTTCATCTCCTAACCCTAACCATTTAACTAACCTTAGTTTACTCTTTACACCTAACTATGGTTGCCATATGATAAGTATTCATTTATTTTCTATTTTGAAAATAACTTATGATATTCTTTTCTTCTTCTTCTTCTTCTTCAACAAAGAAGAAGCTTGTCTCTATCAATGGAAACTTGTGAAAATGAGTGAGAAATCCAATTCTAAAGTGAACCCACTTCCTATTTCTTCATCCTCTACCACTTGCCAAGTAGTATAGGGTGTTTTCTTCACAAGTTTCATGGCTTGGTGAAGTTGGAGCTTGATCTTGTGTTGCCTCGACGTAGATCATCTTCGGCATCGAAGCCGACGACCTAGCCCGCCCATTTCTCCGATAAAGCCGAAGCTAGAGCCCGGGATCCGATGATCGCAGCGAGGAGACTTCATCACGGAGCTATGGAGGTGGAGGACCGGATCTACAAAGGTCGTATTTCCGTTCACTACTTAGTTAAGTTGTTAACTAGTTGCTTTGTTTCGCCTAAAATTCTAGTTAACGATCTAGTCTGGGGTTTCTCGGCACCGTAAAATTTGAAATTGGCATGGTTGATGTCTTGTGAGACCTCATTAGCGTGCCTAGGAACCCTACACATGATAGATCTGGATCCCCAATATGTAAGAGGCATCACCCAGGTCTTTCATGGAGAACCTGTGTGACAAGAATCCTTTGACAAATTGTAGCATAGGAATGTCATTTCCTATCAAGAGAATGTCATCCACGTACAAGACGTGGAATACGACAGTTCGTGCTACAATTTTACTATATATATATATAGTTCATCTGGATTTTTGATAAAGTCATATTCCTTGATCGTTTCATCAAAACAGATGTTCCAACTCCTCGATGCCTGCTTTAGTCCATAAATGGACTTAAGCAACTTGCACACTTTCCCGCTGCTCCCACTCTGATTGAAACCTTCTGGCTGATCCATATAGACGTACTCTTCTAAATTACCATTTAGAAAAGCCGTCTTTATGTCCATCTGCCAGATCTCATAATCATGGAAGGCGACAATGGCAAGGAGGATCCGAATGGATTTGAGCATAGCCACTGGAGAAAAAGTTTCGTCATAATCCAAACCAGATCTTTGACGAAAACCCTTTGCAACAAGTCTAGCCTTATAGGTTTCCACCTGTCCATCTACACCAATCTTTTTCTTGAAGATCCACTTGCATCCTATGGGTTTTACCCCATCTGGAGCAAAGTCCAAAATCCATAATTTGTTGGTGTGCATGGACTCCATCTCGGTCCGTATTGCATCCATCCATCTTACTGAGTTACCGCTCTGGATGGCCTGCTGGAAGCTAGTAGGTTCATCATTATCAATGATGCAATCTTCTCTATCCCCATCTATGAGAAAACCGTAGTATCTCTCAGGCGGATGAGACGGCCTACTACTCCTGCGGAGGGGGTGCGGGAATGTCCTGTTCTTCTTGAACTTCTGGTTCTATCAAACTTTCAGTAGTAGTTTGTGGTTCTGGAATTTCTTCCAGTTCTATTTCGCTCCCACTTGTTTCCTTTTCTAAAAACTGATGTTCTAGAAAATGGGCATTACAAGAAACAAAAACCTTTTGTTCCTCTACGTAATAGAAAAAATACCCCTTGGAGTTCTTTGGATATCCCACAAACTTACACCGTACTGATCGTGCCTCGAGTTTGTCTGCATGCTGCTTTTTGACAAAAGCTGGACATCCCCATATCTTCAGATACTGAAGATAGGGTTTCTTCCCACTCCATATCTGATATGGTGTGGTAGGCACAGTCTTGGTAGGAACCCTATTCAAAAGATATGCAGCTGATCCTAGTGCATAACCCCAGAAAGATCGCGGTAACTCAGCATTACTCAACATGGAACGTATCATATTTAATAGGGTTCGGTTCCGTCTTTCCGATACACTGTTATGTTGTGGAGTGTATGGAGGAGTAAGCTGAGAGAGAATTCCTTTCTCTTTTAGCTAACCCAGGAAATCGGCACTTAAGTATTCACCACCTCGATCAGATCTCAGTGTCTTGATACTTTTGCCGGTTTGGTTTTCCACTTCATTCTTATATTCTTGGAATTTTTCAAAGGCCTTGGATTTATGTTTCATTAAGAAAATGAATCCAAACCTAGAGTAATCATCCGTAAAAGTAATGAAATATGAAAAACCGCTTCTTGCATGTGTAGACATTGGACCACATACATCGCTGTGTATGAGTCCTAAGAGCTCGCTCACTCTTACTCCATGTCCAGTGAATGGAGTCTTTGTCATTTTTCCTTTGAGACATGATTGACAAGTGGCACAAGATTGATATTCGAACGGATCCAAATACCCTTCTCTATGTAACTTAGTTAACCATGTCTCATTGATGTGACATAGTCTACAATGCCATAAGAAAACCTTATTTATATCTGGAGACTTTCTTTTTAGTGTGTTCTGGACATTGAAAATCTGCAATTGGTTTAATACATATATACCATTATCTAGTGTACTGGACCCAATCAAACCATGATTAAGATGGATGTTAACAACATCGCTTACAAACGTGAAATAATAACCTTCTTTTGATAACAACGAAACTGATATGATATTACATGTTAAACTGGGTACACAAAAACAGTTGCGCAAAACCAAAATATGTCCACTCGTCAATCCAAGGTGATAATCCCCTACGGAATAGCACCCACGCTGTAGGGTTGCTAGGAACGCGCACAAGGGTCTACGAGGCATCAACCATGCCCGATTTAAAATTTAGCCGTGCCGAACAACCCGAATACGGAACTTTAAACTAGAGATTAGGCGAAAACAACATGCTAAACACTTTAACACTAAGTGAGAGGGATTACAACCTTTGTAGATCCGGTCCTTCACTTCATATGCCCCGTGTTGTGGTCCCTTCGCTGCGATCATCGGGATCCGGACTCTCGAGAGGTTCCGCGAAGAGAGAGATGCAACCTTTGCTTCCGATCTTCGATACTAAGATGATCTACCTTGAAGTTTCTTTAACACAAGCTAACACTCATGAAATGATGTGAACACCCTCATCTAAATGGCAAGGGAAGATGAGGATGATGAAGTAGGAATTTTGCTCTATTTATTTATCTTTTTCTCATATTTATTCATCACCTTTGAAAAATCAAGCAAGCTTTTCATGAAAGAAATGAAGAAGAGGATGAACAATAATGTTTTATCCTTTTGTGATGAATAGGAAATGAAATAATATGATAGATAATGCAACCATGGTCAAGCTAACTCTTGTAGAGAATTAACTAGGGTTAGGGTTTGGGTTTGGTTAAAGCATGACTCACTTGAAAATATCTTTATCATGACAAAAAGAAAAGCTTCTAGAATCAACTAGAAGGTTTAACCCTAATCCAAACCCTAATCAAGTTTAAACTCCACTAAACAAGTTGCATTAGTTATCATATCATGTTACAATATTATATATCACATATATAATATTTATCGTAACAAAATAAAATAATACAATTAACATATATCGCATATATATCAATGTATTACCCGAGTGAGAAAAAGAATCTTTTAGTGAGCAAATATTAGTTAATGTAATTTAATATATCATATATATTATTATACATTAAATTATCGAATCAACACTTGATCCGACAATCCGGCTATATCGCATATAACCGACTAATATTTATCCGTACCGATTCACCGAATCAACACTTGATCCGATGACCCGGCTGATATCAAATATCGCGAGAGTATAATACGGTATCATATATCGCATTATCCTCGGTCCCGCACATATCACATATGTGCTCCTACTCCGTTTTGCCTGAGTCAAGAAACCTCTGTGTAGGACTCTAAAGAATCGTCAATAAGCCGGCAGTAGGTGATGATCATATCAAACACCCACAAGCTGCAAGCGGTCAGCTAAACGTAACAGCTACCCAGGTATTGAGCGCTCAGAAGATCAACAAGCAAGCCTGTAACTTCTCCTGCGAATCCAAACAGTAGCACTCTCGTACAGTCCGATCTCGTCGTCTGATATGTCGCATATCTCGCCTAGGGGTGGTAAACGTCAGACCCCAGTAGCTCGATAAGTCGTGTCGATATGAGGTCTATAACAGTTCGAGAAACTACTGATAACACTTACCAGTAAATCTCAGCAACCCTGGCCAGGTATTTCCGGTTATAGCCAATCGAACACAGCACAACATCAACTCCCTATACCGGGAGAGACGAATCCCCTCCTATCGCTCATTGCCTCCATGTGATTCGGGACTGTACCCAAAAGCCACCTTTTTGCATGCCCTCTTGGACGTGGTATGATGGAAATCAAAGCACAGTGGGAATCACACAAGACTCTATGACGATCTCGGGTCAACAGACTACTCTGTACCAGTGTCACCGGAGAACTGCCATCTGACGTATGGTATAATACCATCTGGGAGTTCTCGGCGAGTCCGTCCAGTGTACCCAGTCTCCACTGAGCACCCGTACACCATCCTTGATGTCAAACACCGATGGATATGGGATCATCCATCGCCCATCATATGGGTCAAGATGCGTATACGCTAGTCTACTCTGGTGCATCGATGCCCTGTCTCGATACACCCTCGACTAGGAACAGTTATAGGATGTACTCATCAACTACCGTGGCCCCACTAGTATGATCTCATCATAGTCCCAGTAGTCGAATACATATCCTATGGGCTTTATCAACATGTAACATAGAGACAATCAGAGTACATGTTAAGATAAAGTACAACCAGATAACATACTATCATGTCGAGCAAGAAAGTCCTCCCTATATATGTCCTAGCATCCACTACAATATACACCGTATGTACAGTAATGGCCTCTAGGGCATACATATAACTAACAATCTCCCACTTGCACTAGGGCCATCTGTTATGGTATCGCATACCCAACATTTAGCTGCGGTTGAAGTATCTCATACTCAACCATCCCATAAAAGTCTCTACTGGGAAAAAAGGCCTTTGTGAGTGGATCCGTGCTGTTGTCCTCTGTGTCTACTCTCCTAACCTCGATCTCCCTGGAGATCAACCATCTCCATGATCAGGTGATACTGCCTAAGAATTATATCTGGATTTCTGATGGGACGGTAGTTCCTTGGCTGAAGCCACAACTCCATTGTCACACAATGGTAGGAACGAAGTTCATCTTATGAACTTATATATATATCCAGACTTCCTCTTTGGTAGTATCCTTGGTAACGATGCATCTTGCCTTTAATCGTCTAGTATGTCACGGTATCTAGCTTGGAACTCTTCCAACATACCGTCCCTCCACTGAGGGTAAAGACAATGCCTGCGACTGACATTCAGTCGTCCTTATCACTCTGGAACCTTTCCAGTGATTCTCCCCAGGATCGATTGATACCATCTCACTACAACTAGTGAGTATCCTAACATCCAATTAGATCTATCTCATAGATCCAAGAACCCAGGATATAGGAGGTATCACTTTGATCCTATATGGAGAATCCTTGTGATAAGCGGAGACTAACCGAGCGTAGCATAGGAAACTCCTTCCCTATCAAGAGTATGTCATCCACGTACTCTACGAGGATCACCACCATATTCCCTACTACCTTTTTGTATATACAAGGCTCATCTACCATTTTGATGAAGTCAAACTCTTTGACTACCACATCAAAACAGATGTTCCAACTCCGCGATGCCTGTTTTATCATATAAAACATCTTGCACACGTTTCCGCTGCACCCAACCACCAGATATCGTAGTCATGGTATGTAGCCGTGGCAAGTAGGATCTGGATGGACTTAAGCATAGCTCCTTAGAAAAAGTTTCATCATAATCCATACCTGGTCAATGATGCAAACCTTTAACATGTCTAGCTTTGAAAGTCTCAACTTTTCCATGTACACCAAGTAATCTTCTCAAGATATACCTGCTCCTGATGGGGATTTAACCCTTCAGATAAAGCAACTAAAGTCCATACTTTGTTGGTGTATAAGGATTCCATCTCAGATCGCTAAGCATCCAGCCATTCTTACAGAGTCCTACTCCTGATGGCCAGCTCGAAACTAGTTGGGACATCATCTCATGATGCAATCCTCGCTCCCACTATCATAGAGAAACCGAAGTGTCTCTCAGGTAAGTGAGGAACCCTACTAGATCGGCGGAGAGGCTGAGGTTCGTTGGAAACTATTGAATCCTTTGGTTCTACCAAATCATCAGCTGTAGCTTGTATAGCTGGAACATTTCCAGTTCTACATTACAGATCTTGCCTCGAGCTTGTCCGGATTTTGCTTTTAGACATAGGCCGGACAACCCCAAATCTTAACCAACTTAAGATATGGGCTCTTCCCTTTCCATATCACATATGAAGTGGTAGGTAACTGATTTGATTTGAACCTTATTCAATAGGTATGCAGCTTCTCAAGTGCATAAGTCCCAAAAGGAAATAGGAAACTCAGTAGTACTCATCATAGAGCACACCATATCACATAGGGTGCCATTGCTCCGCCCCGATACACCGACGTGCTGAGGTGTATACGGAGGAGTAATGCTGAGAGAGAATCTCATTCTCCTTTATAATAGTCCAGGAATTCCATACTCAAGTATTCTCCTCCTTGATCTCATCAAAGGACATAATACTTATACCCGTATTTTGGTTCTTTACTTCTAACTTATATTCTGTGAATATCTCAAAAGGTTCGGACTTATGTTTCAACAGGAATATATGTCTGAATCTTGAGAGATTATCAGAGAATGTAATGAAGTACAAAGAACCGATCTTGGCATGTGTAGACAGGGGACCTTACATACATCAGCATGTATCAATCCCAAAAGTTCACTAACTCTTTCTCTGTTTCCAATAAATAGAGCTGTGGTCATCTTATCTTTGTGACATGATTAGCAAGTTTCACAAGATGTAAATTCAAACAGATTTAAATATGCATCTAAATGTAATTTCAGCCAGTCGGGTCGCATGGATATGACCTAGTCTATAATGCCTCAAGAAGGATTCGTTCATTTCTGAACTCTTCTTCTTGTGTGTGTTCCGTATACTAAGAACTGTAATTTGATTTAGAACGTCAATGCTTTTAGATAACGTGCCTGAACCGATCAACTCTTGATATAGGAAATGTTCAAAACATTATCCAACAACACAAAATTATATCCTTTCTTTACTAATAAAGAAACTGATATGATTTTGTATATCAGGTTCGGTATCTAATAACATTTGTTCAGAATCAATGTATTCCGGTAATACAGGGTGATAGTGACCAACAGACTTGGCTGCAACACTTGCACCGTTTTCTGTTTCATGAAACTTATCACCCGTTCTCAGTTCTCTACCTTTCTGTAGCCCATATAACAGATTACATATACGGGATCCTGATCTGGTATCACATACCCAGGATGTAAAGGATACTGAGAAACAGTTCTCTGTAATGAACACACCCGAAGATGATGCATCAACATGCACTTTCTTCGTTTGGGCGGCACGGGAAATATGGTATTCCCCAATTTCCTGCTCTATCTTATAACAATAATAAGTTGGAGCGGGACCAACGTTCCCCCAGCTCAGTATAACAAGCGGGTTCGGTTAATATATCCGTTTTATTATCTTGATTAAGGCGTGATATGTTCGCTACCTGGAGAGAGAGAGAAGAAAACACTCAGCGTATGCTCTTGCAAGATTAGATTGGTTATCTAATATATCTAATCAGGATGTCTCCCACTGTTTTAGTCAAATTTTCCTTCAAACCCTAAAAGGAAAGACTAGCCGGGATTAATTACACGCTACAAGTTCGCCAATCTTTCAGCCAGGCCAGTGTCGGTACTTTGAGGGAGGTCCCCCGTGCTTTCGCACGAACCTAATTACAGTAAACCTCGTTTTTCCAGAGGCATAACCCCGTTAACACCTTTCTAGACACCTACTTGATCGGCTAATTTTAATGTGTAAAACTCTCCCAGGAGTAACTCTTACTCGCAGCGGGTATCGGGATCCAACTATCTCATAGAAGGTATGCAATCTCATTGCAAATTTCAACACTTGAAACTCCCAATAATATTTTGCCCCTAGCAGCTATATGACCTTAACATAGTCAACAAATCATAAGTGCTAGTCAATTTCAACCCGTCATTTCCCGATTGAATTAAACCCACCCGCACGACCCTTAACATAGTCAACAAAGTCGCACGACTACCCTAATCCAATCGCATCATATGCTTATACAGATAAGCACTAATCAGCTACCGCACACTACGCCTTAACATAGTCAACAAACGTAGCACGAATACTAACTAGTACTTATCTGAAATGACGGAGGGCTACGACGGGTTTTTCAGAAAACCCTTTGCGTAATGAACTTGATATCGTCGTAGAATCGAGTGATTTTAAATGGAATGCTTTTGAGGCTTTTCTAGTTTTGCTAAAGGGGTCACTCCCGGTGAAGGGATCATCGGCCCTTTCCTCATCGAATAAGGTGCAGGATATATCATATATACCGCTGTGCAAAGCAAGAACTATAGAAGCAATCAAAAGACAAACCGAGTTTGTAGCATCTTCCAGTTATCGCTAAAGGAGTCACTCCCGGTGAAGGGATCTCGGTCCTTTCCTTATCGAATAAGGTGCTGGATGTTCTTCAAGGAACACCGCTATGCAAAGCAAGAACTGTAGCTACCAGTTTTTATAAACAAGTTTCTACAACATCTTAGGTTTCTTTTATTTCATTAATCTCATTAATGAAGTCCCATTTTAATTATGCTTCACAAGCATCTCTTTTGAAACGAAATCTGCAATATAACATATATCTCATATATATAATATATAAACATTCGTCTCAGGCAGTAATATGATCTCATCACAGAACAATGCAGCAGAAGAACATATATGAAATATTGGATATACTAGGACGTCCGTGTTTTCAATACGAGCCAGTATAAAACACGGATTCCACGGTCGCGATGAACAGCCAAACCCACATCTCTAGACCCCTACGAGAGCGGCAAGTAACACTGCCAATTCTAGGGTTAGGAGACCCGGTCTCGACTCCTCGAGATGATCTCCCACTGGACCCTAGAACCCGGTTACTTGTGCTCCCCGCCTTGGGTTTACCTAATGCGGAAAAGTAAATAATATACAACGGTGACATCTTCCGCTACCTGGAAGTGCCCCAATAAAAGAATATTACATACCAATGAATTTTAGATGAATGAAAAAGAAAAAACTCTCATCTCACATAAAACCCCGGCTATTCAAACGCGACGATCCAATATAACATATCACAGCAACACATAATATCTCATATCATCAACGTAAGCAAGTATGCGTATCCCGATTGTCGTTGATGTATAGCAACGAAGCCGGCGATACACCACATACTACGCTTACGGTCACAGAAAAGAAAGTGTAAAACTACGACAGTTGGAATCCGCAACCTTCTTAGACATCGCATGCCTAACCAAATGAATTCCTTAGACATCACATGCCTAACAATTATAAACCCCGCATTTTAGTCTCATTATCGAAAATTCTTTTCAATATCAAGTCGGACAATTCAACAAGATTCCCGACAACCTGATCGAATGCTCGTTGCAAACTTTGGTAGACGGCCGCACCCCCGATACCGTCGACGAAGTGCACCAAGGCGGAACACCGCTACCGCGAGCACCCGAACGGATGCTTTCGGCGACGGGGTTCTCCTACAGTCACTTGGTCGGGGCTATGGAGTGAGGCTGTCTATTAAGTTTACCCGGCGAGTATCCTCGTACACTACGTGATTGCGACGGACTTTTGATCGCATCAAAATTCCGTGGCAACCGATCATTTGAGACTAAACTGCTATGTCTATAATATTCAAATTAGTTATCTCGTAACTACCTGTGGATTCCAATTATTGTATCACATTCCAGATAAATAGAAAAAGTTAAACTTTCCGATCGAATCATCAAGCACCCAAGATTTCCCCAATATATCTCAACACTTGAAATCAGTTTAAAAATGTCCATCACATGCCACAGTACCAATGGTCCAGCCGTAGAATGGTCAAGCCAACGCCTCACATGTGGCACGCCGTACTGCCCCAAACCCTAAGGTTCAAAGAGCAGTTCAAGACGGTCACATAATCGAGTTAAGGTTTGTTGTCTTCTAGAGGGTCCATCGAGTTACTTGCACGACTTAGAACATTCTTAAACACGAGGAAAAATCCAACTTTTGAAAAATTTTCCGACAGGGGAAAAAGTGAGTTATTGATATCCGTTCGAACTTTTTAACAGTTTCTAAAAATTATCCGGAAAACCACATAGACAAAATCTGATACTCCGATCGAAATATCGAATCCCCAAAACAACCCCAGAAAACTCAACTGTAGAATAAAAATTAAAAATTCCCAGAGAACTCAGCACTGAATAAAAGAAGTTACTGTGCAAAATTGGGTTGGTGACGTCATCATTGCGCCGCGGAACCGCCGCAGAAGGCATGTTTCTGCCGCGGTTCCGCCGCGCTTTACACTGTTCATTAAAAACTTTTTGCATCGTAATTCTTAGAATTCCCTGCTGAATTTTTTAAGCATTTTTAATATTGAAAAATCCAAAATTTTCAAAAAAGGACAGAGAGCAATTTGGATTCGGGGTTTCGGGTTCGATCGGACTTCAAACTCCGTCTAGACTTCTCCTAAAGCTCTAGCTTGGCTCTGATACCACTGTAGGGTTGCTAGGCATGCGCACAAGGGTCTACGAGGCATCAACCATGCCCGATTTAAAATTTAGCCGTGCCGAACAACCCGAATACGGAACTTTAAACTAGAGATTAGGCGAAAACAACATGCTAAACACTTTAACACTAAGTGAGAGGGATTACAACCTTTGTAGATCCGGTCCTTCACTTCATATGCTCCGTGTTGTGGTCCCTTCGCTGCGATCATCGGGATCCGGACTCTCGAGAGGTTCCGCGAAGAGAAAGATGCAACCTTTGCTTCCGATCTTCGATACTAAGATGATCTACCTTGAAGTTTCTTTAACACAAGCTAACACTCATAAAATGATGTGAACACCCTCATCTAAATGGCAAGGGAAGATGAGGATGATGAAGTAGGAATTTTGCTCTATTTATTTATCTTTTTCTCATATTTATTCATCACCTTTGAAAAATCAAGCAAGCTTTTCATGAAAGAAATGAAGAAGAAGATGAACAATAATGTTTTATCCTTTTGTGATGAATAGGAAATGAAATAATATGATAGATAATGCAACCATGGTCAAGCTAACTCTTGTAGAGAATTAACTAGGGTTAGGGTTTGGGTTTGGTTAAAGCATGACTCACTTGAAAATATCTTTATCATGACAAAAAGAAAAGTTTCTAGAATCAACTAGAAGGTTTAACCCTAATCCAAACCCTAATAAAGTTTAAACTCCACTAAACAAGTTGCATTAGTTATCATATCATGTTACAATATTATATATCACATATATAATATTTATCGTAACAAAATAAAATAATACAATTAACATATATCGCATATATATCAATGTATTACCCGAGTGAGAAAAAGAATCTTTTAGTGAGCAAATATTAGTTAATGTAATTTAATATATCATATATATTATTATACATTAAATTAACGAATCAACACTTGATCCGACAATCCGGCTATATCGCATATAACCGACTAATATTTATCCGTACCGATTCACCGAATCAACACTTGATCCGATGACCCGGCTGATATCAAATATCGCGAGAGTATAATACAGTATCATATATCGCATTATCCTCGGTCCCGCACATATCACATATGTGCTCCTACTCCGTTTTGCCTGAGTCAAGAAACCTCTGTGTAGGACTCTAAAGAATCGTCAATACGCCGGCAGTAGGTGATGATCATATCAAACACCAACAAGTTGCAAGCGGTCAGCTAAACGTAACAGCTACCCAGGTATTGAGCGCTCAGAAGATCAACAAGCAAGCCTGTAACTTCTCCTGTGAATCCAAACAGTAACACTCCCGTACAGTCCGATCTCGTCGTCTGATATGTCGCATATCTCGCCTAGGGGTGGTAAACGTCAGACCCCAGTAGCTCGATAAGTCGTGTCGATATGAGGTCTATAACAGTTCGAGAAACTACTGATAACACTTACCAGTAAATCTCAGCAACCCTGGCCAGGGATTTCCGGTTAGACCCAATCGAACACAGCACAACATCAACTCCCTATACCGGGAGAGACGAATCCCCTCCTATCGCTCATTGCCTCCATGTGATTCGGGACTGTACCCAAAAGCCACCTTTTTTCACGCCCTCTTGGACGTGGTATGATGGAAATCAAAGCACAGTGGGAATCACACAAGACTCTATGATGATCTCGGGTCAACAGACTACTCTGTACCAGTGTCACCGGAGAACTGCCATCTGACGTATGGTATAATACCATCTGGGAGTTCTCGGCGAGTCCGTCCAGTGTACCCAGTCTCCACTGAGCACCCGTACACCATCCTTGATGTCAAACACCGATGGATATGGGATCATCCATCGCCCATCATATGGGTCAAGATGCGTATACGCTAGTCTACTCTGGTGCATCGATGCCCTGTCTCGATACACCCTCGACTAGGAACAGTTATAGGATGTACTCATCGACTACCGTGGCCCCACTAGTATGATCTCATCATAGTCCCAGTAGTCGAATACATATCCTAAGGGCTTTATCAACATGTAACATAGAGACAATCAGAGTACATGTTAAGATAAAGTACAACCAGATAGCATACTATCATGTCGAGCAAGAAAGTCCTCCCTATATATGTCCTAGCATCCACTACAATATACACCGTATGTACAGTAATGGCCTCTAGGGCATACATATAACTAACACACGCTAGCTCCGTTAGAAACCTTGACGGTCATATCCCCAACCTTCAGCACTCTACGGTTTCTCAGTGCCTACAATGAATTGCATATATAAGATCTTGATCCGGTATCCAATACCCAAGAAGTGGAGTTGATTGTGTTAAGTCCACGTTACCCATCCCGGTGCTTTCGGAGAGGAGGAATAGGTAAAAATCAAAATTTTCTCATAAGGAAACATGGACCAACCATGAAGGATCTTTGCTAAACAAAAACTAACAAAGTAACTAAAAGTTTTAGCTACAAGGTAAGATGGTTATACCTAGTTCTTGAACTCCTTCTCTTCTTGTTGTGGTCCTCCTCCTTGCTTGCTCCTTGGAGTGGTTTAGACGGCTCCTCCTCTTCGTCTTCTCTTTGCCGAAGAAAGATCCACCCGAAAGCCTCTACCTTGAGCTCTTATCTCAACCAAGAGGTAAATAGAGTGCTTGGCTTGCTTGACAAAGAGCCCTAGAATGAGTAGAGAGATGTTTTGATGGTTTAGTCTAAAAAAACTTATGATTTTCAACACATGAAACACTTAAGCTTTAAGAGAGGAAGAGGGAGAGCTTTTTCAAGAGAGAGAAAGAGCATAAGAGAATGATAGAAAAAATAACAACCATCTCTCATATGAGAGAAAATGATAATAATAATAATAATTAAAACAAATTGTGATGGTTAGTTTGGAATGTCCATTATCATTTCACATTAAATGAAATTTGCAAGAATCAAGAAGCATCTTACAAGTGAAATGATGATGGTCAAAAGGTTAACAAAAGTCAACCGGTCAACCAAAGTCAAAAGGTCAACAAAAGTCAAATGGTCAACCTAACCATGGCACAATTATCCTTAATTAATATCATTAATCATATTTATCATTCTCATTAGAGTTAAGAAAAAGTCAACGGTCAATAACCCTAATGAGGTTCCTCTGCCTCTGTCAACTGTGCATACACACCCGCATCCGTGTTTCGAGGAACACGAATACAATGAGACAAAACCAATCCCAAAACAAATACTAGGATCTGGCTTAAACCAAAGCTCGCTAGTAATAAATGCCCGGACACCAAACATGCACAAGTGCGCGGATGTGAACGAACCCCGTCGTAAAACCATGCAACCTCTACTCTGTTTTGCCCAAAGGCGAACAACCCTCTGTGTGGGACTCTAAAGACTCGACACTACGCTGGCAGTGAGTTTAACCATAGGCCGCAAGCGGTACTAGCTGTACGTAACGGTCCCCAGGTAGATGCCGATAAGAAGACCGATGAGGTGAACCCATCCGAACTCCTACTGAGCCAGAATGTGACAATCTCCGTACAGTCCGGTCTGTTCGTCTGAGAGTATCACATGGCGGGCCTAGGGGGCGGTAAACGTCAGTCCCCTAATAGCGGTACAAGTCGTGTCGGAGTGTAGCCCACAACACCCTGAGAAACTACTGGAAACACTACCAGTAAATCTCTCTTGCCCTGGCCAGGGACGACAATGTGTAATGGCTCTCCTAGACACAGCGCGATATCATCTCCCAATACCGGGAGAGACGAATCCTGTCTAACCGTCACTGCCTCCAAGTGTTTTGGGACTACACCCAACTACTACCTGTTTGCACGACTTAATAGAGCCGTAGTAGGGTAGTATTCTAAGAACAGTGGGAACACACTCGAGGCGAAGTGATAGTGTCAAGTCAACGGACTAAGCTGTACTCATGTCACCTGGGAACTATTAACTGACGATTAATATAATACCAACCAACAATTCCCGACGAGTCGTGTCCAGTGTACTCGTAACCTAACGAGCACCTGCATACCATGTCCAGTACGACGTACCGATGGCTGTGGGATACACCATCTCCCCTGCTGGGATGAGAAGCGTATGCACCAGTCTACTCTAGAGTATCGATGCCCTGTCTCGATAATCCTACGACTAGGGACCAAAATATGGATGTGCTTATAGACTACCCAGCCCCCACAAGTGTGATCGCCATTACAACGCCGGTAGTCAAGCAAAGATCCTAAGGGCTCCATCAATATGTATTAGCGATATGTTAAAAGAAACATATACACATATTAAGATAGAAACAAACCAAGTAGCATACTACTATATCGAGCAAGACTGTTCTAAATTCGTGTATATATCCCAAGCTTCCAAAATGTATTATACAAACTAGTACTATACAATAATGGCCTCTAGGGCATACATATCCAACAATCTCCCACTTGCACTAAAGGGAAGTAATTGGTGTACCGCATACCCAACGTCTGCACTAAGGCTAGCTGCTGGCGTACCGCATACCCAATAGCTTAAAAAGTCTTTCGAACTGTGTTTGAGGAAGGGCTTTTGTGAATGGATCCGCCGTGTTGTCTTTTGTGTCCATTCTCCGTACCTCGATCTCCTGGCGATCAATGATCTCCCTGATCAGGTGATACCGCCTTAAGATGTGTCTGGACTTCTGATGGGACCTTGGTTCCTTCGCTAAAGCTATAGCCCCGTTGTTATCGCAATACAAAGGTACTGGGTCAACAATGGACGGAACCACCTGAAGTTCACTAATGAACTTCTTCATCAAGACTGTCTCTTTTGCGGCATCGCTTGCAGCAATGTATTCAGCCTCCATCGTCGAGTCTGCGACGGTATCCTGTTTGGAACTCCTCCAACACACCGCCCCTCCGTTGAGGGTAAACACAAAACCCGAGACAGACTTGTTGTTGTCCTTGTCACTCTGGAAGCTTGAATCGGTATATGACTCGACCCTGAGGTCTCTATTACCGTAAACCAGGAACATCTCCTTAGTCCTTCTGAGGTACTTAAGAATGTTCTTCACTGCCGTCCAGTGGTTCTCACCTGGGTCTGACTGATACTGGCTCACCATGCTTAGTGCGTAAGCTACATCTAGCCTTTTACATAGCATCGCATACATTATAGATCCTACTGCCGAAGCGTAGGGTATAGACTCATGCGAACCCTCTCCTCATCAGTTTTAGGAGACATCTTCTTGGAGAGGGTTATTCCGTGCAATGCTGGTATATTACCGCATTTGGAATCTTCCATACTAAATCTCTTTAGTATGGTCTCTATGTACATGGACTGCGAAAGTCCCAGTAATCTCTTGGATCTATCTCTATAGATCCTGATCCCCAGTATGCATGTAGAATCACCCAGGTCCTTCATGGAGAACCGTTGTGACAAGAATAGCTTGACCGATTGTAGCATATGAATGTCATTTCCTATCAAAAGAATGTCGTCCACGTACAAGACTAGGAACATGACAGTTCGTCCTACAATCTTCTTATAGATAGATGGTTCATCTTCGTTCTTGATGAAATCAAATTCCTTGTTTGCCTCATCAAAACATATGTTCCAGCTCCGCGATGCCTGCTTTAATCCATAAATGGATTTAAGCAACTTGCACACCTTCCCGCTGCTCCCACTGTCTACAAAACCTTCTGGTTGATCCATGTAAACACACTCTTCCAAACAGCCATTTAGAAAAGCCGTTTTTACGTCCATCTGCCAGATTTCATAGTCATGGAAGGCGGCAATGGCAAGTAGGATCTGAATGGATTTGAGCATAGCTACTGGAGAAAAAGTTTCATCATAGTCCACACCAGGTCTTTGATGAAAACCTTTTGCAACGAGTCTAGCCTTATAGGTTTCCACCTGCCCATCTACACCAAGTTTCCTTTTGTAGATCCATTTGCATCCAACGGGTTTTACCCCAGGTGGAGCAATATCCAAGGTCCACACTTTATTGTTGTACATAGACTCCATTTCGGATCGCATAGCATCCAGCCACTTATCAGAGTCCCTACTGATAATGGCCTGCCTGAAACTGGTAGGGTCATCTTCTTCCAAGAAGTAATCCTCTCGATCCCCGTCTATGAGAAAACCGTAGTATCTCTCGGGCGGATGAGAAATCCTACCAGATCTGCGGAGTGGCTGAGGTTCGTCTGGGGTTATCGAATCCTGAGGTTCTATCAAATCTTCTGTTTCAGTCTGTGGTCGCTGAATCTCTTCCAGTTCTACCGTGCTCCCACTTATTTCTTTTGCAAGAAACTCTATTTCTAAGAAAACGGCATGCTGAGCAACAAACACCTTCTGTTCCTCGTTGTGGTAGAATAGATATCCATAACCATTCTTTGGATATCCCACAAACTTACATAAAACTGACCGCACCTCTAGTTTATCTGGTTTATGCTTTTTAACATAAGCCGGACAACCCCATATCTTAAATCTTTTAAGATATGGCCTTTTTCCATTCCATATCTCAAATGGTGTCTCAGGCACTGATTTAGACGGAACATCATTCAATAGATATGCCGTTTTCAAAAGCGCATGTCCCCAAAATGAAAGAGGTAACTCAGCACTACTCATCATGGAGCGAACCATATCCAACAGGGTACGGTTCCTCCGCTCCGATACACCATTATGCTGTGGTGTGTATGGAGGAGTAAGCCGAGAGAGAATACCATTCTCTTTTAAGTAATCTAGGAATTCCGTGCTTAAGTACTCCCCTCCTCTATCAGACCGGAGGATCTTGATACTTTTGCCTATCTGGTTCTCCACTTAGTTTCTGAATTCTCTGAATTTCTCAAAAGCTTCAATTTGTGTTTCATCAGATACACATATCCGAACCTAGATAGATCGTCAGTGAATGTGATGAAGTATGAGAACCCACCTCTTGCATGTATAGACATTGGACAACAAACATTACTGTTTATGAGTCCCAGGAGCTCTGTTGCTCTTTCTCCATGTCCGGTGAATGGAGATTTGGTCATCTTTCCTTTGAGACAAGACTGACAAGTTTCATAAGATGAAAACTCGAACGTATCCAAGAGTCCATCTTTATGCAACTTACTTAGTCTTTTCTCTCCGATATGACCAAGTCTACAATGCCATAAGTAGGATTCGTTCGTATCTGAACTCTTCTTCTTGCGTGTGTTTTGTATATTGAGAACTGTATTCTGATTTAGAACATATATACCATTACACAGTGTATCTTCTGCAACCAGTACCTTATCAAGGTAAATGTTCATGATATTTCTATCAAGAACAAAGTTATATCCATCTTTATTGAGTAAAGAAACTGATATGATGTTGCAAACCATGGAAGGTACATAGTAGCAATTGTTCAAAATCATAGTATTGCCATTTGGCAACACTGGGTGATATTCACCGACGGCTGTAGCATTAACTAGTGCTCCGTTCCCTACCCTGAGGGACATATCACCAGGTGCAACTTTCCAACTTTTTCTCAGTCCCTGCAATAAATTACAGATATGAGATCCTAATCCGGTATCAAGTACCCAGGAGGTAGGGCTGACCGAAAAGCAGTTCTCAATTACAAGAACACCTGAAGTAGATGCAAAACTATGCTTCTTCTTCTACTGGGTCTCCTTGGAATCCATACAATCCTCTTTCCCTTGCTCATACTTACGATTGCCATCATAAGTTAGAGCCAAACCGATGTTCCCCAGCCCCGAATAAGAATTCGGATCGGTCAAGCGATACATTTTATTATCTTGATTAGGGCGTGAAATGGTTGCTACCTGGAGAGAGAGAAAACAAACACTCAGCGTGCGCTCTCGCAAGATTAGATTGGTTTATTAATTTATCTAACCAGGATGGCTCCCACTGTTTCCTCAAATTCTTCTTCAAACCTTTAAAAGAAGAACTAGCAAGGATTAATCGCACGTCACAATACTTGCTTAACCTTTCAGCCAGGCTAGTGTTGGTACTTCGAGGGAGGTTTTCCAACGTTTTCGCGAAGTTCCTTAATTACATAACCTCTTTTCCCTGGAGGCGTAGCCCCGCTAACACCGTTCTAGACACCTACTTGGTTTATAGCATTGATTGTTAAGTGAAATAATCTTCCGAGAGTAATCCAACTCATCAGTGGGATCGAGATCCAACTATCTTTGTGTGATAACCTAGATGGAATCCACTCTAGTCACCACACTCCAGAAGGTATGCTGAATCTGCAAGTTTCCTGTATGTTTGAAACTCCCGATGTGGTTTTTGCCCCTAACGGTTTATGACCTTGACTAGGTCAACAAACCATAAACCGCTAGTCAAGTTCTACCCATCATTATCTTGATTGCATTAAACCCACCCGTATGTGCCCTTGACTAGGTCAACAAGGCCGCACGACTGTCCTAACCAATCACATTTGCAATGCACAGAAAAATATCACTTAGCTACCGTTCACTACGCCTTGACTAGGTCAACAAACGAAGCACGGATACTAACTGCTGGGTTTTTGGCGAAAAACCCGTTAACGTAATGAACTTGATATCATTGAAGGAACCTAATAACCCTTTGAAAATATAGTGGCGAAAATTTTTGCTAAAGAGGTCACTCCCTGTGAAGGGATCTCGGCTCTTTCCTCGTCGAATGAGGTGCAGGATATTCCAAACTGAATACCTCGATGCAAAGCAAGAATAATCGACTATAGTAAAGTTATTACCCTGACGCAAACTTCTGTCCAAGGGGTCACTCCCGATGAAGGGATCTTGTCCCTTGCCTCGTCGAATGAGGTGCTGGGTATTCATAACCGAATACCTCTGTGCAAAACAAAAGAGAACGTCCTTGCAATAACAGCTTTTTGAAAATTGTTCCATCAACATCTTTTAGGTTTGTTTTTCTTTGCATTAATATAATGCGTCCCATCAGTTAATCCTACCATTGCAGAAAACAACGAAAATATAATGTACGCTTATTCTATCCGCATTCGCCACTGGGCCCTTTCATCACCCGTTAGGCTACATAACTAACGACAGAGCGGGGGATGGACTAGCGCGGATGCAAAACATAAGCAACGCCTACTAGATATCATATATACATATATACATTCGGCAGATGCAATGATAGCCATTCCAGATCACAGATGAACTCATTGGATATGCTAGGAATCCGCATTTCGTTCGAGCCTGCAACGAAAGACGGATTACACGGTCGCGATGAATAGCCAAACCCCACCCTAGACCTTTACGGGTGCGGCAAACTACCCGCCAAGTACCCGAAGCGAAGCAAGCTCCCTCAACAACGTGAGTAGGCCACTCGGCACTTCAAAGTACCCGGTAGTTTGTGCATCCCTCCTTGGGTCTATCCTAGGAGCAAAACCAGTAAAAGAAATAATATACAATGGCGGCTACAACCTCAACCTGGATGTGCGGCCATAAAAATAATATTACATCAATTTAAAATTTACATCAAATGAAAGATAAATAAACTCTCATCTCACAAACCCCAGCTATTCATCCGCGACAATCCAACAAGTTCATATACACAATCCAACATCACAGATCACAGATATGGACAACCCCCACTAATCGACATATAGAGATTAGTCGACGTTCAGTACATATATCACATTACAGATATAACCATTTAGCTAAAGTTTATAGAATTTCGATCAATATACCAATTTGTAACTACCCCAAACACAACACTGTTCTTTGAAGAATTTTGGCAGAAACAAAGTATCTTAAAAATCACAAAACCAACACAGAGAACCCCAGAAGAAATTTGGTGCGCCGCCGAGTTGACTCGGCCGCAGATCCGCGGCGGATCGTTTGGATCGGCCGCGGATCCGTGGTCTTCTGAGCGACTCAGGCCCCCAAATTTCTGCAGTTTTATCAAAAAAGCCTGCTTGTATTTTTCATGTCACTTAAAATATTTTTAGGCCTGTTTTAAAAATCGACAGAAAACACAAGATTTTAGATGGTTTTGCGATTTTTTCCGGATCGAAGTTCTAAACACTTTGCTAACATGTTAGTTGATATTTAGCTAGGCTCTGATACCACTGTTAGGTCCACGTTACCCATCCCCGTTCTTTCGGAGAGACGGAATAGGTAAAAATCAAAATTTTCTCATAAGGAAACATGGACCAACCATGAAGGATCTTTGCTAAACAAAAACTAACAAAGTAACTAAAAGTTTTAGCTACAAGGTATGATGGTTATACCTAGTTCTTGAACTCCTTCTCCTCTTGTTGTAGTCCTCCTCCTTGCTTGCTCCTTGGAGTGGTTTAGACGGCTCCTCCTCTTCATCTTCTCTTTGCCGAAGAAAGATCCATCCGAAGGCCTCTACCTTGAGCTCCTACCTCAACCAATAGGTAACTAGAGTGCTTGGCTTGCTAGACAAAGAACCCTAGAATGAGTAGAGAGATGTTTTGATGGTTTAGTCTAAAAAACTTATGATTTTCAACACATGAAACACTTAAGTTTTGAGAGAGGAAGAGGGAGAGCTTTTTCAAGAGAGAGAAAGAGCATAAGAGAATGATAGAAAAAATAACAACCATCTCTCATATGAGAGAAAATGATAATAATAATAATAATTAAAAGAAATTGTGATGGTTAGTTTAGAATGACCATTATCATTTCACATTAAATGAAATTTGCAAGAATCAAGAAGTATCTTGCAAGTGAAATGATGATGGTCAAAAGGTCAACAAAAGTCAACCGGTCAACCAAAGTCAAAAGGTCAACAAAAGTCAAATGGTCAACCTAACCATGACACAATTATCCTTAATTAATATCATTAATCATATTTCTCATTCTCATTAGGGTTAAGAAAAAGTCAACGGTCAATAACCCTAATGAGGTTCCTCTGCCTCTGTCAACTGTGCATACACACCCGCATCCGTGTTCCGAGGAACACGAATACAATGAGACAAAACCAATCCCAAAACAAATACTAGGATCTGGCTTAAACCAAAGCCCGCTTGTAATAACTGCCCGGACACCAAACGTGCACAAGTGCGCGGATGTGAACGAACCCCGTCGCAAAACCATGCAACCTCTACTCTATTTTGCCCAAAGGAGAACAATCCTCTGTGTAGGACTCTAAAGACCCGACACTACGGTGGCAGTGGGTTTAACCACAGGCCGCAAGCGGTTCTAGCTGTACGTAATGGTCCCCAGGTAGATGCCGATAAGAAGACCGATGAGGTGAACCCATCCGAACTCCTACTGATCCTGAATGTGACAATCTCCGTACAGTCCGGTCTGTTCGTCTGAGTGTATCGCATGGCGGGCCTAGAGGGGCGGTAAACGTCAGTCCCCTAATAGCGGTACAAGTCATGTCGGAGTGTAGCCCACAACACCCTGAGAAACTACTGGAAACACTACCAGTAAATCTCGCTTGCCCTGGCCAGGGACGACAATGTGTAATGGCTCTCCTAGACACAACGCGATATCATCTCCCATTACCGGGAGAGACGAATCCTGTCTAACCGTCACTGCCTCCAAGTGTTTCGGGACTGCACCCAACTACTACCTGTTTGCACGACTCAATAGAGCCGTGGTAGGGTAGTAATCTAAGAACAATGGGAACACACTCGAGGCGAAGTGACAGTGTCAAGTCAACGGACTAAGCTGTACTCATGTCACCTGGTAACTGTTAACTGACGATAGGTATAATACCAACCAACAGTTCCCGACGAGTCCTGTCCAGTGTACTCATAACCTAACGAGCACCTGCATACTATCTCCAGTACGACGTACTGATGGCTGTGGGACAGACCATCTTCCCTGCTGGGATGAGAAGCGTATGCACCAGTCTACTCTGGAGTATCGATGCCCTGTCTCGATAATCCTACAACTAGGGACCAAAATAAGGATGTGCTTATAGACTACCCAGCCCCCACTAGTGAGATCGCCATCACAATGCCGGTAGTCAAGCAAAATTCCTGAGGGCTCCATCAATATGTATTAGCGATATGTTAAACGAAACATATACACATATTAAGATAGAAACAAACCAAGTAGCATACTACTATATCGAGCAAGACTGTCGTAAATCCGTGTATATATCCCAAGCTTCCAAAATGTATTATACAAACTAGTACTATACAATAATGGACTCTAGGGCATACATATCCAACAGATTGACAGACAATTTTCAATTACTAACACACTTGAAGTCGAAACCACAGCTTGCTTCGGGTCCTGGTTCTTGGCAATCCATGCTTTGCAATCTTTCTTCCAATAGCCTTTCCTACGACAGTAGAAGCACTCGTCCTTTGCCACTACTGGCACCGCAACTTTTGCCTTTCCCTTAACTCCCACCTTGCCAACACCACCTCTTAGTTTGGTAGCGGCCTTCTTCTTCCTTTCTATGGCCCTTTCCTTGGACCTGGAAGAGGAAGCACTGCGAACAAACATAGTGGGTGTTTCCCTTGCTTTCTGCAAGGTGCCCTCTGCACTCCTCAACATGTTAAGGAGTTCTGGAAGTTCAACTTCTTTTCCTTGATTGTTGAAATTCAGAATAAACTGGGCGTAGGTGGAAGGAAGGGACTGAAGAACCAAGTCTGTATAGAGCTCGTTCTCTAATTTTTCCCCGAGGTCCGCGAGCTCTTCTATATAGCCAATCATCTTAAGGACATGTTCTCCTACAGATGATCCGACGGCCAGCCTCGACTGAAACAAGTTCTTCGAGGTCTCATATTGTCACGACCCGAAAGTACGGAACGTGACTGGCGCTTAGATTACGAGACGTCTAAAGGCGTACCGTAACCTAAGTCAGCCAAAGCCCAGAAATCTAACCCAAAATCAAAAGAGAGTGAAGGAAAACCTTAAATAAAGACGATTTTCAAATCAATTAAGTTGCAAAGAATCCCTTTTTAAAACATCAAAAATTTCTGAAAATTTCGGCAGAGTCTCCCCTGTATTTTCTATCCCCAAAAATGGGTACAACAAGATAATACATATGAAATCATAAAAAATGGCATCCCCAAGCGGGAGCTAGCTCTTCGCCCAAGGCGGATCACAACCACATGCAATATAATAGTAATATCAAGAAAAAGAGCATAAAAGAGATGCAAATACCAGATAACCCACGTCGGCTCAAGTGAGCTCGACCCAAAAGAACCACAAATATACAAGTCTCTCAGTCTCATCACTACGTCGCATATACAAAACAAGTGGTAGATGGAGAATACTAGATACAATGATAAAGCAAAAAGAAATAAGTATACTCGCCACCCACCTACGGGCGATGTCGCGAGTCTGAGCAAAAGGAACTGATGACAAGATAGCCCGCCGCTACAAGACTGACGGGTCCGACCTGCAAGACACTGTGGCACAACGGGGGTGAGTTGCCAGCTCGTGAGTAAATATAACATCTACTAAGGCAATCGTAAGAATGCACGCAATGCGGAACAACATGTATGTCCATATGTGCTATAATATCTCTAGTATGCCTGCACAGGTATGCAAATGTCATTTTTAAGTCTTTAAGGGTTTTAATGCTAAGGTTATTGAATTCCTAACGTTAAAACATGAACATCTGTATAGTAGCTAAATATCATCAAGAAATCATCTGAAAACCTGTGTCAAGCATCGACACCAAAAAAAAAGAATCATATCTGTCTCAATATCGGGCTCCGTCAGTCCGGATCGGCCCATATCATAAATCTCACGACAACGGTCGGTATCCTCCGGATATCCGCCGCGCCAGATGATCAGTCGAAAATACTGCATATTTTAACCGGCAATTTCCTTGTCATCTGCATACATATAGGAGAGTACGGTATTCATAATTCACATATTAGCTAATTGGTCGCAAAATATCAAATTACATGTATTCGACCTTAAAACCGGAAATTCTAGGGAAATTAACGGCAGTGCATTACATAGCATATTTTCTATATCTTGCAACCCCTATTTTGAAGTCTATGCAGGAAAAAGAGATACGTGCTCGATCAATTCATCGCTCGACCATTACAATTGCTCGTAAACTCATTGAAAGCAAATCTGGTATCAACATAGAAGGGCTACTGCAACTCTGAACATCAAAGAATAATCTATACAGCAGTACAAAGCAACTGCAGAAAGCACAGTTCCCGAGGCCACCAAGGCGCGGCGGAAGCGCGGCCCAAAGCCACCTCACGCGGCGGATCCGCGGTGGGCCCAAGACATCAGCTCCTCAAACTTCACCAAAACTCCTGTTTCAGTGCCCTCAGCTCATAAATGCACACAAACTTCCAGAAGATTCCAGATACTTTCACCAGATCAGCAAATTCCCAAACTACCCTAATCTTTCTAGAACTTTCCTAAACCCTAGCTTAAACCCTAAGCTAAACCCCAACAACTTGTCAACAAACTTTGGGAGGGAAAGTCTAATTCAAACCTAAACCTAGTTCTATAAATAGGACCCTAGGCTCTCTCATTTCTCATGTTAGAAATCTTTGATCATCTTGAAAAATCAAGAAACCCTAGAGAGAAAAAGATTCAACCCATTTTTAGTTTAGCCTTTCTCTTTCTCCATCTTCTTCTTCCTCAAGATTAGTGAGAAATCTTGTAGGAAACCCTAACCCTAATTCCACTCCAAATCCAACATCTTGAGTACCAAATCAAGCGAGAAATCTTCAACCTTTTGGGAGCCGAGCCGATCTTCAATCGGGCAAGTGATCCGAGCCGATCCGCGATCCACGGAGACGAGCGAAGCCAAGTCGACAATCACGTTCCTCCTCTTGTAGTTCTTGAGTGATTGTAACGGAATTGTTGATATAAATAAAAGGTGAAATTTGTTAATCTTGCTTTCTTTTAATTCCGCATCATGTTATCTTTACTGTTCTTGAATATTGTCTATGTGATGATGCGCGAGTAAAACTCCGCTCGTTAAGGAGTCGAGAAGATCTTTAGTATGATGATGTAGCAAATTTGTAATCAATTCTTGAATCCCACGAGATTGTAAACCCTAGCTATTTCAAGAATTGACAACCCAATTCGATTCGATGCTTTCTTGATCAACATCGCTCGAGATTGGGGTGATCCGATCGATTCTTGAAATTACTAGAGGCTAGAATATAAATGGTATCCTCGAAAGAGTAAGGGTTAAGAGATGAAACTTTAATTTCATCAAGAAAACCCTAATTCTCGTCGATAACCATTGATCTAGCATCAATTCTTCGAAAGACAAGAATATGAAATATTGTAGACTACAACACATATAAAGATCCTATCGATTCCTACGAGCCTCTTTTCTTGATTGTCATTTGGAAAATATCATTGAAACCGATTCTTGTTGTTTATAGTTCTTGATTCTTTAGAAAAGATTAGTGACACACGAATACAAATCAATCAATTGAATCGTGTTTTCTCTTATAGTTGATTAACATTTCATTTCAAACAAATAAAAGTACAAACGAATCTCGAGATCCCTGAGGACGATCCGCACTCATTCATTAACTTCAACTGACACCGTTGTTTGATTGCGGTCAAATATTTTTGGTTGTGATTTCTTTACTATTTCATTCGATAAACACATCCACGAAAATAATCAAATCAAAATGGCGCCGTTGCCGGGGATCGCGCGTTAATTCGTTTACATTTTATAGTTTGAAGTGAAAGAATTATTACGTTTCATTTCTTGAAATCAAAATTCGTACAAACTCTTATACGTGTGTTGTGAATTGATTGCAAGGTGATCTGGAGCAATCTGAGCTGTGGAAAAATTATTTGGGATATACCAGAGAGCTGGAGATAGCAATATCAAGCAGCTGAAGAAAAATTGTACAGTGAAACCACCAACTAGCCGCGGAAGCGCGGCGGGAACATGGTTTGCGCGGCGGAAGCGCCGCAGTATTGAGGGATCTCTGGATAATTTTCCTTCAGGTGATTTCTCTCTCTCTCCTCTCTCCCTTTTTAGCTCCAACTAATCCTTTCTGCAGGATTCTTTGCAAATAATAGCTGCGCCGCAAAAGCAAATTAAAATTGTGCGTGATTTTGCTTTTCTTGGTTGTTTTGCATTGCTAATACGGAAAATTAAGGGGCACGGCCAAATCCAAATTAGGTGGGGATTTCATTACCCTTCCTAGGCCCCGAAAACCACCAAACTTGCATCCGCATTTACCCCCATTAACTAAAAGAAATCTAGAGATGACTCTAAGGACTGTCGCGCTCATTTAGGACAAGAGAGGGCCGTGGGTAATTCATTGCTTATCCGCGTTTTTCTGTGGTGCCTAAGGCGAGTGTGTCTAAGGCTAGTGGTTATTAATTAGGTCCACTGTAGTGGTGGTTCCTTCCCACTTACCTGGCACTCATCCGGCCACAGGGGACAAAGAGGCAGTGAAGGATTGATCCCGCGACTTGTCTTTTGGCAGTTAGGAGCGGTCTAGAGCCGGACCTAGGTGACCATTAGATTCTAGGGTTTGTGTTGCTGCATTTGGTTGTTGCATCATTTTTTCAAAATCCGTCCCTTTTCAAAAGCAAACACCGCATTCATTTTACCCCTAATTATAAGCCAACGCTGCCACTTGTGCTAACCCTTTTTAGTACAAGATAGGCTGGACACGGGATTCTAGTGCCCGTTTAGTCCGCGTACCTTTTATCGACTCTGAAGTCGATTCTCCATTTACCTTTTCTTTACCTACTACCACACCCACACCGATGGATCCGAATCCATCCAACTTCTTTAACCCAAATCTGCCACCGTCCGTTGGTGCGCAGAATCCTCCACACATTTCTCTTCAGGAAAGATGTTATCCACTTAGAGGTCCTCTTTCGACCTGCTTATCCACACCACCAGCGAACGGGGATAACTTTGAAATAAAGCCCCAGTATATCAATCTTCTACCTAAGTATCACGGACTCGAGACCGAGGACGCTTACGTTTTCATTACCAAATTTGAAAACGTATGCGCTATGATGGGTACGTCTCAACTTTCTGTGGATGCGATGCGTCTACGACTTCTTCCTTTTACCTTGTGCGATATAGCCGAGAAGTGGCTATATAACACCACCGCACACTCCATCACTAATTGGGAAGAATTCGTCGCAGCATTCCTAAAGAAATTTTACCCAGTCCAACGAACGGCTCGAATTCGTAGTGAATTGAACCAATTTGCCCAGCTCCCTACTGAACCATTTTCAAAGTACTTTGAACGTTTCAAGGATTTAATGGTTCAATGTCCTCATCACGGCATCCCGAGATGGGAGTTGTGCCGAATCATCTATGAGGGCAGTAACCCTAGCACGAAACAAAGCCTTGAGAATATGTGTCAGGGTACATTTATGACTAAAGACGATGGGGAAGCCTGGCGATACTTAGAAGAATTCGCTGAAAAATCACTGATTTGGGAGAGTGGAACCCAACCATTGAATAGGGGTGGCGTACACCAAGTAGATGTGTCCATAGGTGTTCGAGCTGAAATGGCAGCAATGCAAAAGAAGCTCGACGCTATGGAACACAAATTTGCAGCAGCCTCCCTAAACCCGGTATCACTCCCCAAAACTATTTGTGGGTGCTGTTCTGATCCGTCACACTTAACGGAAGAATGTCCTTTAAACTCGGCGTTTCAAGGTCAAGAGCATTCTAATGCCGCATTTCAACGACCTCGAAACGATCCATATTCTTCCACGTACAATCAGGGTTGGAGGAACCACCCGAATTTTGCTTGGAACCAAAATCAATCTCAAAACACGGTTCCAAACACAAATAACTTTCAAAGGGCTCTTCCTCCACCACAACAGCAACCCCTTCAACTCACTCAGCACCCCTACCAGTCACAAAATTTCCAAAATCAGGGCAACACTCATGCACAGTCTAATCCTATGCAGTCCTGTTCTGACGATTTCTCTCAATTTACTCAAACCATGAAATCACTTTTATCCAATTTCATGGAGGTTTCAACTGAGGTTAGATCTTCCGTCAATGAAATAAAGAAAAACTCAGCGTCACAAGCTGAGAGTATTAGAACGATGGAAGCTGAAATCGCACGCCTCAAAGCTGAAATGAGTGCGAGAGAAAAAGGGAAACTTCCCTCTCAACCCCTACAGAATCCTGGGCATTACAATGTAAATGCCATCACCACGTTGAGATCGGGAAGAGTGCTGAATAATAATGTCGGGGAAGATATTGATAATACTGAAAATCATGTCAAAACCCCGGCTGAGACCTTTCCACATACACACACTTCTCCTTCTGATCCTTCTTCTTCTACCAAACCACCTTCGCACGAGCCTATTCTCCAGTTCCCTTTAGGCTCAACACCTTCACCCAACCCTTATAGTTCTCCACAGACGGTCCCCACACCTCTTTTGGGATCTCGTCTACCCCCCTTTCCTTCTCCTATGATGGACCCCGCGCTTATTGCGAAAGCACCTTACCCGAACCGGCTAAGGGCTAACAGAACGAGTCCTCATATGGAGAAAATTTTAGAAATGTTCAAACAGGTTAACATCAATATCCCTCTCCTAAATGCGATTCAACAAGTCCCCGCTTATGCGAAAATTCTAAAGGACTTGTGCACTAGGAAGAGGAAGACTCAAGTGCCGAAGAAGATCTTTATGGCTAATAATATCAGCACTGCTTTTATTCCCCAGCTACCAAAGAAACGAAAGGACCCAGGATGTCCTACAATATCGATTTCGATTGGGGGTAAAAACATAAATCGTGCTCTTTTAGACCTTGGCGCAAGTGTTAACCTGTTACCTTATTCTGTCTATGAGCAACTAGGAATTGGAGAACTGAAACCTGCTCATTGTACTCTCCAGATGGCGGACCGATCTATCACCAAACCAAGGGGTGAATTAGAGGATGTGTTAATAAAGGTCGGGGAATTTGTTTTCCCTGTAGACTTCATTGTGCTCGACACACATCCTGTAGCAAACCCCCGGGGCCAAATTCCGGTGATCTTAGGTCGTCCTTTCCTTGCCACTTCCAACGCTGTTATAAACTGTAGAAATGGTTCAATGAATTTATCATTTGGGAATATGACCATTGAACTAAATATCTACAAAGTTGGGAGTCAGCCATCAGAACCTAGTGCTCATATTTTAGATGTGTGTTCTGTCCATGAGATCGCTCCCGATAGTTGTGGAGCCGAGGAACTTTGCTTTAATGATCTCGATGACATTAGCACATCTCTGCTTGATCTTACACTTAGTAAGGACACTACACTTACACTTGAGTCCTGCACTTCTGACTTTTCTCCACCCGAGTCTGTATCTTTCACAGGCTCTGAGCTTCTTTGTAAATCCAAAAATCATTCTATGATCCTTCCTTCAATCATTTCTCCGCCTGAATTAGATCTCAAGGTCTTACCTTCTCACCTGAAATATGCATATCTTGGTGAGAACGAGACTTTACCGGTTATAATTTCCACTTCTCTTGCATCAGAGCAAGAGAATGCACTTTTATCGGTATTAAGATCTAATAAAGAGGCGTTTGGATGGAGTATGGCGGACATCAAAGGGATCAGTCCCTTGATAGTTGAACATCATATACATGTGATGGATGATGCCAGACCGACCCGAGAACCACAGAGACGGTTAAATCCCGTCATGAAGGAAGCTGTCATGAAAGAGATCGTCAAATGCTTAGATAGTGGTATTATATACCCGATCTCCGATAGCCAGTGGGTAAGTCCTATACACGTCGTTCCTAAGAAATCCGGCATCACTGTGATCACAAATGAAGCGAATGAGTTGATTCAGACACGCACCCAAACTGGGTGGCGTGTATGCATCGATTATAGAAAACTCAACGCTGCTACGAGAAAAGATCATTTTCCTTTACCATTTATTGATCAAATGCTGGAACGCTTAGCGGGACGACAATACTATTGTTTCATGGACGGTTACTCAGGCTACAATCAGGTCCCCATCGCCAAAAAGGATCAAGATAAAACCACTTTTACTTGTCCTTTTGGTACCTTTGCTTACAGTCGCATGCCTTTCGGGCTATGCAATGCTCCCGCTACCTTTCAGCGGTGTATGATGGGGATATTCTCTGATATGGTAGAGAATTTCCTGGAGATCTTTATGGACGACTTTTCGATTTTTGGAGACTCTTTTTCTGAATGCCTAGCGAATCTGGACGCTGTTCTTACTCGATGCAAAGAGAAGAACTTGACTTTGAACTGGGAAAAATGCCACTTTATGGTCCAAGAAGGAATTGTCCTTGGACATGTCATTTCACAGAAGGGCATTGAGGTTGACAGAGCTAAAGTAGATGTCATTCAAAACCTCCCTCATCCCAAAAGCGTCAAAGATATTCGCTCTTTCCTTGGCCATGCTGGTTTTTATAGGAGATTCATAAAGGACTTTAGCAAAATTGCTAGACCTTTAACACTACTCCTGGCCAAGGATACTACCTTCCACTTTGACTCGGATTGCGAGACAGCTTTCGACTCACTTAAACACTCACTCACTTCAGCCCCCGTTTTATCATCACCAAACTGGGACTACCCTTTTGAGCTAATGTGTGACGCATCTGATTTTGCAGTAGGTGCTGTCCTTGGACAGCACATCGAAAAGATGCCACATGTGATTTACTATGCTAGTAAGACCTTGAATGATGCGCAAATCAATTATACAACCACAGAGAAAGAACTATTAGCGGTTGTATTCGCATTGGAGAAATTCAGGCCTTACTTAATCGGCTCACATATTGTTGTATATACTGACCATTCCGCTTTAAAACATCTGTTGGCGAAGAAAGATGCCAAAGGTCGACTAATACGTTGGATCCTTCTTTTACAAGAATTCGATCTTGTTATCAAAGATAAGAAAGGATGTGAAAACGTAGTAGCTGACCACCTTTCACGCATCATTTCTTCCCCTGTGACCCTGCCGATCAATGACTCATTCCCTGACGAACAACTCTTGAGCGTATCCTCTGAACCATGGTTCAGGGATATTGTGAACTATCATGCCACGGGATTGATACCGAGCGATTGGTCTAAACAGGACAAATACCGCTTTCTTTCCCAAGTAAAACACTATTACTGGGACGAGCCTTATTTGTTTAAATACTGTCCTGATCAGATCATTCGCCGGTGCGTCCCGAATGAAGAGTTCAAGAGTATTCTTTCATTTTGTCATGATCAGGCCTGTGGGGGTCACTTTGGTCCAAGAAAAACAGCGGAAAAGGTTTTGCAATCTGGATTTTATTGGCCGACCTTATTCAAGGACGCATTTGAACATTGCAAAACCTGTACACAATGTCAGTATACGGGTAGAATATCCCAAAGGAATGAAATGCCTCAGCAGCCCATTCTGGTTGTTGAAATGTTTGATGTTTGGGGCATAGATTTTATGGGTCCTTTTCCCAACTCCTTTGGGAATCTGTACATATTGCTGGCGGTTGATTATGTTTCCAAGTGGGTAGAAGCCATTCCAAGTCGCACTAATGACAGGAAAGTTGTCATTAAGTTCTTGAAAGAGAATATCTTCTCGCGATTTGGACACCCACGCGCTATTATTAGCGATAATGGGACACACTTCTGCAACAGATCTTTCGAGACTCTGATGCGGAAATATTCAATCAACCACCGTCTTTCTACACCCTATCACCCCCAAACAAGCGGGCAGGCTGAGATCTCAAACAGACAAATCAAACTTATCCTGGAGAAAACTGTTGCTAAAAATAGAAAAGACTGGTCGACCAAATTGACGGATGCTCTTTGGGCATTCAGGACTGCATATAAGACCGACCTAGGAATGTCTCCATATAGGATAGTATTTGGTAAAGCATGTCATCTACCTGTTGAGATAGAACATAAAGCATTGTGGGCTATAAAGGAAATTAATTTTGATTTAAACCTTGCTTGCAACTTTCGGAAGCTGCAACTAAACGAGCTAAGCGAACTCCGCGATGAAGCTTATGATAATGCTGTAATCACAAAGAATAGGACTAAGGTTTTTCACGATAAAAACATTGTAAGGAAAACATTTTTACCTGGTCAACAAGTCCTTCTTTATGATTCACGATTACACCTTCATGCGGGTAAGCTCCGATCTCGTTGGAAGGGACCTTTTGTTGTGCGGTCTGTATACCCGCACGGGGCAGTAGATGTTGAAAATGTTAAAAACGGCACTGTTTTCAAAATAAATGGACATAGATTAAAGCCGTATTTTTCCACTGACCCCACGGAGGAGCTCTTGTTCTTACAAGAGCCAGTTTATCTTGATTAAAATTCCTCCGTCTCACTTTCATGTCCAGTATATCATTGTATCATATTTTGAATGAAGGTGAGTAAATAAACAAGTTTGGGGGAAGTTCTTCACTTATATATTTGCCCTCACTAATAATTCCTCCCAGATTTACAGATTTTTGTAGGTATAACTGTCAGCAACAGTGAGGACACTGTTGAAAACAAGTTTGGGGGAGGTTTGTGCTTATTTTCGCATCATTTGCATATCATCTGCATAAGCACAAAACATTTCTTTTTTTTTTTTTTTTTAAAAAAAAAATCTATAAAAATTGAAAAATTTTCAAAACCCATAAAAATTTAAAAATTTTCAAATATAAAAATAATTTTAATATTTACACTTTTTTGTATATAAATAAGATAATGAAAGTTTAGACAGTGAACAATTACATCCATGAGATTAGAAAAATTTTAGAAAACTAAGAAAATTAGAAGTTTTCTTATACGAACTAGTAATAAGTAGTTATGAGCCGTTGTCCCAAGGGTTAGTAAGATGAAAGACGTCACTAATCTGAGGATAAAAATAAGTCTGAAAAATAGTTTCTATTCTGGAAGCCAAACATTTTGAACGTTGCTACCCTGCTATTCGCACTTACACACGTCTTGAAGCCTGGGATAGTAGAGGATACCTTGAAATGCTCTTGTCTTAAGGCCAAAAGTATGAAAAAGAAAAATGTGTTTTAAAGTGGTGAGAAAAATGGACACTGGTTTTGTTATCACCAAGGGCAAGAAAAATATATAGCAAAAGGGTGCTTCTTCACCTAGTGCCCCAAGGTCAACTGGTCTGGGAGTCACTGCTATGCCTGAGGTGGTGCAAGATTAGGAAAATACACCAAGTTAGCATGCACATCAGTAATCGGTCGGTTAGTACCTCAAGAAGTATTAACGGTCGCATGAAAGTGTGTAAGCAATCTCGTTTGCCAAGTAGTACTGAGGTCGATGGGCAAGGGTATGATAGCTTGAATTGAATTCTCCGGGTGTAGGGATGTCTTTACACACACGCAGGGTGATATGATCGATGTTTGGAATAAAGATAGGAATGAAGAATAAGACGATGTTTTATTGAGGGAGGACGTGATTTCTAACATCTTTTCATGACCATTAAGATAGGGCTCATGACAACCGAAAAGCTAGCTTAGTTGGAAACCCTAATTTTCAAGGCTTTTCTTTTACAATTCTTTTCTTTAAATGTAATGTTCATGATCTTGCTTTTATTTTTGGATTTTGTGGGTGCAATCCGCTGAAAACCCTCAGGAGACAACACTCCTCCTACTAGGGACACCTAGAGGTTTAAAGGCTTGTTGCACGTGCTCAGTGCAATCGTGTTGCCTACGAAAGTGTGCTAGTTAGTTTTTCTCCTTCTTTGTTTTCTCCTTCTCTTTTTAAAAAAACATTCTCTCGAGACGATCGAAATTAAGTTTGGGGGTATTTGATCAGTCGAAAATACTGCATATTTTAACCGGCAATTTCCTTGTCATCTGCATACATATAGGAGAGTACGGTATTCATAATTCACATATTAGCTAATTGGTCGCAAAATATCAAATTACATGTATTCGACCTTAAAACCGGAAATTCTAGGGAAATTAACGGCAGTGCATTACATAGCATATTTTCTATATCTTGCAACCCCTATTTTGAAGTCTATGCAGGAAAAAGAGATACGTGCTCGATCAATTCATCGCTCGACCATTACAATTGCTCGTAAACTCATTGAAAGCAAATCTGGTATCAACATAGAAGGGCTACTGCAACTCTGAACATCAAAGAATAATCTATACAGCAGTACAAAGCAACTGCAGAAAGCACAGTTCCCGAGGCCACCAAGGCGCGGCGGAAGCGCGGCCCAAAGCCACCTCACGCGGCGGATCCGCGGTGGGCCCAAGACATCAGCTCCTCAAACTTCACCAAAACTCCTGTTTCAGTGCCCTCAGCTCATAAATGCACACAAACTTCCAGAAGATTCCAGATACTTTCACCAGATCAGCAAATTCCCAAACTACCCTAATCTTTCTAGAACTTTCCTAAACCCTAGCTTAAACCCTAAGCTAAACCCCAACAACTTGTCAACAAACTTTGGGAGGGAAAGTCTAATTCAAACCTAAACCTAGTTCTATAAATAGGACCCTAGGCTCTCTCATTTCTCATGTTAGAAATCTTTGATCATCTTGAAAAATCAAGAAACCCTAGAGAGAAAAAGATTCAACCCATTTTTAGTTTAGCCTTTCTCTTTCTCCATCTTCTTCTTCCTCAAGATTAGTGAGAAATCTTGTAGGAAACCCTAACCCTAATTCCACTCCAAATCCAACATCTTGAGTACCAAATCAAGCGAGAAATCTTCAACCTTTTGGGAGCCGAGCCGATCTTCAATCGGGCAAGTGATCCGAGCCGATCCGCGATCCACGGAGACGAGCGAAGCCAAGTCGACAATCACGTTCCTCCTCTTGTAGTTCTTGAGTGATTGTAACGGAATTGTTGATATAAATAAAAGGTGAAATTTGTTAATCTTGCTTTCTTTTAATTCCGCATCATGTTATCTTTACTGTTCTTGAATATTGTCTATGTGATGATGCGCGAGTAAAACTCCGCTCGTTAAGGAGTCGAGAAGATCTTTAGTATGATGATGTAGCAAATTTGTAATCAATTCTTGAATCCCACGAGATTGTAAACCCTAGCTATTTCAAGAATTGACAACCCAATTCGATTCGATGCTTTCTTGATCAACATCGCTCGAGATTGGGGTGATCCGATCGATTCTTGAAATTACTAGAGGCTAGAATATAAATGGTATCCTCGAAAGAGTAAGGGTTAAGAGATGAAACTTTAATTTCATCAAGAAAACCCTAATTCTCGTCGATAACCATTGATCTAGCATCAATTCTTCGAAAGACAAGAATATGAAATATTGTAGACTACAACACATATAAAGATCCTATCGATTCCTACGAGCCTCTTTTCTTGATTGTCATTTGGAAAATATCATTGAAACCGATTCTTGTTGTTTATAGTTCTTGATTCTTTAGAAAAGATTAGTGACACACGAATACAAATCAATCAATTGAATCGTGTTTTCTCTTATAGTTGATTAACATTTCATTTCAAACAAATAAAAGTACAAACGAATCTCGAGATCCCTGAGGACGATCCGCACTCATTCATTAACTTCAACTGACACCGTTGTTTGATTGCGGTCAAATATTTTTGGTTGTGATTTCTTTACTATTTCATTCGATAAACACATCCACGAAAATAATCAAATCACCAGACATCACCGGTAGGTAGTCTTCCCCTGCCAGGCTCATCGTCTACAACTCGATCTTCTTGCCCCGGGGTACCATACCGGGCCCACCATGTACCCGAGACGGTTCATCCACTCCTCGAATCGGGTCTCGAAATCCAACAGAAAACATGAAAACTCATGGTGCACGACACATACATCACGAGAAAACCGCAACTTTTGTTTTGAAAAGGATAAATATAAGGTTTTGTTAAATTCTTGCGGTTTTCCCCAAAAATCCAGAAAATCGCAGCAAAACTGAAATCCTCAAGAAAATCATAATGCCCACATGTTATATATGATAAGTGTCTATGATATCATTGTATATGATGTGAGAGTTTGGCTAGAAATCTATGTAAATATGATAGTAATGCGAGGTATATGCGTGCGATACAATCTCAAATATCATGCATGAATGCAATGGCGTTACTAAGCTAAACAGGTTTTTATAGTGCACGTGGCATGGCAAATACCAAAGGCGTGTGTGTCACATGAATAGTGCGCGTGCAATAGATGCCAATGGTAAGGTGTTCGTGTCCTACGAAATGATATCGCATATGTATATATGAATGTCATATGAATGTCCATGCAATCTAGTATAGGGTTAGCTGTAAGGGTATGCAATGTACATAAATGGATAGGCTAGCTAACAATATAATTATTGCATAAAGTAGGGTAATCCTAACTAAGGGGGGGCGCCTCGCGCCATCCAGACGATTCCCTCGTAGATGAATATATCTACTCACCAGAAATCCCCGCTAATCTGATCCGGCCACCGCTTTGCCTTTGCGCGCCGTGTCCGATGTTTCTCCGACCGATCCTATATTTGCACAATACCAAGCATAAGGTTAAAACACCTAAAACGATGCAAGTCACTATATACAATTATCGACGCTCTCAATTTAGTCATAGCACGCCCTCGGTGCGCGGGAAAACGCACGAAAATCGCTAATTTTTAGCTAAAATCGTCATTTCGGGGAAATCGACAAAACTAAAACCCGGCTAAACAAAACTCCGCATTCACACACCCTAATAGTCGTATAAGATGTTAATTATATCACCTAAATAACACAATTAGATCACCTCCTAAAAATTTAGAAAAACTAGTAAGCAATTAGCATAGCGATTCTATGTAAATGTCGAAATTTTATCGATCTAGCGAACGCAACATCGCTCAATTAATCACTCTAACCAATTGGATAACCAAAGCCCTAACTTGAATCCATCAACCATGCTACAAACCCTAATTACAACATCAATTCCCTTTCTTGAATTTCCTAAACAAGAATTCATAAGCAAATTACACACTAAAACTACTAAATCTAGCAACTTAAACAACAATTAACAACTAGATTAGGATTTATACCTTCCAAGTTATGATCCTCTTGCAATTAGCCTCTAAAGATGCCTCTTTTCTCCTTGTATTAGTCCAATTTGGGGTTGAGAAGGAATGGAATAGGGTTTAGGTTTGAATTAGAGAAGAAAAGTGTGAATTTTTGTGGATTTCGGAGGATTTTTTGCAAGAATTTTGAGCTAAACAAAATGGGGGAAATGGGAGGGGTTTGCTGCAGGTAGCACGACCTGGAGGTGGAGGAGGGTGTGTTTGTGTGAATGGTGTAGAAAATTCTACACAAAAACCCTTTCCCAAGCTCAATTAATGACTATCACATCAACTTTTACACAAAAAACCCCATTTTAAGCCATTTTTCCATTAAATTTCAAACCATAAAACTAAAAATGTGAAAGTCATGACACAATTTTTTTTACACCTTATTTTAGCTTATAAAGACTCCTAATTAAGAAATTTACCTAATTAAATTTGTATTTATCCCTAATTAAATGTATTTAAAAAGGCTTAAAATAATAAAAAAAATAATTAATTACGAAAAAAAATGTATTTAACTAGAAAATTATAAATGACATTTTAGTGACAAAATTATAGTAATATCTTATCTAAATTTTGTATAATTAGGTCTACAATGAAAAATATCTGTTTTGACTTTTTACGGAAAAAGCCGAAAAATTTGCCGATTACCGAAAAACTGCCTAAACGATTTTCGAAGGGTTACAATCTTCCCCCCTTAAAGAAATTCGGTCCCCGAATTTAGAATTTAACTACGCGTACCTTCAAAAAGATGGGGATATCTTTTCCTCATCTCGACCTCGGTCTCCCAGGTGACCTCCTCGCTGTTCGGGCCACGCCAAAGAACTTTGACAGACGGTATGACCTTCGACCTCAATTTCTTCACCTGCCGATCCAAAATGACCACCGGCTGCTCGGTGAAAGAAAGATCACGCTCTAACTGGATCGTCTGGTGCTGAATCGCCTGGGAAGGATCATGAAGGTACTTGCGGAGCATCGAGACATGGAATACGGGGTGAACATCGGGGAAGCTGGGCGGAAGAGCTAGCCGATAAGCGACTGGACCAACACGCTCTAGGATCTCGAAAGGACCAACATATCTAGGACTCAGTTTCCCCTTCCGCCCAAATCTCATCACACCCTTCATCGGAGAGACCTTCAGGAAAACATGATCGCCAACAGCGAACTCGAGTCGGCGACGACGCCTGTCAGCATAAGATTTCTGCCTGCTCCGTGCCGCTCTCATCCTATCCCGAATCAGCTGTATTTTCTCGGTCGTCTCCTGCACGATCTGCGGCCCCAAAATACTGCTCTCCCTGAGTTCTGTCCAACATACTGGCGATCGACATCTCCTCCCATATAAAGCCTCAAAAGGTGCCATCTGAATCGTCTCCTGAAAGCTATTATTGTAGGAAAACTCGATCAAAGGCAAATGACGATCCCAGCTACCACCAAAATCTAAAACACAAGCTCTGAGCATGTCCTCAAGAGTCTGAATCGTACGCTCCGACTGACCGTCAGTCTGAGGATGAAAGGCTGTGCTAAAACTCAATCGGGTGCCCAAAGCTTCCTGGAGTTTCTGCCACAATCGGCTGGTAAACTGGGTGCCACGGTCGGACACGATGCAAGTCGGAACACCATGCAGTCGCACTATCTCATCAATATAAACCTGGGCGTACTGAGAAAATCCAAAAGTGGTCTTCACTGGCAGAAAGTGAGCCGCTTTCGTCAGTCGATCCACAATCACCCAAATAGAGTCGTACCCTCGACTGGTCCTGGGTAGACCCACAATGAAGTCCATGGAGACCTGCTCCCACTTCCACTCAGGGATGGGCAAAGGCTGTAACTCGCCGGCTGGCCTCTGGTGCTCGGCCTTGACTTGCTGACAAGTCAGGCATCTCGACACAAAATCTGTAATATCCTTCTTCATCCCGTCCCACCAGTAAATCTCTCTCAAATCACGATACATCTTGGTGGAACCTGGGTGAACACTGTATACTGATCTATGTGCCTCCTCGAGAATATCACGCCTCAGTCCCTCTGAATCTGGCACGCACAGTCGAGTCCCAAATCGAAGTATCCCCTGATCATCAATCACGAACTCAGAAACTCTGTCCCGCCGAATCTGCTCAATAATCTCTAAGATACGGGTATCACCGGACTGTGCCTCGCGGATACGGTCAAGTAACTGTGGGCGTGCTCTGAAATGGGCCAGCTGTCCCCCTGTAGGAGTAAACTCGAACTGCACTCTGCTATCACATAACACCTGCCAATCCGCCGTCGACTGCATCTGTACTGCGCTCAAACAAGATAAGCTACCTCCGGGCCTCCTACTCAAAGCATCTGCCACCACATTCGCCTTGCCCGGATGGTATAAAATCTCGCAGTCATAATCCTTCACCAACTCCATCCAACGGCGCTGCCTCAGGTTCAAATCTCGTTGCTGGAAGATATATTTCAAACTCTTGTGGTCAGTGAATATCTGGCACGACTCACCGTATAGGTAATGTCTCCAGATCTTGAGTGCAAATACCACTGCAGCCATCTCTAAATCATGGGTGGGGTAGTTCTGCTCGTGTTTCCTCAGCTGTCGAGAAGCATACGCGATAACTCTGTCGTGCTGCATCAATACACATCCCAGCCCCACTCTAGAAGCATCACAATATACCACGAACCCGCCTGATCCTGAAGGCAATGCTAACACTGGAGCAGTAGTCAGACGAGTCTTCAACTGCTGGAAACTATCCTCACATGCCTGGGTCCAATCAAAAGGAACCCCCTTCCGGGTCAACCCGGTCAACGGTGCAGCAATGCGGGAGAAATCCTGGACAAAACGTCGATAATAGCCGGCCAGACCTAGAAAGCTACGAACCTCTGTAACTGATACCGGTCTAGGCCAACGCTGAACTGCCTCGATCTTCTTCGGGTCCACGCAAATACCATCTCTCGTCACCACATGACCCAAGAAATCGACACTGTCTAGCCAGAATGCGCACTTGGAGAATTTGGCGAACAGCTGATGCTCCCTCAAAGTCTGCAATGTGATACGTAAGTGCTGCTCATGCTCCTCCCGGCTCCGAGAATAAACCAAGATGTCGTCAATGAACACAATGATGAACTGATCAAGATACGGCCTTAATACGCGGTTCATCAAATCCATAAAAGCTGCCGGGGCATTGGTGAGCCCGAACGACATCACCAAGAACTCATAATGACCATATCGAGTACGGAAAGCTGTCTTCGAAATATCCTCCTTCCGAACCCGCAACTGGTGATAACCTGATCGTAAGTCAACCTTCGAGAAGAACCCTGCACCCTGGAGCTGATCGAATAAGTCATCAATGCGGGGTAGGGGATACCTGTTCCGCACAGTAACCCGGTTCAGCTGACGATAATCAATGCATAAACGCATACTTCCGTCCTTCTTCTTAACAAACAAGACGGGAGCACCCCAAGGTGACACACTCGGTCTGATAAGCCCTTTGTCCAGCAAGTCCTGTAACTGATCCTTTAGCTCTCTCAGCTCCGCCGGGGCCATCCGATAAGGAGGTATAGAGATAGGCCCCGTGCCAGGGATCAAGTCAATACAGAACTCAATCTCGCGCTCTGGTGGCAGACCAGGCAGCTCGTCAGGGAATACATCAGGAAACTCTCTCACAACAGGGACCTGGTCCAACGGAACTTCTGTGGAGCTAGTATCACAAACATAAGCTAAGAATCCCTGACACCCTTTCCTTAAGAGCTGACCAGCGCGAAGAGAAGAAATCAAGCTGGGAAGGGTAGCACTACGATCTCCCTGAATAATAAGAACCGGCTCACCAGGAAAACTGAATCTGACTGTCCTTTCACGGCAGTCCACAGATGCATAACAGGTGGCTAGCCAGTCCATACCAAGAAGAACGTCAAAGTCTAGCATATCGAGGAGAATCAAATCAACTGAAGAATCTCTCTCCCCGATACGAACGGAACATGATCGGTATACTAAACGGGCAACAAAAGACTCGCCTACCGGGGTAATAACGACAAGCGGCTGATCTAACGGAGAAGACTCTCGGCCCAACCTCGGTGCAAAATACGTGGAAACATAGGAATGTGTGGAGCCTGGATCAAATAATACCCGTGCATCAAAAGAACATACTGGCAGAGTACCTGTCACGACGGCATTGGATGCCTGTGCATCCTGAGGAGTCAATGCGAACACTCGGGCCTGTCCACCACTAATAGCCGGCTGTCCTCTGCCTCTACCTCGGCCTCTGCCTCTGCCTCTGTCGCCTCGTCCTCTCTGAACCGGACCGCCTCGCCCACGGCCTCTAGAAGCATCTGGCTGGCGTGAAGCATCATCAGGCGTAGGAAGTAAAGCTCTCTGAGAAGGTGGTGAGGGTGGTAAGGTCACATGCGGGACTGTCGCCGCGCCCGGACGCCCCATGGTACAGTCTCTGATACGGTGGTACTGACTCCCACACCGAAAACATCCTGGAGACGACTGCTGGGTCTGTGGATATGAACCAAATAACTGACCTCGTCTCAATCCTCTGCCTCCGCCATCCCCCGGAAATAATCTATCACGATGTCTGCCCATCTGCCGCTGAGCTGGCGTATCAGTACGGATCCTCTTCGGCCCAGAAGCGACCGGAGTCTCAGAAATACGCTCCTCCAAAAGTAAGGCTGCATCCATCGCGGCTGCGTATGTATCAAAGTGCTGGGTGCCGATGGCAAGGAATAGCTGTGTATCAAGCCCTCGTACAAACCTCTTTATTCTCTTCTCTTCTGTGTCGACTAGGTACGGTGCATATCGAGACAACTGGGTAAACTGTATATCATACTCCGACACTGTCATCCCAGGAGTCTTACGCAAAGACTCAAAACTACGGGCCCGAGCATCTCGGACACTCTCCGGAAGAAAACGGGCAAGAAATGCAGATGTAAACTCATCCCAGGTCATAGAAGGCAGACCTGCAGCTCGGCCTCTCTCTACTGAGTCGTACCATGTCTGGGCAAGACCCTCCAGACGAAAACTCGCAAACTCCACCAATCTATCCTCAGAACACCTCAACGAACGGCCAATCCGTGCCATCCTATCGAGAAATGTCTGTGGGTCCTCTGTCACATCTGTACCGGTAAAAGCTGGGGGTCTCAATCTCATGAACTCCTGTAGTGAAACAGGAATAGTCTCCGTAGTAGCAGCAGGAGTGACCATCTGTGCAGCAGGTACGATCGTGGTCTGTGCGGTGGAAGGAACGTCCTCGGATCTCTGTGCCCGGCTGGACTCAACTAAAGATCCCATCATCTGCCGCAACTCTTGCATGCCGGCCTCTAATCTGGCAATACGGTCAGGATGAGGCGGATCAGAAGGACCCTGAGGGGTAGGCGTATCCTCCCGCTCGATCCTCGCCTCAGACGAGCCCGCTCGAATCTCATCCCTAGCGGCAGCCCGCTGAGCTCTCGTAGTCTTTGGCGGCATCGAAGCTGGAATAAGAAACAGGACTGATAAGATCATTGCAATTGAATCAAGGAATGCAAGGAATCAAGAAAGGAAATACAAGCAATTATGTCCTAAGGTTACTTAGGCGGAGTACCGTATCGTAAGTATGCCGCGGATCATACCCACGCTACGCCACTCTGCTTAAGTCACCTACTCCATCTACCAAGGTCGTCCTACACTCAGAAAGGTAAAACCTACGCTCTGATACCAACTTTGTCACGACCCGAAAGTACGGAACGTGACTGGCGCTTAGATTACGAGACGTCTAAAGGCGTACCGTAACCTAAGTCAGCCAAAGCCCAGAAATCTAACCCAAAATCAAAAGAGAGTGAAGGAAAACCTTAAATAAAGACGATTTTCAAATCAATTAAGTTGCAAAGAATCCCTTTTTAAAACATCAAAAATTTCTGAAAATTTCGGCAGAGTCTCCCCTGTATTTTCTATCCCCAAAAATGGGTACAACAAGATAATACATATGAAATCATAAAAAATGGCATCCCCAAGCGGGAGCTAGCTCTTCGCCCAAGGCGGATCACAACCACATGCAATATAATAGTAATATCAAGAAAAAGAGCATAAAAGAGATGCAAATACCAGATAACCCACGTCGGCTCAAGTGAGCTCGACCCAAAAGAACCACAAATATACAAGTCTCTCAGTCTCATCACTACGTCGCATATACAAAACAAGTGGTAGATGGAGAATACTAGATACAATGATAAAGCAAAAAGAAATAAGTATACTCGCCACCCACCTACGGGCGATGTCGCGAGTCTGAGCAAAAGGAACTGATGACAAGATAGCCCGCCGCTACAAGACTGACGGGTCCGACCTGCAAGACACTGTGGCACAACGGGGGTGAGTTGCCAGCTCGTGAGTAAATATAACATCTACTAAGGCAATCGTAAGAATGCACGCAATGCGGAACAACATGTATGTCCATATGTGCTATAATATCTCTAGTATGCCTGCACAGGTATGCAAATGTCATTTTTAAGTCTTTAAGGGTTTTAATGCTAAGGTTATTGAATTCCTAACGTTAAAACATGAACATCTGTATAGTAGCTAAATATCATCAAGAAATCATCTGAAAACCTGTGTCAAGCATCGGCACCAAAAAAAAAGAATCATATCTGTCTCAATATCGGGCTCCGTCAGTCCGGATCGGCCCATATCATAAATCTCACGACAACGGTCGGTATCCTCCGGATATCCGCCGCGCCAGACATCACCGGTAGGTAGTCTTCCCCTGCCAGGCTCATCGTCTACAACTCGATCTTCTTGCCCCGGGGTACCATACCGGGCCCACCATGTACCCGAGACGGTTCATCCACTCCTCGAATCGGGTCTCGAAATCCAACAGAAAACATGAAAACTCATGGTGGACGACACATACATCACGAGAAAACCGCAACTTTTGTTTTGAAAAGGATAAATATAAGGTTTTGTTAAATTCTTGCGGTTTTCCCCAAAAATCCAGAAAATCGCAGCAAAACTGAAATCCTCAAGAAAATCATAATGCCCACATGTTATATATGATAAGTGTCTATGATATCATTGTATATGATGTGAGAGTTTGGCTAGAAATCTATGTAAATATGATAGTAATGCGAGGTATATGCGTGCGATACAATCTCAAATATCATGCATGAATGCAATGGCGTTACTAAGCTAAACAGGTTTTTATAGTGCACGTGGCATGGCAAATACCAAAGGCGTGTGTGTCACATGAATAGTGCGCGTGCAATAGATGCCAATGGTAAGGTGTTCGTGTCCTACGAAATGATATCGCATATGTATATATGAATGTCATATGAATGTCCATGCAATCTAGTATAGGGTTAGCTGTAAGGGTATGCAATGTACATAAATGGATAGGCTAGCTAACAATATAATTATTGCATAAAGTAGGGTAATCCTAACTAAGGGGGGGCGCCTCGCGCCATCCAGACGATTCCCCCGTAGATGAATATATCTACTCACCAGAAATCCCCGCTAATCTGATCCGGCCACCGCTTTGCCTTTGCGCGCCGTGTCCGATGTTTCTCCGACCGATCCTATATTTGCACAATACCAAGCATAAGGTTAAAACACCTAAAACGATGCAAGTCACTATATACAATTATCGACGCTCTCAATTTAGTCATAGCACGCCCTCGGTGCGCGGGAAAACGCACGAAAATCGCTAATTTTTAGCTAAAATCGTCATTTCGGGGAAATCGACAAAACTAAAACCCGGCTAAACAAAACTCCGCATTCACACACCCTAATAGTCGTATAAGATGTTAATTATATCACCTAAATAACACAATTAGATCACCTCCTAAAATTTTAGAAAAACTAGTAAGCAATTAGCATAGCGATTCTATGTAAATGTCGAAATTTTATCGATCTAGCGAACGCAACATCGCTCAATTAATCACTCTAACCAATTGGATAACCAAAGCCCTAACTTGAATCCATCAACCATGCTACAAACCCTAATTACAACATCAATTCCCTTTCTTGAATTTCCTAAACAAGAATTCATAAGCAAATTACACACTAAAACTACTAAATCTAGCAACTTAAACAACAATTAACAACTAGATTAGGATTTATACCTTCCAAGTTATGATCCTCTTGCAATTAGCCTCTAAAGATGCCTCTTTTCTCCTTGTATTAGTCCAATTTGGGGTTGAGAAGGAATGTAATAGGGTTTAGGTTTGAATTAGAGAAGAAAAGTGTGAATTTTTGTGGATTTCGGAGGATTTTTTGCAAGAATTTTGAGCTAAACAAAATGGGGGAAATGGGAGGGGTTTGCTGCAGGTAGCACGACCTGGAGGTGGAGGAGGGTGTGTTTGTGTGAATGGTGTAGAAAACTCTACACAAAAACCCTTTCCCAAGCTCAATTAATGACTATCACATCAACTTTTACACAAAAAACCCCATTTTAAGCCATTTTTCCATTAAATTTCAAACCATAAAACTAAAAATGTGAAAGTCATGACACAATTTTTTTTACACCTTATTTTAGCTTATAAAGACTCCTAATTAAGAAATTTACCTAATTAAATTTGTATTTATCCCTAATTAAATGTATTTAAAAAGGCTTAAAATAATAAAAAAAATAATTAATTACGAAAAAAAATTTATTTAACTAGAAAATTATAAATGACATTTTAGTGACAAAATTATAGTAATATCTTATCTAAATTTTGTATAATTAGGTCTACAATGAAAAATATCTGTTTTGACTTTTTACGGAAAAAGCCGAAAAATTTGCCGATTACCGAAAAACTGCCTAAACGATTTTCGAAGGGTTACACATATCTAGCTATACGAGATTGCTCTCCATAAAGTTCCTTGGTGTGGAGAAATATGGATTCAAGATCCATATTCTCGTGCCTCCTCTGATGTTCAATATTCATAGAGGCAAGCACGATGCATTTAGCCTTCGCACAGTCAATCTCCCAGGTCTTGCGGATTTCCTTATCCGCGATACTGGATTCTGGACCAGGGACAGCAGGTGCCTTAGTAGTAAGGACATACCCCAATTTGTCATAAGTTATAGCCATCTTGACATTCCGGAACCAGTCTTTATAGTTTGGCCCTGTCAAAATATTTTTATCTAATAGTAACTTAAGGCCTGTCATGTTCTGGGTCACTGCAATTAGGAGAGAGAGAGGAAACACTTTAGCATGATGCTCTTGCAAGTTTAGAGTGGTTTTTAGTTTATCTAAACAGGATGGCTCCTACTGTTTCTCGAATCCCTCCTCAAACCAAAAAGGAAGAACTAGTCAGGACTATTCTCACCGTACAATACTTGCTTAACCGTTCAGCCAGGCCGGTGTCGGTACTTCAAGGGAGGTTTTACGACGCTTTCGCGAAGTTCCTTAATTAAATAACCTCTTTTCTCTGGGAGCGTAGCCTTTCTGACACCTTTCTCGACACCTACTTGGTTTATATCATTGATCGTTAAGTGACGAATCTCCTGATGAGTAGCGGATACCCACAGTAGGATCGGGATCCAAATATCATCGTGTGATAAAACTGAAGGAATCCTACCAAAATTATCACACTCCAAATGGTATGCAACTCTTAGCAAATTTCAGTTTCTTTAGAAATTCCTGATATCAATTTCTGCCCCATGCTCTTATGACCTTGGCGTTGGTCAAAATATCATAAGTCACATGTCAAGTTCTACCCATCATTATCTTGTTAATTTGAACCCATCCGTACATACCCTTGACGTTGGCCAAATGGCAGTACGACTGTCCCAAACTAACTCATCTATCTATACAACAAATGATTACCCCGCAACTACCAAACACTATGCCTTGGCGTTGGTCAAAATACATAGCTTGAATACTACTGAATACCCAAATGAAATGACGGAGGGCTACGAATGGTTTTGGCGAAACCGTGAACGTAGTGAACTTGATATGATCGAAGGAACCAGATAGCTTTTAAAAGGAGTGGTTTAAGCTCCGCAATAAAAAAAATCTTCTGTTTTAAAATAACCGAGTGGTTTCTTTTAAACTGTTCCAACGATACAACTTTGGTTTATTTTATTTGCATTAATATAATGTGTCCAATCATTTAACCTATCATTGCAGAAAACAACGAAAATACATCGTCCTCTTATGCCATCTGCATTCGCCACTGGGCCCTGTCATTCACCCGTTAGGTTACTTAACTAACGACAGAGCGGGAGCTGGGCTAGCGCGGGTGCAAAACATAAGTGACGCCTAATAGATATCATATATAGATATTATACATTCTTCAGACGCAATATGTCACGACCCGAAATAGCCCGTGACTGGCACTTGAATTATATGAAGTCTATAGGACCCCATCAAATCCAAGTAAGCCAAAAGCCCAGAAATCTAAAACCATTTTAGGGAGTAAATAAAGAAAACTAGATTTTAATAAGTAAAGAAACATGTTTTGAAATCAAGCCTTTAAATAACTAAGCCGGATATGCATTTTTAAAATGTGTATTCTTTTCTGAAAATTTCGGCAGAGTTTCCTTTGTAAAAACTGGCCCCGAACGGGGTACAACAAGAATAATATATGTGAAATGATAAAAGGAATCCCCAAGCTGGAGCTAGATCTTCGTCAATCGACGGTCACAACCACGCAAGCCATAATAATATACAACGCTAAAGGGCGAGGATCAAAACCCAAAAAAAAAACTCTAAACAGCCAGAAAATCGTAATACTACAAGCGCGACTCTAAGGTCAAAATAATACATCACTGTCTCTAAGTCTAAAACAATATACAAGTTTTGGTTGATGGAATTTCTAGATACAATGAATAAATAATGTACAATAGCGGTTCTGATACAAAGAACCCACCTACCAAAGCAAGTCACCCGTAATGGAAGCAATGTGCCCGAAAAGCTGCAATGAAATCTGTACGGCAAAACCTGCAAGAACTGTGGCACAACGGGGGTGAGTTGCCAACTCGTGAATAGAAAATATCAACAAGCAGAGATCGAATGTATGACCCATCCTAGGTCAATACGATCAGATATATATAAACCTCAATATGAATAAAGCTGAAGCATGCTAAACTGGCAATGTAATCTCTATACATGAGTGTAGTGCCAAGTGCTTGTGCCAGTGCCTCAGGTAATAGCATATCATAAATATGAGGTATGATCCATGTAATCAATCTGCATGCACGTGGATCCCGTCCACTCGTCACCCAATGACAATAACCATCATGCATGTAAATATCATCAGCATATGCATGGAAATATGAGGATATAAACCACCTGTGTCCCTCGCGACACGTCAAAATCATGGAACCGGAGTGCCCAGCATCGACACTCGCAAACATCATGAAAGCTGTGCCCAGCATCGGCTCGTAAATCCTCATATATCGGGCTCCGTCAGTCCGGATCAGCCCACGGGCTCCGTCTGCGGAATCGGCCCTCAGCCCGAGCAGTACGCCCATATCCATCTATCGACTCTGGTCGGTATCCTACGGATAACCGCCAGGTCCAACCAATCACCGGTAGGTAGTGGTCCCACTGCCAGGCTTACCGTCTACTACACAGCGAAACCGTTCTCGCCTCGGGGTACCATACCGGGTCCACCATTGTCACGACCCGCATGGTACGGAACGTGACTGGCACTTAAGTTACGAAACGTCTCAAGACATCCGTAAAATAAGTAAGCCAAAGCCCAGAAACCAAAACCAAATAAGCAAAAGAGTGAAGAAAACCCAATCAATTGAAAGCGAGTTTATCAAATAAGTCATATAAAGCCTTTTTTAAAAACAATATCAATTTTTCCGAAAATTTCGGCAGAGTCTCCTTTGTAAATACTGGCCCCCAAAATGGGTACAACAAGAATATATATGAATCCAACAAATAAGGCATCCCCAAGCGGGAGCTAGCTCTTCGCCACAAGGCGGTCACAAATCCCACGCAATATAAAACAACAACATGCAAAATAATCATAAAGAAGCATGGGAAAAACAGCATGTCGACTCAAGTGAGCTCGACCCCAAAATACAGCATAAAAGTCCACAAACCTCACAGTCTCATCTGTAGGTCAATATACAATAATACAGGTAGATACAGTAGATGGAGTACACTAGATACAAAGAATATACAAGGTGGTACAAAAATAATAATATAACCCACCTAAGAGCAAAACCTCGAGTCCAGGCAAAGGAGGCAAAAGAAGGAAGTGCGCCCGCCGCTACTGTACTGACGGAGCGGACCTGCAAAAGGCTGTGGCACAATGGGGGTGAGTTGCCAACTCGTGAGTAATAAATAACATCTATAGAGGCTATCGCAAGTATGCACACAAGCATCCTAGCATCTATAATACAGGTATGGCAGGATATAATAACAGGTATGTATGAAATATGACTATACTAGCAAGTATGTATGCAATATAAATATACTCGTGATCCGCATATGTAAGTATAAGAAATCATCTTTTTCCTTTAGGAATCTCCTTTGAAATATCAGCACAATACCAATAGAACCAAAGAATCCGTGTCCAGCAACGACACCTCAAAACTGTCTCAAATCTCATATCAAAGTATCTCTGGCCTCAGCCGTCCGGCTGACCCATCTCAAATATCAATATCTCATCATCTCGCGGCCACGGTCGGTATCCTCTGGATATCCACCGTGCCAAACAGTCACCGGTAGGTAATCCATCCCCTGCCAGGCTCAACATCAACAACACATTCCTCTTGCCCCGGGGTACCTTGTCGGGCCCACCATGTACCCGTGACGGTTCCTCCACTCCTCGACACGGATCTCGAAAACCACAGCAAACTCATGGTGGACGACACTTACATCACTAGAAAACCGCAATTTACGTATTTAAAAGAAATAATAAGTTTAGAAATTTTGCGGCTTTCCCCCGAAATCCAGAAATATCATAAAATCTCAAGAAATTCTCAGAAGTGCATATGTCAATGATAATGAATGCATATGGTATCAATAATCAAGTTGCGATGTATGATTAATAGACTAGGCATGAACAAATAATATGATGAGGTACATGCACATGAATAGCAATCCTACAATTTCATTTTAAGGAATTAAAGGCAATCGCACAAGTTTAAGTATCAATTAGTAAAAGGTTTCAAATTATAGGTTATCTAGTGTGGTGGCATGGCAATTACCAGGGTGTGTGTGTAAGCATGAATAGTGCTCGTGCTGCTTATAAAAACCCTGGCAATGGTGCAGGTGTCCTATAGAATGGTTTCGCACATGTATGTCAATATAAGGCATGGATGTAGCAAATAATAATACAAGTATTACACCCCTAATTAATAACATTACTAAGAATCTTTTTAAGCTACTAAAAATATCGGGCGACTTGCGCCATCCATCGATAGTCCCCCGTAGATGTTACATCTACTCACCGGAATCCCTAGCTAGTCACGTCCAATCACCGCTTTCCCCTTTCGTGCCGCGTCTGACGTCTCCGCGACCGAACCTGGAATTTACATCAATACCAAACATAAGGTTACATATCAAGAACGACGCAAATCCCAAACGAAAATACCATAGTTCACAAGCTAGGTACAACGTGCACGAGGTGCGTGGAACACACGCGAAAATCGCAAAAACTAACTAAAATCGTCGATTGGTCGCCCGGAAAAACTAAAAGCCGAACACACAAAAATTCGCACTCACACATCCTAAAAGTCATAGGATAAGCCAAAACAATCATCAAGATATCAAAATAATTTATCACATACTTTTATCACAAAACTAGTAAGCACAAACATTCTAAAAAAAACGATGCAACATCGCCGTTATGCGATAAAGTGCTCACAATCCAACACAAATATCCAACTAACCCACTAGATAGCCACTACATTAATTTTAAACCACTAGCAATGCTTAAAAACCTAATTTCCATAAACAAAACCTTTCTTGATTTTCATAATTAGCACATTCAATCCAAAACTAAACATGACAATACCAAATTAACACTAATTTGAAGCCCACACAAATAAAGTAACCTCATTAACTTAGATTAGCAAATAACTAGATAGCAAAATAGATTTAAATAACTAAATAATGGTTTCTAAAACCCTAGTTTAATTTCAACCATGAACTAGAACAAACTAGATTAGGAACTAACACTAAATTAACACTACAACAATTTAATTTAAGAAACTTAACCAAAAGAATTTAATTAGGAAGAATTTATACCTCAAACTATAGATCTAGCAAGAACAATTTGCCTCCAAAGATGCCACCTTTCTCCAAGATTTAAACTAAAGTGGGTGTGAGAAGAGATGGATTAAGGTTTTGTGTTGAAATAGTGAAGGATTTGTTGATTTTTTGTTGAATTTTGAGATGAATTTGTGAACAAAAGAGAGGGGAAAAATGAAGGGGGGGAGCTGCTGGTTTTCGGCCAGAATGAGGGAGAGGGGAGTGGTGTGGGTTGTGGGAAAAGTCATGGTCAACCCCCCCTCAAAGTCAAATACACCATACCTCCAAAATACTATATTTTAAAACCTACACATCAACTCAATTCATTCCTAACAAAAGAGTTTTAAAACAAAAGAGAGGGGGAGAATTTCTGCAGTTTGGGCTAGCCAAGGAGATATGAGGATGTGTGTGTGAGAGTGCACAAAAAACATTTTGCAAAAAGACCCCCTACAAGTCCAAAATTGCAAGTTTAAGCTTAAATTCAATAAATTTCGTTTTCCATAATAAAAATTAGTTAAAACTTGAAATAAAATACTAAAAATTTATGTTACAACTAGATTTTAATTAACATGATTTTAAAGCTTAAATTTAGCCCATTTAAATTTGTATTTATCGCTAATTTAATGTATTTTCTTACCGGCTTAAAATAATATTAAAAATTGAAAAATTAGGGAAAATTTTTAAACGACCAGAATTTCATAAGTAACTCATTTGCTACCAAAAACAAGCAATTACCTATCCAAATTAGGTATAATTAGTCCTAAACTGCAAAATAACAAAAAGACGGTTTATGGAAAAATACCACATTTTCACCGATTTTCGGGAAAACACCAAAACGACTTTTCAAGGCGTTACAATCTTCCCCCCTTAAAGAAATTCGGTCCTCGAATTTAAAAATATAACTACGCGTACCTTCAAAGAGATGGGGATATTTCTTCCTCATCTCGCCCTCGGTCTCCCAGGTGGCCTCCTCGCTGATCGGGCTACGCCAAAGGACCTTGACGGTTGGTATAATCTTCGATCTCTACTTCTTCACCTGCCGATCCAGGATGGCCACCGGCTGCTCTGCAAACGAAAGGTCGCGCTCTAACTTGACTGTCGGGTGCTGAATTGCATGCGAAGGGTCGTGAAGGTACTTGCGGAGCATCGAAACATGGAAGACGGGGTGAACATCGGGAAAGCTGGGTGGAAGAGCCAAACGATATGCAACAGCGCCGACGCGCTCGAGGATCTCGAAGGGACCTACGAATCTAGGGCTAAGCTTTCCTTTTCGCCCAAATCACATCACGCCCTTCATCGGAGAGATCCTCAGAAAAACTTGGTCGCCAACTGCGAACTCTAATCTGCGACGGCGCCTGTCTGCATACGATTTCTGCCTGCTCTGAGCCGCTCTCATCCGGTCTCGGATCAACTGTATCTTCGCTGTCGTCTCCTCAACAAGCTGCGGCCCCAAAATACTGCTCTCGCTGAGCTCTGTCCAACAGACGGGCGATCTGCATCTCCTCCCATACAATGCCTCGAAAGGTGCCATCTGAATAGTATCCTGAAAGCTGTTGTTGTAGGAGAACTCCACTAGAGGTAAATGACGATCCCAGCTACCGCCGAAGTCTAAAACGCACGCTCTGAGCATGTCCTCGAGAGTCTGAATGGTCCGCTCTGACTGTCCGTCGGTCTGCGGATGAAACGCTGTGCTGAAGCTCAAACGAGTGCCTAAAGCCTCCTGAAGTCTCTGCCAAAGTCGGCTGGTGAACTGGGTGCCTCGATCTGACACGATACAAGTCGGTACGCCATGCAACCGCACGATCTCGTCGATGTAAAGATGGGCATACTGAGCGAAGCTGAAAATCGTCTTCACTGGCAGGAAGTGAGCCGCTTTCGTCAATCGATCTACGATCACCCAGAGGGAGTCATACCCTCGACCGGTCCTGGGTAGACCCACAACAAAATCCATCGAAATCTGCTTCCATTTCCACTCCGGAATGGGTAACGGCTGTAGCTCTCCTGCGGGCCTCTAGTGCTCGGCCTTGACTTGCTGACAAGTGAGGCATCTCGATACAAACTCCGCAATGTCCCTCTTCATCCCGTCCCACCAGTAGGTCTCTCTCATATCATGGTACATCTTGGTGGAACCGGGGTGGACACTATACACTGATCGGTGTGCCTCCTCAAGAATGTCGCGCCGCAATCCATCAGCATCTGGTACGCACAGTCTAGATCCATATCGTAAAATCCCCTGATCGTCAATCACGAACTCGGAAAATCTGCCCTGTCCCATCTGTGCCATGATCTCTGAGCAACGGTCGTCACTGCGCTGTGCCTCATATATACGGTCAAGCATCTGTGGGCGTGCACGAACATGCGCGAGCTGTCCCCCTGTCTGAGTGAACTCGAACTCAACTCGGCCGTCACATAACATCTGCCAATCTGCTGACGACTGCCTCTGCACTGCGTGCAAATAGGATAGACTACCCCCGGGCCTCCTGCTCAAAGCATCTGCCACCACATTCGCCTTGCCTGGGTGATATAAGATCTCGCAGTCGTAGTCTTTCACCAACTCCATCCAACGACGCTTTCTGAGGTTCAGGTCTCGCTGCTGAAATATGTATTTTAAGCTCTTGTGGTCTGTGAATATTTGGCACGACTCGCCATATAGGTAATGTCGCCAAATCTTTAATGCAAAGACCACTACAGCCATCTCCAAATCATGAGTGGGGTAGTTCTGTTCATGCTTCTTCAACTGCCGAGAAGCATATGAAATCACCCGGCCATGCTGCATCAATACGCATCCTAACCCCACTCGCGAAGCATCACAGTAGACCACAAATCCGCCTGATCCCGAAGGCAAAGATAATACCGGTGCCGTAGTCAAACAAGTCCGTAGCTGCTGAAAACTGCGCTCGCACTCCTCTGTCCAAACGAAAGAAACTCCCTTCCGGGTCAAACCGGTCAAAGGTGCAGCTATACGGGAGAAGTCCTGAACAAAACGCCTGTAGTAGCCCGCCATGCCTAGAAAACTACGGATCTCAGTAACCGATGTAGGTCGGGGCCACTGCTGAACAGCCTCAATCTTCTTCGGGTCCACACATATGCCGTTTCTCGTAACCACGTGACCCAAGAATCCGACGCTGTCCAGCCAGAATGCACACTTGGAGAACTTTGCGAACAGCTGGTGCTCCCTCAGAGTCTGTAACGTAATCTGCAAGTGCTGCTCATGCTCCTCTCTGCTCCGGGAGTACACCAAGATATCGTCGATAAACACGATGATGAACAAGTCAAGATACGGCATGAATGTACGGTTCATCAAATCCATGAATGCTGCTGGGGCGTTGGTGAGTCCGAACGACATCACCAAAAACTCATAGTGGCCGTAGCGCGTGCGGAAAGCTGTCCTCGGTATATCCTCCTGTCGAACTCGCAGCTGATGGTATCCTGATCGCAAGTCGATCCTCGAAAAAATACCCCGCACCCTGAATCTGGTCGAACAAATCATCAATGCGTGGCAACGGATATCTGTTCCGAACGGTAACTTTGTTCAGCTGGCGGTAGTCGATACATAAGCGCAAACTTCCATCCTTCTTCTTGACAAACAGGACTGGAGCACCCCACGGAGAAACACTAGGTCGAAAAAGCCCCTTCTCTAACAAATCCTGCAACTGATCCTTCAGCTCTCGAAGCTCTGTCGGGGCCATCCGATAAGGCGGTATAGAAATAGGCCCCGAGCCGGGAATCAAATCAATGCAGAACTCAACGTCGCGCTCAGGTGGTAGCCCAGGTAGCTCATCAGGAAAAACATCAGGGAACTCACAAACAACCGGGACCCGGTCCAACGGAACCTCTGCAGCTCGAGTACCACAAATAAACGCTAAGAATCCCTGACATCCCTTCCGCAAGAGCTGACCAGCGCGAAGAGACGAAATCAAGCTGGGAAGGGTGACGCTGCGGTCTCCCTGAATAACAAGGACTGGCTCTCCCGGAAAGCTAAATATGACTGCCTTCTCACGGCAGTCCACCGAAACATAACAGGTGGCTAGCCAATCCATGCCCAGAAGCACATCAAGGTCCAACATATCGAGGAGAATCAAATCAACTGATGAATCCCTCTCCCCGATACGAACGGAACACAAACGAAATACAAAACGGGCGACAAACGACTCGCCTACCGGAGTAATAACAACAAGTGGCTGATCTAACGACGACGACTCACGGCCCAACAACGGTGCAAAGTGTGTAGAGACGTACGAATGTGTGGAACCTGGGTCAAATAATACCCGTGCGTCGAAAGAACAAACTGGAAAGGTACCTGTCGCAACGGCGTTGGATGCCTGCGCATCCTGCGGTGTCAAAGCGAACACTCGGGCCTGTCCTCCACCGATAGCGGGCTGACCTCGACCTCGGCCTCTGCCTCCTCGTCCTCTCTGAACAGGACCGCCGCATCCACGGCCTCTGGGTGCACCTATCTGACGTGGAGCATCGCCAGTTGTAGGAAGTAGAGCTCTCTGAGGAAGGGGTGGTGATGGTGGTAAGGTAACATGTGGCACTGTCGCCGCTCCCTATCGTCTCACCGGACAGTCTCCGATACGATGATGTAGGCTACCACACCAAAAACATCCTAACCATGGCTGCTGACCATATAGGTGAAGGCGATACAACTGGCCCCTAAAGAATCCGCCACGGCCTCTGCGAACACGCCTAGGTGCTAACATATCAGTGCGAATCCAACTCGGTCTTGAAACGACCGTAGGGGGAGTAGTATCCGATCTCTGCGCTCGATTGACCTCTACTAAAGATCCCACCATCTGTCATAGCTCCTGCACGCCTCCCATCATCTGTCGCAGCTCCTCCATACCGGACTCAAGCCTATCCATACGACCTGGGGAAGGCGGATCAATCTGTCCCTGCGGCGTGGGCATGCCACCCTGCTCAGTCCTCGTCTCGGACGAGCCTGCTCGGATCTCGTCTCGGGCGGCAGCCCTCTGTGCCCTCGTAGCCTTCGGCGGTATAGTGGCTGTTACAGGAAAACGGATAGTAAGGACAGTGCAATAGGATCATAGGATACACGGAATTGAAGAAAGAATTTCAAGCAAGTATATCCTAAAGTCACTTAGGCGGAGTACCATATTGCAAGTATGCCGCGGACATACACACGCTACGTTACCCTATTTAAGTCACTTACTCCATCTACCAAGGGTCATCCTACAATCAAAAAGGTAAAACCTATCGCTCTGATACCAACTTTGTCATGACCCGCAGGGTATGAACGTGACTGGCACTTAAGTTACGAAACGTCTCAAGACATCTGTAAAATAAGTAAGCCAAAGCCCAGAAACCAAAACCAAATAAGCAAAAGAGTGAAGAAAACCCAATCAATTGATAGCGAGTTTATCAAATAAGTCATATAAAGCCTTTTTAAAAACAATATTAATTTTTCCGAAAATTTCGGCAGAGTCTCCTTTGTAAATACTGGCCCCCAAAATGGGTACAACAAGAATATATATGAATCCAACAAATAAGGCATCCCCAAGCGGGAGCTAGCTCTTCGCCACAAGGCGGTCACAAATCCCACACAATATAAAACAACAACATGCAAAATAATCATAAAGAAGCATGAGAAAAACAGCATGTCGACTCAAGTGAGCTCGACCCCAAAATACAGCATAAAAGTCCACAAACCTCATAGTCTCATCTCTAGGTCAATATACAATAATACAGGTAGATACAGTAGATGGAGTACACTAGATACAAAGAATATACAAGGTGGTACAAAAATAATAATATAACCCACCTAAGAGCAAAACCTCAAGTCCAGGCAAAGGAGGCAAAAGAAGGAAGTGCGCCCGCCGCTACTGTACTGACGGAGCGGACCTGCAAAAGGCTGTGGCACAACGGGGGTGAGTTGCCAACTCGTGAATAACAAATAACATCTATAGAGGCTATCGCAAGTATGCACACAACCATCCTAGCATCTATAATACAGGTATGGCAGGATATAATAACAGGTATGTATGCAATATGACTATACTAGCCAGTATGTATGCAATATAAATATACTCGTGATCCGCATATGTAAGTATAAGAAATCATCTTTTTCCTTTAGAAATCTCCTTTGAAATATCAGCACAATACCAATAGAAATAAAGAATCCGTGTCCAGCAACGACACCTCAAAACTGTCTCAAATCTCATATCAAAGTATCTCTGGCCTCAGCTGTCCGGCTGACCCATCTCAAATATCAATATCTCATCATCTCGCGGCCACGGTCGGTATCCTCTGGATATCCGCCGTACCAAACAGTCACCGGTAGGTAATCCATCCCCTGCCAGGCTCAACGTCAACAACACATTCCTCTTGCCCCGGGGTACCTTACCGGGCCCACCATGTACCCGTGACGGTTCCTCCACTCCTCGACACGGATCTCGAAAACCACAGCAAACTCATGGTGGACGACACTTACATCACTAGAAAACCGCAATTTACGTAATTAAAAGAAATAATAAGTTTAGAAATTTTGCGGCTTTCCCCCGAAATCCAGAAATATCATAAAATCTCAAGAAATTCTCATAAGTGCATATGTCAATGATAATGAATGCATATGGTATCAATAATCAAGTTGCGATGTATGATTAATAGACTAGGCATGAACAAATAATATGATGAGGTACATGCACATGAATAGCAATCCTACGATTTCATTTTAAGGAATTAAAGGAAATCGCACAAGTTTAAGTATCAATTAGTAAAAGGTTTCAAATTATAGGTTATCTAGTGTGGTGGCATGGCAATTACCAGGGTGTGTGTGTAAGCATGAATAGTGCTCGTGCTGCATATAAAAACCCTGGCAATGGTGCAGGTGTCCTATAGAATGGTTTCACACATGTATGTCAATATAAGGCATGGATGTAGCAAATAATCATAAAAGTATTACACCCCTAATTACTAACATTACTAAGAATCTTTTTAAGCTACTAAAACTATCGGGCGACTTGAGCCATCCAACGATAGTCCCTCGTAGATGTTACATCTACTCACCGGAATCCCTAGTTAGTCACATCCAATCACCGCTTTCCCCTTTCGTGCCGCGTCTGACGTCTCCGCGATCGAACCTGGAATTTACATCAATACCAAACATAAGGTTACATATCAAGAACGATGCAAATCCCAAACGAAAATACCATAGTTCACAAGCTAGGTACAACGTGCACGAGGTGCGCGGAACACACGCGAAAATCGCAAAAACTAACTAAAATCGTCGATTGGTCGCCCGGAAAAACTAAAAGCCGAACACACAAAAATCCGCACTCACACATCCTAAAAGTCATAGGATAAGCCAAAACAGTCATCAAGATATCAAAATAATTTATCACATACTTTTATCACAAAACTAGTAAGCACAAACATTCTAAAAAAAAAAACGCAACATCGCCGTTATGCGATAAAGTGCTCACAATCCAACACAAACATCCAACTAACCCACTAGATAGCCACTACATTAATTTTAAACCACTAGCAATGCTTAAAAACCTAATTTCCATAAACAAAACCTTTCTTGATTTTCATAATTAGCACATTCAATCCAAAACTAAACATGACAATACCAAATTAACACTAATTTGAAGCCCACACAAATAAAGTAACCTCATTAACTTAGATTAGCAAACAACTAGATAGCAAAATAGATTTAATTAACTAAATAATGGTTTCTAAAATCCTAGTTTAATTTCAACCATGAACTAGAACAAACTAGATTAGGAACTAACACTAAATTAACACTACAACAATTTAATTTAAGAAACTTAACCAAAAGAATTTAATTAGGAAGAATTTATACCTCAAACTAGAGATCTAGCAAGAACAATTTGCCTCCAAAGATGCCACCTTTCCCCAAGATTTAAACTAAAGTGGGTGTGAGAAGAGAGGGATTAAGGTTATGTGTTGAAATAGTGAAGGATTTGTTGATTTTTTGTTGAATTTTGAGATGAATTTGTGAACAAAAGAGAGGGGAAAAATGAAGTGGGGGAGCTGCTGGTTTTCGGCCAGAATGAGGGAGAGGGGAGTGGTGTGGGTTGTGGGAAAAGTCATGGTCAACCCCCCCTCAAAGTCAAATACACCATACCTCCAAAATACTATATTTTAAAACCTACACATCAACTCAATTCATTCCTAACAAAAGAGTTTTACAACAAAAGAGAGGGGGAAAATTTCTGCAGTTTGGGCCACCCAAGGAGATGTGAGGATGTGTGTGTGAGAGTGCACAAAAAACATTTTGCAAAAAGACCCCCTACAAGTCCAAAATTGCAAGTTTAAGCTTAAATTCAATAAATTTCGTTTTCCATAATAAAAATTAGTTAAAACTTGAAATAAAATACTAAAAATTTATGTTACAACTAGATTTTAATTAACATGATTTTAAAGCTTAAATTTAGCCCATTTAAATTTGTATTTATCGCTAATTTAATGTATTTTGTTACCGGCTTAAAATAATATTAAATATTGAAAAATTAGGGAAAATTTTTAAACGACCAGAATTTCATAAGTAACTCATTTGCTACCAAAAACAAGCAATTACCTATCCAAATTAGGTATAATTAGTCCTAAACTGCAAAATAACAAAAAGACGGTTTACGGAAAAATACCACATTTTCACCGATTTTCGGGAAAACATCAAAACGACTTTTCAAGGCGTTACAACCATGTACCCGCAATCGGCCTCATCCGCCTCCTCGAATCGGGTTTCACATGTCGCTCTCAGCACCGAGAAAACACATGGTGGACGCACTGAAATATCATATCAAGGGTAACCGGGGTTTTAAAACGATTACATATTCTCTTTTGAAATACCCGCGGTTCCCAAATCCAGAAATATCATGGAAACAACATATCTCAATACGCATAATCAGAAAGCATGATGTATGTGACATATAAATGAAGTGCAAGTATATTATGCAGCATGGAATAATAGTATGCACATACAAGGGTCATATCCTGATGCAGTAATACTACTGTGTAGTGACATGGTAATTACCGATGAAGATGTGTGTCAGCCGGCAAGTAAGTGTACGTGGTACATACGCATCATTGGTAATGGTGCTGGTGTCCTAGCAGCATGATTGTAATATATCAATAAACACAAGAAATGCAATGCAAATAGCATGAGTATGCGGAAATCGAATAATCAACGCAACAGTAAAGAGCCTGCCTCAATAAATATATCCTGCAGCCTTGCCTTTTGAAATAAGACAAATCAGGGTTTTTGGTAAAATAAGGGCTACGGTGTTTTAAGAAAAGATGTGTCATTTTGAAAATATCCATAGAATCCCTTTTTTCCTATCTTTAAAAATATCCCCGATTCATTAGTTTTGAAATAAGTATGACTCGGGTCTCGTCTAACGCCTACTATGTGATCTACGGACCCAACTATCAAGTTAATCGGGAGGGGTATGGAAACCACTTAAAGCTGAGTCGATATACATATATATATATATATATATATACAATAGTCGGTGATCTCGCCTCAATATTATTATGCATGATACATTATATCATATAACATTCTCGAGTCATGAGTGCGGATCTAACATCAATATAAAGCTCGTACGGTAAATCGTAGTACGGCATCCCAATAGTTGGGTACGGGTCAATATCATATTCATCTCACCACATATCAGGTATCACTACCGTCATATCACAAAATCTAGGGTACAGATCTAAGTCTAGTGCAATCGATACCATCTATATAAGTATGAATGCGGGATAAAACACATGCCCAAAGGCCCGCTAAAGTATCCTGTCGTAACTCCCATACGAATCCTGTCATATCGCCGATCTCATGGCCTCAAATCGAATCACATCGACTCAACCCACATTCCAAGCACTATCCACAATCCAGTACATGTACACATAGTCCCATACCCATGTGAACACATACAAACATATATTCCCATATACCCTTACGAAAGAGAGTATGTATGCAAGTGTGTGCATGTGTGTGTGTATGGGTGCAACCCCTACTCTATGGTTTCGCACTTACACTAAACCAATCCATCTTATCATCAATAATCTCAAAGAACATATAGTAAATATATGTGTGTATACGTATTCGTATACATCACCACGGACTGCGGGGGTGCTATACGCCATCCACCCGACTTCCCCCGTAGATATAATCTACTCACCTGGTCTTCGCTCGCCGAAATCGATGACGCCGCGCTTCTTCGCCTTGGAATCCTTGCGAGGGTACCTACAATAATAAACCGTCGCAATACTTATTAAAATCGAGGCAGAAAACCAATACAGCGCACAGTGTGCTCATAGGTTGGAACCTATGGCCTAAACATGCAAATCAATCACACAATCCCTGTTGTCGATGTACGAACACCCGACAACCAAATATAAATCCAAATATCAAGAAAGTGCATAATAAAATACTGAAAACATCGCCTAAAACACATCAAAATGCTCCCAGATTTTCCCCAGATGATAATTAGCCAAAACTGCATATAGGAGGGGTCTATTTTAGTGCAAAAGGAGCCCTGGAACAAAACTGGAACAATTCTACCCTACTCTGTCCGCAAATTGCAGCCAGAATGATTAAATCTGCGGCCAAGGGTTTGAATTAGGGGCTCGGGTCTTGGTGGTAGCTTCCTAGGAGCTTGCACGACTCACTGTCAGCTCAATTTTATTTTAGGGGTCTCGGGGTCATAGCAGATTCCTAAAACCTTCACAGATTTCACAATATCTCCGATATCGGTTTTCTAAATCCGTATTCCGGGTTTCAAATCTCAGGTTTGGGTCTCAATTTCATCACTAGGGTGTTTGTACAGCCTCCACTAAGCTCAATTTCACACTACAACACATAATTTCCTCAAACCCTAACTAGGTTTCCTTTAAGTCCACAACACCACCCGATATCGATTCAATTTTAACATAGAGGTATAAGTAATGCAAAATCTAATCTAATGATCCAGAAATTACCTCATTTGGAAACTCAAGAATTTTCTTGAGTTGCCCCTAGTGGCCAAAATCCTTGCTTTCTTGGTCCGATATGTTTGTCTCGAGCTCGTGCACCTTTTTAGTGAAATAAGATAGGGTTTTGAGTTTGTTTTTGTGATTATTTGAGGAGGTGAAGAGGGAGGGAATGAGGAGCTAGGGCAGCAGCAACAACCATGAAGAGGGAGAGAGGAAATGGTGGTGGAAAAAGGAGAAGGAGCCAAGTCAAAGAAGTCCTCACCTACTCTTTCTCTCTCTCACCATACCTATTATCTTTTCTTTTTCTTATTTTCTTTTCTTCACTAAATCCCTTCTCACTTAAATAGTAAACCCAAAAGAAAAGCCATGGTAGAAATGCACAAGTGTAGAGAAAAAGATATGTGCATGTTTTGCACAAAATTGCAAAAAACCGATTAGCGATTTTTATTCGCGATTAGCACTAAATTAGTGTCAAACTAATTACAAAAACTTTAAAATGTCATAATCCCATAGAATACCCTATTTTGGAATTTTCCATAATTTTTCCGAAATTTTCCCCATTTATTTGTATTTAATTATACCGGAATATTAAAATATTCATTAAAATAATATTAAATTATAAAAATTCCCAAAAATAATATTTTATTGTTTGGAAATGTTACAATCTACCCCCCTTAAAGAAATTCGGTCCCCGAATTTAAATTTAAACCCCCAAATACTAAAACATTTCGATACAAATTCCAAGTCGTCGGGGCTCCGAATCATCAATACATATAACATCATAGCGCAACGCATGCGCATGAGCAATGAGCAGATAACTCAAAAGAAAAACTCCGTCAAGCATCCCACAATCATCGGAGTCATGGTAAGACACAAATGTCAAATCCAAAACAAAACCAATATGATATAAATCCGAACTATACATATAGACATCCAATCTATACATGTGAATAGCTGATGTAAATGCATGCCAAATATATCCAGGTACTGTCCTCTGACTAGTCCTGCTCAGTACAAAACGAATATCAAATATCATAAAGATGTACTACTCCAAAAGGAATAAATCCAAAAATGCACATAACACCACCCTGTGTGTCTGGTGCGCACGGAAATCAAAATCCATATATATGCCATACAGGTGCACAAAACGACATCTAGGTGCAACGGCTGTGCACGAAGTATCTGTCATAGGCAACGGGTGTGCCTGACAGCAAAACCAGGTGCATCTGACATGCACGAAGAATCTCGATTTAGTGCATCTGGTGCGCACCCAAAATCGTATCCCAAAACATGCGCCCAACATGCGCGAAAATCCAAATCAGTGCATCCATCATGCATGAATAAAAGCTAAATCCTGCGCGCTCAACATGCACGAAATCACCAAATCCAATAGCAAACGCTGAACATGCATAAGTCCAATCAAAAGCACGGAGTGCAAGAATCAATCATCAATATCAGGATCAAAATCGACGATATAATGCGGTTCGATCAAAATCAGGTGTAGCGCGATGGGAAATCTCACAACCATGTGCATCAGCATGCACAAATCAAATCAAAACACTAAAAGTGCATGAAAACTATGTTGGAAGCGTAAATCAAATCACCGGCATAAAGTAGGCAAGAAATCATAATCAATACCTCAAGAATAATAACTATGCGCAAGGTATAAATACCCAGTAGGTGCAACCATGGTGCACAAAATATAAATCCGATGCAACAAAGGCACGAAATACAAATCTGGTGTGATAAACGCAAGAAACATAGAACCGGTGCATCCCATGCATAAATACCCAACAATAACTCAATGCGAAAGCAGCAACACCAAGCGTACCCAGGTGTAAAGAAAATCATAAATGTATGCAACTGCGTGCACAAAGCACATATAAGCTATACCGAGTGCAAAAATCAAATCGTGAGCGTAACATATGAACCACATCTAATCGGCTTTATGAAATCCATAAAACTCAGTCATCAAGAATAAATCATGTGAATAGATCACACAAAATACCGAAATCCAAAGTGACGGATACGTGATAGTCAAATCACAAAACCACAAATCATAAATACTGTCGTCGGTATATCCTCCTTCAAAGTCGAGAAGGTGCCGGTACATCCAATCTAGCGGCATAAGATATCTACTTGCATCTTGCTCACGGTCTGGCGTCCTTATCTTCTCTGTAGATTACCAATCTCGGAATCCATCGGCTCAACGGCCCTGTCAGGTATGCTAACGGAAACGATTCCGTTCTGGCACTGCTCTGGTCATCTCTCGGTCAATCCTCACGACCACTCGTAAAGCAGCACGTCACTGGCGCCGACCTCTGTATGCATATCCGACCTTTAATCTTAACGGGGAGTAACAACAGCTCAATGGCGTCTCGCACATACCTCTCATCCCGCTTGTCTGTATCGTCATCCACTTCGACGTCACGTCTCTATCTGCGCACTGTAATGTTCTCGGCTGCGGTCTATCTGAAGTCTCTCACACGGACTCGAAATCACGAACTCGGTATCTTCATCACTCAGTAGAAAATATCTAGCCGAACACGTCTTCAGCGTGCATATCGCGTCTCTGATGTCAGCGGAGTAGAACGTCATCACATCGAAATCCCGTGCGAACTCTTTACTCCACCTTGTTCCAATGTCGACTGATTCGGACTCGTCTCATCGCGGCTGTATGGACTGTGCTCCAATGGCTATGCTCGTATCTGGAGTCTCCCAAGCAGTGTGTCCCATCACATGATATCCAAATGATGTCGAACCATCCGATCGACTCGTCAGAACCTCATAATCCCCCAAGAGCTCAACATTTTGGGTACAGTTTAATAGTATCGAGTACATACTACAGCATCGGTGGTCCAGCCGTAGAAGGGCAAACCCAAGCCTCACTAATGGCGCCGCGGAACTGCCGCAAACCCTAAGGTTCAAAGGCTTTCACACGGTCATTAAGTCGAGTTAGGGTTTCATTCTTCTAGAGGGTCCATAGAATCGCTTGCATTTCTTTCCGAATACTTTAAACTTGGAAAAATGGGTTCCTGACACTCGATCGTCTTAATCGACTCTCAACGAATCTGCGTGAAGTCGCCTCTAGCTGAAATCAATCTATCCGATGACCTCGCATCAGGTAAGCGAACGAACCACATGTCCTAGTCATTCATCCTCAGTGACTAGCGACTCACCATCATATCTCTAAGTATATGCTCAAGCTGCAGTAGCTCCAATCATCTGGGCGATATCTCGTCATTCGCAGCGACAACTGGCTCATTTGTCTGTACGCTGAACAGCGCCTCAATCATCATGAATAAGCGATATATCAATGGTCATCACATCCTGGCTGGCCTCTATCAGTGGCTCAATCCTCTGGTATCGATCGGTATGCCCGAGAAATCTCGTAAAAGCGATCAGTCCAACACTCACGGCGCGAAAACACAATAAACAAGCCTCTATATGTAATCGTATGTCCCCGGAATCACGCTCTGGTCAGTCCTCGTCCACGACGAGCTCATGCTGACGCAACTCGAGCCGTAGCTCACTCTGCCCGTGCAATCGTGGTAGCAAAATCATAACCAGTATCGATGAGGATAGATCATAGGAAGGAATATAATACTGTGCAAGGAAATGTACATCCTAAGGTTTCTTAAGCGGAGTGGCGTGTCGTAAGTATGCCGCGGAATATACCCACGGTACGTCACTCTACTGAAGTCACCCATTCAATCAACCAAGGGTCATCCTACACGACGAAAGTTCGGGTCTAATACCCCCTCGACGAAGTCTAAGTTCCGTAAGGTCAAGCCTAAGTTCCGTATATATAGACGCCCTAGGCTCCACATAGTCAAACTTAGACTCGAACCAAGGTTAACCTAGCGCTCTGATACCAACTTTGTCACGACCCGAAATAGCCCGTGACTGGCACTTGAATTATATGAAGTCTATAGGACCCCATCTAATCCAAGTAGGCCAAAAGCCCAGAAATCTAAAACCATTTTAGGGAGTAAATAAAGAAAACTAGTTTTTAATAAGTAAAGAAACATGTTTTGAAATCAAGCCTTTAAATAACTAAGCCGAATATGCATTTTTAAAATGTGTATTCTTTTCTGAAAATTTCGGCAGAGTTTCCTTTGTAAAAACTGGCCCCGAACGGGGTACAACAAGAATAATATATGTGAAATGATAAAAGGCATCCCCAAGCGGGAGCTAGATCTTCGTCAATCGACGGTCATAACCACGCAAGCCATAATAATATACAATGCCAAAGGGCGAGGATCAAAACCCCAAAAAAAAAACTCTAAACAGCCAGAAAATCATAATACTACAAGCGCGACTCTAAGGTCAAAATAATACATCACTGTCTCTAAGTCTGAAACAATATACAAGTTTTGGTTGATGGAATTTCTAGATACAATGAATAAATAATGTACAATGGCGGTTCTGATACAAAGAACCCACCTACCAAAGCAAGTCACCCGTAATGGAAGCAATGTGCCCGAAAAGCCGCAATGAAATCCATACGGCAAAACCTGCAAGAACTGTGGCACAACGGGGGTGAGTTGCCAACTCGTGAATAGAAAATATCAACAAGCAGAGATCGAATGTATGACCCATCCTAGGTCAATACGATCAGATATATATAAACCTCAATATGAATAAAGCTGAAGCATGCTAAACTGGCAATGTAATCTCTATACATGAGTGTAGTGCCAAGTGCTCGTGCCAGTGCCTCAGGTAATAGCATATCATAAATATGAGGTATGATCCATGTAATCAATCTGCATGTACGTGGATCCCGTCCACTCGTCACCCAATGACAATAACCATCATGCATGTAAATATCATCAGCATATGCATGGAAATATGAGGATATAAACCACCTGTGTCCCCCGCGACACGTCAAAATCATGGAACCGGAGTGCCCAGCATCGACACTCGAAAACATCATGAAAGCTGTGCCCAGCATCGACACGTAAATCCTCATATATCGGGCTCCGTCAGTCCGGATCAGCCCACGGGCTCCGTCTGCGGAATCGGCCCACGGCCCCAGCAGTACGCCCATATCTATCTATCGACTCTGGTCGGTATCCTACGGATAACCGCCAGGTCCAACCAATCATCGGTAGGTAGTGGTCCCACCGCCAGGCTCACCGTCTACTACACAGCGAAACCGTTCTCGCCCCGGGGTACCATACTGGGTCCACCATGTACCCGCAATCAGCCTAATCCGCCTCCTCGAATCGGGTTTCATATGTCGCTCTCAGCACCAAGAAAACACATGGTGGACGCACTGAAATATCATATCAAGGGTAACCGGGTTTTTAAAACGATTACATATTCTCTTTTGAAATACCCGCGGTTCCTAAATCCAGAAATATCATGGAAACAACATATCTCAATGTGCATAATCAGAAAGCATGATGTATGTGACATATAAATGAAGTGCAAGTATATTATGCAGCATGGAATAATAGTATGCACATACAAGGGTCATATCCTGATGCAGTAATACTACTGTGTAGTGGAATGGCAATTACCGATGAAGATGTGTGTGAGCTGGCAAGTAAGTGTACGTGGTACATACGCATCATCGGTAATGGTGCTGGTGTCCTAGCAGCATGATTGTAATATATCAATAAACACTAGCAATGCAATGCAAATAGCATGAGTATGCGGAAATCGAATAATCAACGCAACAGTAAAGAGCCTGCCTCAATAAATATATCCTGCAGCCTTGCCTTTTGAAATAAGACGAATCAGGGTTTTTGGTAAAATAAGGGCTACGGTGTTTTAAGAAAAGATGTGTCGTTTTAAAAATATCCGTAGAATCCCTTTTTGCCTATCTTTAAAAATATCCCCGATTCATTAGTTTTGAAATAAGTATGACTCGGGTCTCGTCTAACGCCTACTATGCGATCTACGGACCCAACTATCAAGTCAATCGGGAGGGGTATGGAAACCACTTAAATCTGAGTCGATATACATATATATATATATATACACAATAGTCGGTGATCTCACCTCAATAGTATTATGCACGATACAGTATATCATATAACATCCTCGAGTCATGAGTGCGGATCTAACATCAATATAAAGCTCGTACGGTAAATCGTCGTACGGCATCCCAATAGTTGGGTATGGGTCAATATCACATTCATCTCACCACATATCAGGTATCACTACCATCATATCACAAAATCTAGGGTACAGATCTAAGTCTAGTGCAATCGATACCATCTATATAAGTATGAATGCGGGATAAAACACATGCCCAAAGGCCCGCTAAAGTATCCTGTCGTATCTCCCATACGAATCCTGTCATATCGCCGATCTCATGGCCTCAAATCGAATCACATCGACTCAACCCACATTCCAAGCACTATCCACAATCCAGTACATGTACACATAGTCCCATACCCATGTGAACACATACAAACATATATTCCCATATACCCATATGAAAGAGAGTATGTATGCAAGTGTGTGCGGTGTGTGTGTATGGGTGCAACCCTACTCTAGGGTTTCGCACTTACACTAAACCAATCCATCTTATCATCAATAATCTCAAAGAACATATAGTAAATATATGTGTGTATATGTATTCGTATACATCACCACGGACTGCGGGGGTGCTATACGCCATCCACCCGACTTCCCCCGTAGATATAATCTACTCACCTGGTCTTCGCTTGCCGAAATCGATGACGCCGCGCTTCTTCGCCTTGGAATCCTTGTGAGGGTACCTACAATAATAAACCGTCGCAATACGTATTAAAATCGAGGCAGAAAACCAATACAGCGCACAGTGTGCTCATAGGTTGGAACCTATGGCCTAAACGTGCAAATCAATCACACAATCCCTGTTGTCGATGTACGAACACCCGACAACCAAATACAAATCCAAATATCAAGAAAGTGCAAAATAAAATACGGAAAACATCGCCTAAAACACACCAAAATGCTCCCAGATTTTCCCTAGATGACAATTAGCCAAAACTGCATGTAGGAGGGGTCTATTTTAGTACAAAAGGAGCCCTGGAACAAAACTGGAACAGTTCTACCCTACTCTGGCCGCAAATTGCGGCCAGAATGATTAAATCTGCGGCCAAGGGTTTGAATTAGGTGCTCGGGTCTTGGTGGTAGCTTCCTAGGTGCTTGCACGACTCACTGTCAGCTCAATTTTATTTTAGGGGTCTCGGGATCATAGCAGATTCCTAAAACCTTCACAGATTTCACAATATCTCCGATATCGGTTTTCTAAATCCGTATTCCGGATTTCAAATCTCATGTTTGGGTCTCAATTTCATCACTAGGGTGTTTGTGCAGCCTCCATTAAGCTCAATTTCACACTACAACTCACAATTTCCTCATACCCTAACTAGGTTTCCTTTAAGTCCACAACACCACCCGATATCGATTCAATTTTAACATAGGGGTATAAGTAATGCAAAATCTAATCTAATGATCCAGAAATTACCTCATTTGGCAACTCAAGAATTTTCTTGAGTTGCCCCTAGTGGCCAAAATCCTTGCTTTCTTGGTCCGATATGTTTGTCTCGAGCTCGTGCACCTTTTTAGTGAAATGAAGATAGGGTTTTGAGTTTGTTTTTGTGATGATTTGAGGAGGTGAAGAGGGAGGGAATGAGGAACTAGGGCAGCAGCAGCAACCATGAAGAGGGAGAGAGGAAATGGTGGTGGAAAAAGGAGAAGGAACCAAGTCAAAGAAGTCCTCACCTACTCTTTCGCTCTCTCACCATACCTATTATCTTTTCTTTTTCTTATTTTCTCTTCTTCACTAAATCCCTTCTCACTTGAATAGTAAACCCAAAAGAAAAGCCATGGTAGAAATGCACAAGTGTAGAGAAAAAGATATGTGCATGTTTTGCACAAAATTGCTAAAAACCGATTAGCGATTTTTAATCGTGATTAGCACTAAATTAGTGTCAAACTAATTACAAAAACTTTAAAATAATCCCATAGAATACCCTATTTTGGAATTTTCCATAATTTTTCCTAAATTTTCCCCATTTATTTATATTTAATTATACCGGAATATTAAAATATTCATTAAAATAATATTAAATTATAAAAATTCCCAAAAATAATATTTTATTGTTTGGAAATGTTACACAATAATAGGTATTCCAGATCACAGATGAACATTTTGGATTTTCTACGAATCCGCATTCCTTTTGAGCCTGCAAAGAAAGACAGATTTCACAGTCGCGATGAATAGCCAAAACCCCACCCTAGACCCCTACGGGTACGGAAAACTACCCGCCAAGTACCCGAAATGAAGCGGTCTCCCTCAACAACATGAGTAGGCCACTAAACACTTCAAAGTACCCGGTAGTTTGTGCACCCCACCTTGGGTCTATCATAGAAGCAGAAAACAGTAAATGAAATAATACAACGGTGGCTACAACCTCAACCCGGATGTGCCCCGCAAAAGAATATTACAACAAATTACAAATTTACATTTGAATGAAAGAAACACTCGTCCCACGTCCCCCGCTATCCATTCACGACAATCCAACAAGTCCATAATCACAAACCAGTAAAACCCATTACAGAAATGTGCAACCCCCTGCTAACCGACATACTAGCAGTTAGGGGAGGTTTACGAACACATTACACACAACACAGATATAATCAAGTTAGCCAAACATCTTAGAATTTCGATCATGCAACACAAATGAATCAGCTCCAAACAATTCTCTGTGCACATAAAACCTGAGCAGAAACAAATCATCCCAGAAAACACAACATCAACACAGAAGAATAACTGAGCAAATTTGGTTTGACTCGGAGTCAACTCGGCCGTGGATCCACAGTAGATCATTTTGATCGGTGGCGGTTCCGCGGCGGTATGGCCGATTCACAGTCCCAAATTTCTTCACAATTCTTAAAAAAACCCTGCTTGTATTTTTAAGGGTCCCTGAAAGATTTTTAGACCCCGTTTTAAAAACGGCAGAAACTATGTGAAAATGATGTTTTTTCTGGTTCTTTTTACGATCGAATTTCTAACAACTTTGCTAACATATTACTTATGGTTTAGCTAGGCTCTGATACCACCGTAAGTTGACGTTAGACACCCCACAAGATGCGGGGAGGCGGAATAGGTAAAACAATCATTTTGTTTGAGTTAACATCGACTAACTTTACGGATATTTTCTAAACCCTAACTAACAACTAACTAGAAGTGATTAACTACTATGATAGACGATTATACCTCAAGATTCAAGTCCTTCTTGTTCTTGTAGTTCACCTCCTCGTCGGCCTCCTCGATGTCATAGAAGATCCACCCGAGAGCTCATTCTCCAAGTTTTAACCTCTCACTTGAGGTAACTAGGTGGCTATGAGTGCTAATAAAAGTAACCTAGAGGATATAGAAGAGGATTAGGGATCTATTAGTCTTGCTAACCCTTGGATCTCAACACATGAGAGGATTAGGGTTAGTTCTTTGAAGAGAGAGAGCTTGAGGAGAGAGAATGTGAAAGTGAGAATCATCATGAATTCTAACTCATTTGTGAATATATGAAGCATGATAATTAGCTAAATGAATAACATATGATAATATCAACCATGCTTCATTAACTCACTTTGGATGAATCATCTCATGAGTCATTAAGCAATAAATGCTTCATGAACTCATTCGGATGAATCACTCCATGAGTCACAAATCCATTTAATGCAAATTCCACCTAAGCTCTCCACCTCATCTATCTTCTAGAAGCTTCTCGACTAATTACGAGAATTCCCCTCCCATCCATGAAAACACGGAAATACTGAGACTGTATAAATCCAATAATCCATTACTAGAATCTGGCTTAAACTAAAGTCCGCTAGTAAAAACTGTCCGAACATCGTACGTGCATAAATACACGTATGTGTCCGAACCCTGTCGTAAAACATACGACCTCTATATCGTTTTGCCTGAAGCCGGGATACTCTCTGTGTGGGACTCTAAAGACTCGACTACTACTCTGGCAGTGGGTTTAACCACAGGCCGCAAGCGGTACTAGCTGTACGTAATGGTCCCCAGGTAGATGTTGATAAGAAGGCCGATGAAGAAACCTATCCGAACTCCTACTGAGACTGATGTGATAATCTCTATACAGTCCGGTCTGTTCGTCTAGGACTATCGCATATCGGGCCTAGGGGGCGACATGCGTCAGTCCCCTAAAAGCGGTATAAGTCATGTCGGAGTGAAGCCCATTACACCTTGAGAAGCTACTGGAAATCTTAACAGTAAATCTCGTTTTCCCTGGCCAGGGACTTTGCGTAATGGCTTTCCAAACATAGCGCGATATCAACTCCCAATACCGGGAGAGACGAATCCTATCTAACCGCCACTGCCTCCAAGTGCTTCGGGACTGCACCCAACTGCTACCTGTTTGCACAACTCCTTTGAGCCGTGGTAGGGTAGCAATCTAAGAACAGTGTAAACACACTCGAGACGAAGCAGCAGTGTCAAGTCTGCGGACTATGCTGTACTCATGTCACCTGGGAACTGTTAACTGACGACGGGTATAATACCAACCAACAGTTCCCTGCGAGTCATTTCCGGTGTACCCGTAACCCAACGAGCACCTGCATACTATCTCCAATACAACGTACTAATGGCTGGGGGACAGACCATTTCCCCAACTGGGATGAGAAGCGTACACACTAGTCTATTCCGGAGTATCGATGCCCTGTCTCGATAATCCTATGACTAGGGACCTGAAAAAGGATGTGCTTGTAGACTACCTAGCCCCCACTAGTGTGACTTCCATCACAACGCTGGTAGTCAAGCAAGATCCTAAGGGCTCTATCAATATGTATCCGCGATATGCTAACATATACACATATTAAGATAGACATAAACCAAGTAGCATACTATTATGTTGAGCGAGACTGTTAATATAACTGTGAATATCCCAAGCTTCCATTAAGTAATATACAAACTAGTATGATACAATAATGGCCCCTAGGGCATATACACTAACATGATGATCATATCAAACACCCACAAGCCACAAGCGGTCAGCTAAACGTAACGGCCACCCGGTTATTGAGCGATCAGAAAATCAACAAGCAAGCCTGTCCATACTCCTGCGAATCCAATCAGTAACACTACCGTACAGTCTGGTTTCTTCGTCTGATATGTCGCATATTCAATCTAGGGGTAGTAAACGTCAAACCCCAGTAACCGATAAGTCGTGTCGATGTGAGGCTCATAACGGGTCGAGAAACTACTGATAACACTTACCGGTAGATCTCCATATCAGCCCTGGCCAGGGACTTCTTGTTACAGCCAATCGAGCACAGCGCAACATCAACCCCCAATACCGGAAGAGACGAAACCCTCCTATCGCTCATTGCCTCCATGTGATTCGGGACTGTACCCAAAAGTCACCGTTTTGCACGTTCTCTTGAACGTGGTATGGTGGAAATCAAAGCACAGTGGGAATCACACAAGACTCTATGACGATCTCGGGTCTACAGACTAACCTGTACTAGTGACACCAGAGAACTACTATCTGACGATAGGTATAATATCAACTAGGAGTTCTCGGCGAGTCCGTTCAGTATACCCAGTCTCCACTGAGTACCCGTATACCATCTTTGATGTTAAACACCAATGGATGTGGGATCATCCATCGCCCATCATACGGGTCAAGAAGCGTATACGCTAGTCTACTCTGGAGTATCGATGCCCTGTCTTGATACACCCTCGACTAGGAACAATTACAGGATGTACTTATGGACTACCCTGGCCTCACTAGTATGATCTCCATCATAGTCCTAGTAGTCAAGTACACATCCTAAGGGCTTTATCAACATATGAGAGCAAGACCGTAACACAATACAAGTCAACATGTTAAGACAAAGAGCAACCAGATAGCATACTATCATATTGAGCAAGAAAGTCCTCTTTATATATATCCAAGCATCCACTATAATATACATCATATGTACAATAATGGCCTCTAGGGCATATAAATAACTAACATCATATACGTGGGAGTTGGGTGGTCTATAAGCATATCCTTAAATGTCCCTAGTCGCGGGAGTATCCAGACCGGGCATCGATACTCCAGAGTAGACTAGTGTATACTGATCGAGACCCCGACGAGGGGAGGTGTCCGGTCTCACAAGCCATTGGTGTCAGTTTGTTCACCTAAGATGTATACAGGTACTCATTGGATTATGAGTACACCGGACGGACTCGTCGGGAACATGCTAGTTGGTATTATACTTATTGTCAGATAGCAGTTCCCAGGTGACATGTGTACGGTTAGTCTGTCGATCTGAGATTGTCATTTGTCTCGTGTGAGTTTCCACTGTGCTTTGATTACTACCTTACCACTGTAGGGTTCCTAGGCACTCTAATGAGGTCTCATCAACCATGCCAATTTCAAATTCTACGGGTGCCGAGAAACCCTAATACAGATCGTTAACTAGATTTTAGGCGATACAAGAAGCTAGTTAACATCTTAACTAAAAGTAAACGAACATACAACCTTTGTAGATCCGTTTCTCCACCTCCATGGCTCCGCGATGAAGTCTCCTCGCTGCGATCATCGGATCCCGGGCTCTATTGTCGGCTTCATCGGAGAAAAAGCGGGCTAGGTCATCGACTACGATGCCGAAGATGATCTACGTCGAGGCATCACTAGATCAAGCTCCACCTTCACCAATCCATGAAAACTTGTGAAGGAAACACCCTATACTACTTGGCAAGAGGTAGAGGATGAAGAAATAGGAAGTGGGTTTACTTTAGAATTGGATTTCTCACTCTTTTTCATCAATCACCATTGATGGAATCTAGTTTTTCTTCTTGAAGAAGAAGAAGATAATATTATGATAAGTGTTTTTAATAGAATAGAAAAAACAATTCTTATCATAATTTTAACTATAGTTAGGTGTAGAGAATTGACTAAGGTTAGATGAATGGTTAGGGTTAAGGATGAAAACAAAATGGTCAAAGCTTCATGAAGCTTCAACAAGCTTCATGAAAGAAAGAAACAAAACCATTTTGTTTTTCTTTTATCCCATTTCTTTTTAATCCAAATTAAAAAGATAAATGAATGAATAAATATAAACCCTAACCATTTACTTAACCAAGATTTAATTCATTACACAAACCTTAGCTTTCATGTATCATCAAACATGATACAATCAAATGCACAAAACTATATCATATATACAATGTGCATAAGTGAGTGAGAAAAGCCATCTTAAGTGAACCGATACCAGTTAATGCAAAGTAATATATCAAATATATAATTATGCATTAAATCATTAAATCAACACTTGATTTAATGATCCAGTCATATCGCATATAACCGACTAATATCTACAGTAACAACTTATCGAATCAACACTTGATCCGATAACCCGGCTATATCGCATATAACTGATCAATGTCACAAATCGCGAGAATCGAATACAGTATCACATACTGGTATCATTCTCGGTCCCGCACATATCTCATATGTGCTCCTATTTCGTTTCGCTTGAGCCAGGAAACCTCTGTGTAGGACTCTAAAGACTCGTCAATACGCCGGTAGCAGATGATGATCATATCAAACATCCACAAGCCGCAAGCGGTCTGCTAAACGTAACGGCCACCCGGGTATTGAGCGATCAGAAGATCGACGAGCAAGCCCGCTCACACTTCAGTGAATCCAACCAGTAACACTACCGTACAGTCCGGTCTCGTCGTCTGATATGCCGCATATCTCGCCTAGGGGTGGTAAACGTCAGACCCCAATAGCTCGATAAGTCGTGTCGATATGAGGTCTATAACAGTTCGAGAAACTACTGGTAACACTTACCAGTAAATCTCAGCAACCCTGGCCAGGGATTTCCGGTTATAGCCAATCGAACACAGCGCAACATCAACTCCCTATACCGGGAGAGACGAATCCCCTCCTATCGCTCATTGCCTCCATGTGATTCGGGACTGTACCCAAAAACCACCGTTTTGCACGCCCTCTTGGACGTGGTAAGGTGGAAATCAAAGCACAGTGGGAACCACACAAGACTCTATGACGATCTCGGGTCAACAGACTACTCTGTACCAGTGTCACCAAAGAACTGCCATCTGACGTAAGGTATAATACCATCTGGGAGTTCTCGGCGAGTCCGTCCAGTGTACCCAGTCTCCACTGAGCACCCGTATATCATCTCCAATGTCAAACACCAATGGATATGGGATCATCCATCGCCCATCTGTATGGGTCGAGAAGGTATACGCTAGTCTACTCTGGTATATCGATGCCCCGTCTCGATACACCCACGACTAGGGACTTTGAAGGATGTACTTATGGACTACCATGTCCCCACTAGTATGATCCGCATCATAGTCCAGATAGTCAAGTACACATCCTAAGGGCTTTACCAACATGTAACAGAGAGACAATCTTTGTACACGTTAAGGTAAAGAGTAACCGGATACCATACTATCATGTCGAGCAAGAAAGTCCTCCCTATATATGTCCCAGCATCCACTACAATATACATCATATGTACAGTAATGGCCTCTTGGGCATACATATAACTAACAATCTTCCACTTGCACTAGGGCCATCTTTAGCAGTGGTTGCAGTATCTCATACTCAACCATCCCATAAAAGTCTCTCTTTGGGAATTGGCCTTCGTGAGTGGATCCGCCGTGTTGTCCTCTGAGTCCGCTCTCCTAACCTCGATCACCCTGGAGATCAACTATCTCCATGATCAGGTGATACTGCCTTAGAATATGTCTGGATCATTGATGGGACCGGGGTTCCTGGCATAAGCCACAACTCCATTGTCTCACAATGGCAGGAACGAAGTTCATCTCAAGAACCAATATACACCCAGACTTCCTCTTTGGTAGCATCTTAAGTAGCGATGTATCCAGCCTTTATCATCTAGTTTGCCACGGTATCTAGCTTGGAACTCTTCCAACATACCGTCCCTTTACTGAGGGTAAAGACAATGCCTGTAACTGACAATCAGTCTTCTTTATAACCCTGGAACCCTTCCAGTGATTCTCCCCAGGACCAATTGATACCATCTCACCACAACTAGTGAGTATCCTAACATCCAATTAGATCTATCTCATAGATCCAAAATCCAGAATTTAGTAGGTATCACTTTGATCCTATATGGAGAATCCTTGTGATAAGCGGAGATTAACCGAGCGTAGCATAGGAAACTCCTTCCCTATCAAAAGTATGTCATCCACGTACTCTACGAGGATCACCACCATACTCCCTACTACCTTTTTGTTTATACAAGGTTCATCTACCATTTTGATGATGTCAACTTCTTTGACTAACACATCAAAATAGACGTTCCAACTCCGCGATGCCTGCTTTATCCTATAAAGCATCTTGCACATGTTTCCGCTGCTCCCACTGTCTACGAGGCCCTCTGGCTGTGTACTTATAGACGCACTCTTCTAAAACATTATTTAGAAAAGCAGTCATGACACCCAACCACCAGATATCGTAGTCATGGTATGTAGCCGTGACAAGTAGGATCTGGATGGACTTAAGCATAGGTACTGGAAAAGGTTTCATCATTATCCACGCCTGGTTGATGACGAAAACCTTTAACAAGTCTAGCTTTGAAAGTCTCAACTTTTCCATCTACACCAAGTAATCTTCTCAAGATATACCTGCTCCTGATTGGGATTTAACCCTTCAGATATAGCAACCAAAGTCCATACTTTGTTGGTGTATAAGGATTCTATCTCAGATCGCTAAGCATCCAGCTATTCTTACAGAGTCTTACTCCTGATGGCCAGCTCGAAACTAGTTGGGTCATCATCTCATGATGCAATCCTCGCTCCCACTGTCATAGAGGAACCGAAGTATCTCTCAGGTAGGTGAGGAACCCTACTAGATCGGCGGAGAGGCTGAGGTTCGTTGGTTACTATTGAATCCTTTGGTTCTACCAAATCAAATGCTGTAGTTTGTATAGCTGAAACCATTCCAGTTCTACATAACAGACCTTGCCTCGAGCTTGTCCGGATTTTGCTTTTAGACATAGGCCGGACAACCCCTAATCTTAACTAACTTAAGATATGGGCTCTTCCCTTTCCATATCACATATGAAGTGGCAGGCAACTGATTTGATCGAAACCCTATTCAATAAGTATGCAACTTCATAAGTGCATAACTCCCAAAAGGAAATAGGTAACTCAGTAGTACTCATCATAGAGCACACCTTATCAAATAGGGTGTGATTGTTCCGCCCCGATATACCATCGTCATATGGTGTATACGGAGGAGTAATGCTGAGAGAGAATCTTATTCTCCTTTAGAATAATCCAGGATTTTCGTGCTCAAGTATTCTCCTCCTCGATCACATCAAAGGACATGATACTTTTACCCATATTTTGGTTCTCTACTTCTAACTTATATTCTATGAATATCTCAAAAGGTTCGGACTTATGTTTCAACAGGAACATATGTCTGAATCTAAAGAGATCATCAGAGAATGTAATGAAGTATAAAAAACCGGTCTTGGCATGTGTAGACAAGAGACCTTACATACATCATCATGTATCAGTCCCAAGAGTTCACTAACTCTTTCTCTGTTTCTAATAAACAGAGCTATGGTCATCTTATCTTTGTGACATGACCGGCGAGTTTCACAAGATGTAAATTCAAACTGATTTAAATATGCATCTATATGTAACTCTAGCCAGTCGGGTCGCATTGATATGACCTAGTCTACAATACCTCAAGAAGGATTCGTTCATTTCTGAACTCTTCCTCTTGTGTGTGTTCCGTATACTAAGAACTGTAGTTTGATTTAGAACGTCAATGCTTTTAGATAACGTGCCTGAACCGATCAACTTTTGATACAGGAAATGTTCAAAACATTATCCAACAATACAAAATTTTATCATTTCTTTACTACTAAAGAGACTGATATGATTTTTTATATCAGGTTCGGTATCTAATAGCATTTGTTCAGAATCAATGTATTGGTAATACAGAGTGACAGTGACCAACAGACTTGGCTGCAACACTTGCCCCGTTTTCTGCCTCATGAAACTTATCACCCGTTCTCAGTTCTCTACCTATCTGTAGCCCTATGTAACAGATTACATATCTGGGATCCTGATCTGGTATCACATACCCAGGACGTAGAGGATACAGAGAAACAGTTCTTTGTAATGAACACACCCGAAGATGATGCATCAGCATGCACTCTCTTCGTTTGGGCGGCACGGGAATTCTGGTAATCCCCAATTTCCTGCTCTGTCTTATAACAATTATAAGTTGGAGCGGGACCAACGTTCCCCAGCTCAGTATAACAAGCGGGTTCGGTCAATATCCGTATTATTATCTTGATTAAGGCGTGATATGGTCACTACCTAGAGAGAGAGAGAAGAAAACACTCAGCGTGCGCTCTTGCAAGAATAGATTGGTTATTATTTTATCTAATCAGGATGGCTCCCACTGCTTTTTATCAAATCTTCCTTCAAACCCTAAAAGGAAAGACTAGCCGGGATTAATTAGACACTACAAGTTCGCCAATCTTTCAGCCAGGCCAGTGTCGGTACTTTGAGGGAGGTCCCCCGTGCTTTCGCACGAACCTAATTAATGTAAACCTCGTTTTCCCAGAGGCGTAACCTCATTAACACCTTTCTAGACACCTACTTGATCGGCTAATTGTAATGTGTAAAACTCTCCCAGGAGTAACTCTTACTCCCAGCGGGTATCGGGATCCAACTATCTCATAGAAGGTATGCAATCTCATTGCAAATTTCAACACTTGAAATTCCCGATAATATTTTGCCCCCAGCACCCTATGACCTTGACGGAGGTCAACAAACCATAGGCTACTAGTCAAGTTCAACCCGTCATTTCTTGATCGAATTAAACCCACCCGCACGACCCTTGACGGAGGTCAACAAGGCCGCACGACTACCCTAATCCAATCTGCATCATATGCATAAGCAGATAAATACTAGTTAGCTACGGCACACTACACCTTGACGGAGGTCAACAAACGTAGCACGACTACTAAGTAGGACTTATCTGAAATGACGGAGGGCTACGACAGGTTTTTCTGAAAACCTATTGCGTAAAGAACTTGATATCGTTGTAGGATCGAATGAATTTTGAAATGGAGTGTCTTTGAGGTTTTTCTAGTTTTGCTAAAGGAGTCACTCCCGGTGAAGGGATCGTCGGTCCTTTCCTCGTCGAATGAGGTGCGGGATATATCATATATATCACTGTGTAAAGAAAAAACTCTTAAAAGCAATCAAAAGACAAACCGAGTGTGTAGCATCTGCCAGTTATTGCTAAAGGAGTCACTCCCGGTGAAGGGATCTCGGTCCTTTCCTTATCGAATAAGGTGCAGGATATATCACATATACCGCTGTGCAAAGCAAGAACTGTAGCTACCTGTTTTATTTTGAAATTCGATTCTACAACATCTTAGGTTTCTTTTATTTCATTAATCTCATTAATGAAGTCCCATCATTTAAGTACCTAAACATCACAGATAAATACGACGTACACTTATGCCATCCGCATTCGCCTCGATGTCCCCTCGTGCACCGTTAGGTTAGGTAACTAACGGCAGAGCGGGGCAGGGCTAGCGCGGGTGTAAAACATAAGTAACGCCTATATAATATATCATATATACTATATACTGTATCTATCATAGAACATCACATGATCACATCACAGATATCGCAGCAGAAGTAACATATGAAATATTGGATATACTAGGACGTCCGTGTTTTCAATACGAGCCAGTATAAAACACGGATTCCACGGTCGCGATGAATAGCCAAACCCACACCCCTAGACCTCTACGAGAGCGGCAAGGAACCCTACCAATTCTAGAGTTAGCAGACCCGGACTCGACTCCTCGAGTTGGTCTCCCATTGGACTCCAGAACCCAGTTACTTGTGCCCTCCTCCTTGGGTCTATCCTAGTGCGGAAAAGTAAATAATATACAACAACGGTGAAACTTCCGCAACCTGGAAGTGCCCCAATAAAAAAATATTACATACAGATTTTTACATGAATGAAAATGAAAAACACTCATCTCACATAAAAAAAACCCGGCTATTCAAACGCGACGATCCAATATAACATATCCAGCAACACATAACATCACATGCCATCAACGTAAGTAAATATGTCAATCCCAATTGTCGTTGACATATAGCAACGAAACCGGTGATATCACATATTACACTTACGGTCACAGAAAAGAAAGTGCAAAACTACAACAGTTGGAATCCGCAACCTCCTCAGACATCGCATGCCTGACCAAATGAATTCCTTAGACATCACATGCCTAACAATTATAAACCCAGCATTTTAGTCTCTATATCGAAAACTCTTTTCAATATCAAGTCGGGCAATTCAACAAGATTCCTGAAATCCTGATCGAATACTCGTCGCAAACTTTAGTAGACGGCCGCACCCCCGATGCCGTCGACGAAGTGCACCAAGGCGGAAAACCGCTACCGCGAGCACCCGAACGGATGCTTTCGGCGACGGGGTTCTCCTACAGTCACTTGGTCGGGGCTAAGGGGTGTAGCTGTCTATTAAGTTTATCGGTGAATATCCGCATACGCTACGTGATTGCGACGGACTTTTGATCACATCAAAATTCCGTGGCAACCGATCAAGTGAGACTAAACTGCTATGTTTATAATATTCATTCAGTTATCTCATAACTATTTGTGAATTCCAAGTATTGTATCACATTCCGGATAAATAGAAAATGTTAAACTTTTCGATCGAACAATCGAACACCCAAGTTTTCCCGAAACCGTTCAACACATGAAATAGGTTCAAAGACATTCACTTCATGCCTCAGTACCAACGGTCCAGCCGTAGAAGGGTCAAGCCAACGCCTCACATGTGGCACGCCGTACTGCCCCAAACCCGAAGGTTCAAAGGGCAGTTCAAGACGGTCACATAATCGAGTTATGGTTTGTTGTCTTCTAGAGGGACCATCGCGTTACTTGCACTACTCAGAACGTCCTTAAACCACAGAAAAATCCAACACTTGGAAATTTTCCGGCAGGGGAAAAGGTGGGTATTTATATCCGGTCGAACTTTTTAACTTATTCCAAAATATCCGGAAAGCCACATAAACAAAACTTGATAATCCGATCGAATCCACGAATTCCCCAATATAACCCAGAAATTTCAACTCTTGAATAAATATTAAAAATTCCCAGGAAAACCAGCACTGCAAAGTAGGAGTTACTGTGCAAAATTCAATGCATGAAGAGACTAAATGAGCGCGGAACCGCCTCAATAGGCGGCTAATGCCGCGGTTCCGCCGCGCTTTAGACAGATCATTAGGTAATTTTTGCACCGTAATTCTTAGAATTTCCTGCAGAATTTTTTAAGAATTTTTAATTTGGAAAAAACCGCTTTTTCAGAAAAAGTCCAGAGAGGGTTAAAAGTTAGGGTTTCGGGGTTCAATCGGGTTTCTAACATCGTCTACGCATCGCCTAAGGCTCTAGCTAGGCTCTGATACCACTGTAGGGTTCCTAGGCACTCTAATGAGGTCTCACAAGGTATCAACCATGCCAATTTCAAATTCTACGGGTGCCGAGAAACCCTAATACGGATCGTTAACTAGATTTTAAGCGATACAAGAAGCTAGTTAACATCTTAACTAAAAGTAAACGAACATACAACCTTTGTAGATCCGTTTCTCCACCTCCATAGCTCCGCGATGAAGTCTCCTCGCTGCGATCATCGGATCCCGGGCTCTATTGTCGGCTTCATCAGAGAAAAAGCGGGCTAGGTCATCGACTACGATGCTGAAGATGATCTACGTCGAGGCATCACTAGATCAAGCTCCACCTTCACCAAGCCATGAAAACTTGTGAAGGAAACACCCTATACTACTTGGCAAGAGGTAGAGGATGAAGAAATAGGAAGTGGGTTTACTTTAGAATTGGATTTCTCACTCTTTTTCATCAATCACCATTGATGGAATCTAGTTTTTCTTCTTGAAGAAGAAGAAGATAATATTATGATAAGTGTTTTTAATAGAATAGAAAAAACAATTCTTATCATAATTTTAACTATAGTTAGGTGTAGAGAATTGACTAAGGTTAGATGAATGGTTAGGGTTAAGGATGAAGACAAAATGGTCAAAGCTTCATGAAGCTTCAACAAGCTTCATGAAAGAAAGAAACAAAACCATTTTGTTTTTCTTTTATCCCATTTCTTTTTAATCCAAATTAAAAAGATAAATGAATGAATAAATATAAACCCTAACCATTTACTTAACCAAGGTTTAATTCTTTACACAAACCTTAGCTTTCATGTATCATCAAACATGATACAATCAAATGCACAAAACTATATCATATATACAATGTGCATAAGTGAGTGAGAAAAGCCATCTTAAGTGAACCGATACCAGTTAACGCAAAGTAATATATCAAATATATAATTATGCATTAAATCATTAAATCAACACTTGATTTAATGATCCGGTCATATCGCATATAACCGACTAATATCTACAGTAACAATTTATCGAATCAACACTTGATCCGATAACCCGGCTATATCGCATATAACTGATCAATGTCACAAATCGCGAGAATCGAATACATTATCACATACTGGTATCATTCTCGGTCCCGCACATACCTCATATGTGCTCCTATTTCGTTTCGCTTGAGCCAGGAAACCTCTGTGTAGGACTCTAAAGACTCGTCAATACGCCGGTAGAAGATGATGATCATATCAAACATCCACAAGCCGCAAGCGGTCTGCTAAATGTAACGGCCACCCGGGTATCGAGCGATCAGAAGATCGACGAGCAAGCCCGCTTACACTCCAGTGAATCCAACCAGTAACACTACCGTACAGTCCGGTCTCGTCGTCTGATATGTCGCATATCTCGCCTAGGGGTGGTAAACGTCAGACCCCAATAGCTCAATAAGTCGTGTCGATATGAGGTCTATAACAGTTCGAGAAACTACTGGTAACACTTACCAGTAAATCTCAGCAACCCTGGCCAGGGATTTCCGGTTATAGCCAATCGAACACAGCGCAACATCAACTCCCTATACCGGGAGAGACGAATCCCCTCCTATCGCTCATTGCCTCCATGTGATTCGGGACTGTACCCAAAAACCACCGTTTTGCACTCCCTCTTGGATGTGGTAAGGTGGAAATCAAAGCACAGTGGGAACCACACAAGACTCTATGAAGATCTCGGGTCAACAGACTACTCTGTACCAGTGTCACCAAAGAACTGCCATCTGACATAAGGTATAATACCATCTGGGAGTTCTCGGTGAGTCCGTCCAGTGTACCCAGTCTCCACTGAGCATCCGTATATCATCTCCGATGTCAAACACCAATGGATATGGGATCATCCATCGCCCATCTGTATGGGTCGAGAAGGTATACTCTAGTCTACTCTGGTATATCGATGCCCCGTCTCGATACACCCACGACTAGGGACTTTGAAGGATGTACTTATGGACTACCATATCCCCACCTATATGATCCGCATCATAGTCCGGATAGTCAAGTACACATCCTAAGGGCTTTACCAACATGTAACAGAGAGACAATCTTTGTACACGTTAAGGTAAAGAGTAACCGGATAGCATACTATCATGTCGAGCAAGAAAGTCCTCCCTATATATGTCCCAGCATCCACTACAATATACATCATATGTACAGTAATGGCCTCTAGGGCATACATATAACTAACAACCATGGCTCAAAGGAGTCATGCAAACAGGTTTTAGTTGGGTACAGTCCCGAGCCACATGGAGACAGTGAGTGGATCGTCGGGGATTCTTCTCTCCCGGTATTGGGGGTTGATGTCGTGTTGTGCACGGGTGGCCATCACCAGAAATCCTTGGCCAAGGTAGTCGAGAATTACTGATCTAGGATTGGTAGTTTCTCAGGTGGTGATGGGCTTCATACCGACACTAAATGTCGCATTATTTGGGGCCTGACTTTATCCACCCCTCTAGACTCGATATGCGATACTCATAGACGAACGGACCAGACGATACGAATATTGTCACTGTCAGGCTCAATAGATGTTTCATGATGAGTTTTCTCGTCGACCTCCCTTTCGCTCAATACCTGGGTAGCCGTTATGTACAGCTAGTGCCGCTGACGTGCTTGTGGTTAAACCCACTACCAGTGTATTGACGAGTCTTTAGAGTCCCACACAGAGGGTTTCCCTGCTTCGGGCGAAACGATGTAGAGACCGTATGGTTTTACCGCAGGGTACGATCATATACGTGCACTTGTCCACGGATCATGATTCGGACGGATAATACTAGTGGGCTTTGGTTTAAGCCGGATCCTAGTATTATATTATTGGATTATTTTCGTCTCATTGTATTCGTATTCTGTCGGAATACGGATGTGGGTATTTATATACAGATGAGGGGTATTCTTGTAATTTATTACAAGATTTCTTTTTGAAGATGCCATCTCATTTTTGTTTTTATCTTTTTCATTAAAAGATTTAATGAGGTGGAGGATGAGATTTGTTTTAGCATTTATTCAAGAATGACTCATTGTGGTGAGTCATGTAGTGACTCATGGTGGCATGCTTGAATTTTTGTTTGTGGTGTGAGATATTTGTTGTGAGACATGGAGATATTTATTCTTGAGTTGTTTTCTTGAGTTTCTAGCATGCTTGATATATGTTCACAACGCTTAGCTATTTTCTTCACTTGATTTTTCCTTAGCCTCACACTCTAATCCTCTCATGGCTTCTTCTACCTCCACCCTAATTATCTCATGTGTTGATAAACCTAGAGTGTCTTGAGACAAACTAATCCTACACACTTTCTACTTCATCTTGGCTATCTAGTATAGCGAACTAGGTATTCGAGTTGCCTCGGATATGAGGTTGGAGCTCGATGCAAAGACTCTCAGGTGAGACCGGAGATCAAACTTGATCAAGGAAGCCTCGAGGAGCTTGGGATAAAGGTTAAAGACCGAAGGACACGAATCATTCGGTATAAATTCCTAACTCTTTCATTGCTTGCTAGGTTTAGGGTTTATGGTTGATCCGTATTCGGGGTTGTGGTAGCGCCAAGTTTGTAAATTTTTGTTCCTCATCCGGCCACGGTTCGATGGTCAGGGCGCTGTCGTAACCCAACATCAACTTGGCCGGCGAGATTGGTGTTTGGGCCGGCACCTCCGGACCCCACCGTAGGGAATGGCCCCGTTCTCTGCACACTAAAACCTTTGGCCCACCCCACTACCCCTGTTCTATTTGATTTCCTTGAAAATTAACAAAGAATTAAAATGAAGCTTTAAATTCAACTTTTAATACATTTTTAATTCTTTCTTCAATTTCAAAACCCTAATTCCATCCTATAAATACAACACCATACCCTAGCCCTCTTCATTCTGAAATCTATTGCCAAAATTCTCAAAAATTCTCAAGTCCAAGAAGAGTATAAGTGGAGTTAGCCCTAGGTCAATTCCGGCGAGGATTCGAGACGATTCTGACGACCCCGCGACTCCATGAAGCTACTATTCTCTTCCTCTACCTCCCCTCTAACCTTTTAGCAAGTAAGTCCCATCTTTCCTCTTCCCTTTCTACCATAAAAATTTTTCTTTTCAGAATTTGTCGGTAAATGGAGTTATACCGACATCCGATGCTATAATCCTTAAAATTACAAATTTTTAAGCATCACTCACCCATATCACTATACCTTTCTTATTAATCATGAAATTAATAATTAGAACAATTTTCACCTTAAAATACCATGTTAATTAACTTTAATTAAACTTTTACGTTTAAATACCATGAAGTTTATATTCGTTATCTTTTAAATCTTTTGCTTAGCATACCTTTAGAAAAATTTACGAGGTAATGACCTACCACTCACAAACACACATATTGACATAACACGATTTGCTTGAGACATAATTTTTGTGGCAAAATATGACTTTTCATCAAAATACCTTAAACTATTAAAAACCCGGATTTCTTTAAATTGTGTTACTTAATTCTTTGCGATTATGCCTCTACAACCTATTTTGGGGAACCCGGTTGGCATGTTGCGGATTATCGCACATTCTCCGGACTAGTAGAGCGAGATGCAGACCTTCTCACGGAGCATACGATCTCGATCGAATTTCAATACAATTTTTAAGAAAATCTAGGATTTCTATTTAATAATAAAAAGTTATTTTTAATAATTATATAAATATTATCAAAGCATATATTTTTAAGATATTATTAAATTCCATGTTTTCTACGCAAAATAAAAGAATTACAAGTTTCATGAAAATACCATTAAGAATCAATACAAGTCTAACTTTACATTAAAATACCATGAACTATTCAAGCTAGGTATATATATTCACTAGAATACTCACCTTTTAAAAGTTACATCCATGAAAACCCTAAATACGATAAATAAATACTTAAGGTTTATTTTCAAAGTATATAGTAAAATATTTTTATAAAACCCCTCAAGTTATATAAAATTACATTAAAGACATAGTAAATATAGGTTTAAACAGGACCAATTCTCTTGAGCCTCACGGAGCCGGAGAAAGTGGGTGCTTGCCTATTTAAGGTAGAAAACTAAGACGGGGTTATCAATGGTAATTGTCTTGGAAAAAGACACAAATCCTGTCGTCCATGTGCAGCAGTTACCGATAACACCAAAATTTAATTCAGGATCCAAACTATTTAAGTGTCTGACTCAATCCGGGTCTCAGTCTAACCTGGATACAATCCAAACATGAATCCAATTATAACTCTAATTCAACATGAATCCAATATACCAAACATGAACACTTGAACTTGAACATGAATACCAGAACAATATCAATATGACTCCGAACCATGGCTATATCTTGAACTTGACTACACGACTACCGTTTACATCCTGAATCAGTTACATGAACAACTTATACCGCGGTCTCGGCAAGTCTGATAACTACAAATCAATACAATCAATACAATATACACTACAGGGTTTTATCGGGGTAGATTGGTACGGAATGTATTAAAAGCGACACGATGATGGTCACTAAAAGACACCTATATGAACATCCTGTGCCGTTATCCCGTGGGTTTTGACGGGGCCTTGTACTTACATGTTACCTTGGTCCACGGAGCAAGTTGGACTCCTCTCATATACACTGGCACATTCTGTACCAAGATACAAACAACTACGTCAGCATAACAAATAGATAATTTACCAGTTCTATTCTCTTTACCTATCTATTACACTCTATCTTTTGGGACTTATCAAGCGCTAGTTCACTGACGACATTCCCATCTCTTCTTTTTTTGGAATGTTGTCAGGAGGATCCGACTCTCAGGAGATCGAGCCCAGCCAGGCCGACTTGGAGCAGTTTACAGAGGAGGTAGAATTTTAGGCCTTACTTGTACTATTTTCTTTTCAGTTCATATGCTATTGTATAGGCATCGCTTCCTATCATTGTACTTTACTTTTCAGTTGCATGTAAAGAATGTTTATCAATAAAAGGCTGTTTTTTATATTACATATCTTTTCATTCTTGTGATTTACATTTATATTTCTTATTTAATTTTAACGTGTTTACTTCTGAGTCAATACGTCGCGACTTCGTCACGTCCGTTTTCGTACACCGGGAAGCGGGGCGTGACAATTCTTATATTGGATTTGAAATGTTTTGATTTTCTTTATTTCTTTCTGTGATTGATGTTCGCCTTGGGCGTCGTATATTTCATATTGCGTGGTTGTGATTCCGCCAATTGGCAAAGAGCTAGCTCCTGCTTGGGGATGCTTGGTTCCCTAGGGCGGCCACTGGGTTTCGGGAGCATCGACCATGCCGTTTTCAAAAAAATTGGCACACTAAAGAACCCTAACGCTAGAATCTAAACTAAAGAATTAGACGAACAAGCATGTAAATGTCTGATTAGTCCAAAAATTGTAGTTTACCGTAATCAGAAACGGCGTCGCTTCGCAGCTAGCTGGTGAGTACGGGTCGATCCGCAGGGATGTGTTAGTTTCTGATTTTGTGTTATAACGAGTTGATTCAGATCGTTGTTTAGTTTTTATCGATTGAGTTTAAGACGAATTTATGTGATGAGAAAGAACTCATTAGGGTTAGGTCGAAGGTGGGTGTGTTGAGATCAATGTGTTCACCTCTTTTAATGCCGTGATTTAAGCTTTTAGGAAAATCACAACAATCAATAGGAAAAGGGATTAGGATGATCGGGAAGAAACAAAGTTTCTTTCTCTAGATCCTTGTCCGTCTTTTCTTATTCATTGATGTGATCTTCATGGACATCATATAAGTCCGGCCTTTTATACTACGGAACACCGTTACCTTGTAGGTAGGGTGCCGTAGGGGGCGGATCGTATATGTGTGCATGAAGGTTTCGTTTAAAAATAAGTTGACATTGAAGGAGGTGAGAGACATCCGTCTCTCACTCACTCCCTTGTTCCTAACCCCAACGAGCGAGAATTTTTACTCGCACATTAGGGAATTATAAGTAAGAAACATTTTTGTGTTTTATGTTTTAAATAGTTGTCTTACGACAGATTAAAAATTAGCTAACTAGCAATTAAATGATTCCTAGGGCAAGTAAAACAATTTTACTAAGGCAGGAATTAAATAAACTAAAGACTTACAAGAAGAAGATGATGCTCTTGAATCCTCCAACAAATCTCACTTTTATTGAATATAAAGAGGCATACCTTTTTACAGATCTAGATTACAATTTATAAGTAAACAGAAGAGTTAGGGTTTCAGAGTCTCGCGCATGCTAAATTACTGATTTGACCCCTGAGAATCCTAACATCTGCACCGACACACAGCACAGAAGAAATCCACCGACACGGGCACATAACGGCCGCGGATCCGCGGCAATTGTTGGCTTGGGCCGTGGATCCACGGCCCACTGGTGGGCTTGGGTCCACCAATTTACTGCACTTGGGTTGTATTGTCTTGGGCTTCCTATTTCCATATGTATTTTCTTCTTTGGGCTTCTAGATCTTCTCCAGATCTTCAGTGAAAGCTTGTTCGTATATTTTGGCCGTTCTCTTGACATTTTTGGACCTTGCACTATTCTTCGTCTCGGCTTGACTAGGATCCGTCTAAATGTTGGTCTAAAGTCCATTTTTCTGTTGTTTTGTGTCTTTTTCACTGTATTTGCTCCAGAAACCTGTATCCTGCAACATGCAACAAACGATCGTCAAAAGCATCTGTTTACTTATAAAATGCACGAAAGTGGGGCGTATGAATTGCAATATTATGATATGAACAAATACCCCCAAACTTACCTTTTGCTCGTCCTCGAGCAAACTTATTATTTTATTCTAACCTAGCCACACTTTCGCAGGGAAACGCGATTGCACTGAGCACGTGCAACAAGCCGTTAAACCTCTAGGTGTCCCTAGTAGGAGGAGTGTTGTCTCCTGAGGGTTTTCAGCGGATTACACCCACAAAATCCTATCAACTCGGCCCATTGACTTTTGTTCTCCAATTAGGTTTTCTAACAAGGAATTCTATTATCTTTTAACTCGCAAATTATCCACCCGTATTCTTCACACTTCCTCATTATTTAACTTAAGATTACATATATCCTGTAGAATTACCTAGCTTTCGGCATTTCTTAAGTTTTCCTTCTAGAGTTCCATCTCCACTTAGGAATTTCTATCAACTCTATTAAAGACACAAGTTCTATTCTTCATTCCCTTCTCTTATCTAAACTCCAATCACATATCCCTACGTGTGTGTAAGTATCACCCCTACACTTGGAAATTCAAATCAAGCAATCGTACTCCCGTCCATTGTCCAAAGCACTTGTGAGACTTCGCTTTCACATCCTTCATGCGACTGTTAATACTTCTTGAGGTACCAACAACCGATTACAAGATGCGTTAGCACTTTAAGGCGTACTTCCTAGTTTTGCAACACCCAACGCTTTTAGCAGTAGCGCCTTCGCTAAATATTTTTCTATATTTTTTTTTCAGCCTTAAGTAATCACAAAAACCAGTGTCCATTTTTTTTTTCTTTATCCACTTTTTTTTTCTTTTTCATTGTGCTAAGGACGTTATACAAGAGTATTTCAAGGTCTCTTCTACTAATCCAAGTTTCAAGATGCGTGTTTGTGCATTTTGTAGGGTACATGTTTTCAGAATCTAGACTTAAGCTAGGAACTATTTTTTCAAACTTATACTCTAATAAAAGTTTTAATTCTTTTCCTTCGTTTCGACTTAGCCCAAGAACTGAACCCGAAATTTGCCTATTTCTAGATAACCTACAAAGACATATACTTTCTACCGTTAAACTTTAAGGAAGGTTATTTTTAGGGTTTTTAATTTACTAAGTCTAAGATCTAGTTGTTCCTAGCCAGTTAACCTTTTTATCAACTCAAGTCAACTAACCAAAATTGAATACAATAATTTTTATAATTTTTGAAATTTTCTCAATTTTTATGGGTTTTTCAGTTTTCAAAATTTTTATTATTTTTTTTTTTAAATTTTTATGATTTTTATAAAAATGCAATTCAGAAATTAACTATGCAAAAGGAAAACAAAGATATATACAATATGCAATGCAAGGATAACTATATACATCACCTCTAATACCCCCAAACTTGAGCAAAGCAGTGCCCTCACTGCCCGGCCCCACATCGCGCTCGTGAGCGTGAACGTGATCTCTCCCCCCTAGCCAACAGTGTTTGTATCCCCCTCTCAATCTCCGTCAACCGACGGTCGTGCTCTCGTGCCGTTGCCCGAAACTCATCCCGCAACGAGTCTAATCTCCTCACTGTTCTTCTCATTAATCGCGCATGTTCTTGGGGAGTTAGCTCTTCCCCGCTCGAAGTTGAGCTCGAGCTGGGGGTGTGTGCAGGTATGTTTTCTCCCGGCTCTATCCGTGTCCAAATATCCGTCAGTCTAGAGTAAGACGACGAGACGCCCTCTAAAAGTGGTCGAACTACGGTACCGTCTATCAAATAAGAGTCAAATTCCTCGGCCGGGAGGAAATAACGGCAAAGTTGGGTAACGAGCATGGGACAAGGATATACACTACCTCATTTACCCGAACCTATGGATTGCAGCAAAACCGTGCACATGTTGAACCTAGGGTTTTTCGTCATTAGAGTATGAACGACATGTAAGGAAGGGGTGAAAAAGGTTGTGTTGTGAGAACTTCCGAAAATATTGTTTTGTGCCTACCGGCACACAGTTAAAACATTTGCGAAAAGGGTCCATGCTTGGATCCCCTTACGCGGTTCTCGCGCATAGTCATTACCCATTAACGGAATATAATCTTCAAAGCGAAGGGGGTGTTCATGTGCCGGTACACGTGGTATTAGTGTAACCTCGTGTATCATATCCCTATCAATGCGAATTTCATTATTTCCCCAAATCAGTTTAATATAACCTAAGTTGTCTAGGCTATTCTCTTCCATTGACTCATAAAATTGGGCAACTAAGTTAGGAACAGCAAATGCAGATCCATGGTTATAGAGGAGGAAATTCCATCCCCTCTGTGCGATTTCGTGTGGGAAGTATGAACCATAGATCTCGTGTGCGAACACCGGTGAAAAATCTCTCTCGTACTGCATTTTATGGGCCATCACAAGTTTACAGAGAAAAGTCTATGCGTAAACAGAGAGTATGGGTTCAGGTTTACCTCCCCTGAAAATTTCAGGGGGTGACGAGGCAGATCGGCGGCGGAAGCGCGGCGGGAGACGGCAGGCGCGGCGGAAGAGCGGCGCTCTGGTGGAGTTGCGGCGAAAATTTTCTGCAGGAGCTTGAGGGTGGCGGCTAGGGTTTTTATGAGGAGAAATGTTTTTGGGTGAACAACAGAGGGGGGCTCAGTTCATTTAAATAGGGGTTGAGAGGGTTATTTACACAAAACACCCTATAAGACGAGGGTTTTATTTGTAAAAACAGCTTGTAATCTGCAAATTTGCAATTTGGTCCAAAAAAATTATTTTTTTTTATTTTTATGTATTTTTTATGGTATTTTGGAAATATACATACAAATGATATACACACCCCCAAACTTATTTGAAATAGTGTCATTGGGAAACAAAGTTTGGGGTGAAAGCGGAGGAAGATCAATCAGTGTAAATCGGTTCCTGCAAAAACATGAGCTCCTCCGAAGGATCCGTAGCGAAGAACGGTTTTAGTCGATGCCCATTTACCTTAAATAAGGTACCATCTTCAGGGTTCTCAAGATCAACCGGACCGTGCGGATAAATGGTGCGGACTACAAAAGGTCCTCTCCATCTGGACCTGAGCTTACCAGGATGAAAATGTAACCGAGTGTCATAAAGTAGAACCTGTTGACCAGGTTCAAAAGTCTTTCGTAAAAGGTGTTTATCGTGGAACACCTTGGCTCGGTTTTTAGCAGTTATGGCATTATCATATGCCTCATCCCTTAGCTCCTCCAACTCATTCAATTGCAGCTTTCTGTTGCTGCCCGCATCTCCTAAAGACAAATTTAGCTCTTTTATAGCCCAGAAAGCTTTGTGCTCGATCTCCACTGGGAGGTGGCAAGCCTTCCCGTACACAAGCCAGTATGGAGACATACCCAGATCGGTCTTATATGCAGTACGGAAAGCCCATAGTGCATCTATCAATTTAAGCGACCAATCCTTACGGTTTTTAGAAACCGTTTTCTCCAAAATTTGCTTTATTTGCCGATTTGAAACCTCGGCTTGCCCACATGTTTGGGGGTGATATGGCGTTGACAATTTGTGGGTGATAGAATATTTACGCATTAAGGACTCGAAAGTCCTATTGCAGAAGTGAGAACCATTATCACTTATTATTGCCCGAGGGTGCCCGAATCGAGAAAATATGTGTTCTTTAAGGAATCGAACGACAACTTTATTATCGTTCGTTCGACTGGGCACAGCCTCGACCCACTTAGAAACGTAGTCAACCGCCAACAGAATATACACATTTCCAAAAGAGTTAGGAAATGGTCCCATGAAATCTATACCCCAAACATCAAAAATGTCCACTACCAAAATGGGTTGGAGTGGCATTTCGTTTCTCCGCGAAATCCGGCCCAAATGTTGGCACCGGGAGCAAGTTTTGCAGTATTCAAATGCATCCTTGCAGAGTCGTGGCCAATAGAAACCACACTGCAAAACTTTTTCGGCTGTCTTCTTTGGGCCAAAGTGCCCGCCACATGCTTGATCATGGCAGAAAGACAGCACGCTCTTGACCTCACTCTCGGGCACACACCGACGAATGATTTGGTCGGAACAGTATTTGAAAAGATAGGGTTCATCCCAGTAAAAATGCTTTACTTGGGACAAAAATCGAAGCTTATCCTGTTTCGACCAATCATTAGGAATCAGGCCGGTGGCTAAATAGTTTACAATATCGGCGAACCATGGTTCGCAAGAAACGGTCAAGAGTTGCTCGTCGGGAAAACATCAGTGATAGGAAGATCGAGCGTGGGCGAAGAAGGAAGTCGTGATAGGTGATCAGCCACTACGTTTTCACATCCCTTTTTGTCCTTAATGACAAGATCAAATTCTTGCAATAAAAGGATCCAACGTATTAACCTAGACTTAGCATCCTTCTTCGCAAAGAGGTGGCGAAGAGCCGAATGATCAGTATAAACAACGACTGGAGAGCCGATTAAATAAGGCCGAAATTTTTCGAGTGCGAACACAACAGCTAAAAATTCTTTCTCTGTTGTTGTGTAATTAAGTTGGGCCTCATTTAGTGTTCGGCTGGCATAATAAATCACGTGCGGCATCTTATTAATGTGCTGTCCAAGAACAACACCAATAGCAAAGTCTGATGCGTCGCACATGATTTCAAAAGGGTGCGTCCAGTCGGGAGATGAAAGGATGGGCGCAATGATGAGTGAATTTTTTAAAGACTCGAATGCTTCAGTGCATGTGGAGTCAAAAGCGAAGGTCGTGTCCTTGGCCAGTAAGAGAGTCAAGGGTCTAGCAATCTTGCTAAAGTCCTTGATAAACCGTCTGTAAAAACCGGCGTGGCCAAGGAAGCCTCTGATATCTTTGACGCACTTTGAGGGAGGTAGGTTAGAAATCACTTCGATTTTAGCCCTGTCTACCTCGATGCCGTTTTGCGAAATGACATGTCCTAGAACAATGCCCTCTTGCACCATGAAATGGCACTTCTCCCAATTTAATGTTAGGTTCTTATCCCTGCAGCGAGTAAGAACAGCGTCAAGATGGCGTAAACACTCGTCGAAGGAGTCGCCAAAGATGGAGAAATCGTCCATAAAAATCTCCAAGAACTTTTCAACCATGTCTGAAAAGATCCCCATCATACACCGCTGAAATGTCGCGGGTGCGTTGCATAACCCAAAGGGCATGCGACGATAAGCAAAAGTGCCAAAGGGACAAGTGAATGTTGTCTTGTCTTGGTCCTCTTTGGCAATGGGGACTTGATTGTAACCGGAATAGCCATCAAGAAAACAATAGAACTCGTGCCCTGCCAATCGCTCGAGCATTTGGTCAATGAAGGGTAAAGGAAAATGGTCTTTCCTTGTTGCGGCATTGAGTTTCCTATAGTCTATGCAGACTCGCCACCCAGTTTGGGTGCGAGTGGGAATCAACTCATTTTCCTCGTTTGTAATGACCGTAATGCCCGATTTCTTGGGCACGACGTGGATTGGGCTAACCCATTGGCTATCCGAGATAGGGTAAATGATACCGCTATCCAGACATTTGACAATTTCATTCTTAACCGCCTCTTTCATAATGGGGTCGAGGCGCCTTTGTGGATCTCGTGCTGGCTTGGCATCATCCATTAAGTGTATATGATGTTCGACTATGAGGGGACTAATCCCCTTAATGTCCGCCATAGACCAGCCGAAAGCTTGCCGATTATTAAGTAAGACCGTCAAGAGAGCCTTCTCTTGCTCAAGAGCTAGAGAAGTTGATATAATGACAGGTAAGGTCTCATTATCACCTAGATATGCATATTTTAGGTGTGTCGGCAAAAGCTTTAATTCGAGTTTAGGGGGTGAAACAATAGATGGTAACAATGGGGTAGTTGTTTCAAACTCGAATGATTCCATCAAAGGTTCGAACTGAGTGTACGCAATAGTGTTGGATGGTTCAATTATCTCATCCGAAAAAGCAAAAGACTCCAATTCAGGTGATGAGTCTTCAAAGTCATCAACAAAGGTGAAGCACTCAAAATCATTATCCGTGGTGAAAGCTGCGTAGGATTCTAGGAGGAACGCACTAGTGGCGTTAACATTGCTGTGATCGAACAAAAAATTCTCGAATTCACAGTCCTCCTCCGCGATCTCATTGATCGAGCAAATATCAAGTATGCTAGCATTGGGCTCAGCAGGCTGACTTCCTAACTTGAAAATATTGAGCTCAATTGTCATATTGCCGAAAGATAGGTTCATTGAACCATTACGACAATTGATCACTGCGTTGGAAGTTGCCAAAAATGGTCGACCTAGTATTACCGGAATTTGGTTCCGGGGGTTAGTGACAGGTTGTGCGTCCATCACAATAAAGTCAACGGGGAAAATGAAATCCCCTACTCTTATTAACACATCCTCCAGCTCTCCCCTAGGGTGGGTTATTGACCGGTCGGCCATTTGGAGAGTACAATGAGTGGGCTTAAGCTCTCCAACGCCCAATTGCTCGTACACAGAATAGGGTAGCAAATTAACGCTCGCGCCAAGATCTAGTAGTGCTCTATTGATGTTTTTGTCCCCAATTGTTATCGAAATGGTAGGACACCCGGGGTCCTTTTGTTTTGGGGGAACGGAATTTACAAGAGCATCGCTAATAGCTCTAGCCACAAAAACTTTCTTTGGCACTTGCGACTTCCTCTTTTTGGTGCACAAGTCCTTTAAAATTTTGGCATATGAAGGAACTTGCTGAACTGCATCCAAAAGAGGGATGTTTATGCTAACCTGCTTGAACAACTCGACAATCTTTTCCATTTGAGGAGTTGGTTTATTGGATCTCAACCGATTAGGAAAAGGAACATTTTGAAAAGTGGTTAAGTCTAATTTTTGTGGATCAGATTGTCGAGTTGGAACGGTACCTCGTGTAGATGTGTTCATGTCGTGAGAATTAGGTCCGTTCAAGCTAGAAGAGGTAGAGCCATGTGAAGGGTGGAGAATAGGCTCTAAAGAAGAAGAAGATGGTGAAGAAGATGAAGAAGACCCACCGGCAGGGGTGTCATTGTTACTGCCCACATTGTTCCGCAACACTTTTCCCGATCTCAACGTGGTCACAGCATTTACGTTATGATTTTGCTGATTGTGTGCAGCATGTGCGTGACCGGGGTTGGGCAACGGTTGAGACGGGAGTTTTCCTTTTTCGCGCTCGATCAAAGCTGCATTAAGTTGTGCAATTTGTGCCTCAATAGATTTGATACTCTGATCGTGGAAGGCACTATTTTGCACTAAAGATTGAATAGAAGTCTCAAGTCTTGCTGTAGACTGGTAGATTGCTTAAGGAATGCATCTAGAATTCTCTCGAGCGAGCTAACCTTAACATTATTAGGTTGAACATAATTGTTTGGCTGGTAAGCATTGTTCGGCACAAAATTGTTCACCTGATTAGGGTAAGGTTGTTGTTGAAATTGTTGCGGTTGATATTGAGTTTGCGAGGGTGCTTGTTGTTGTTGTGGAGGAGGAGGTCTTTGAAAATTATTATTATTTCCTTGGAATTGTTGATTTTGGTTCCAAGCGAAATTTGGGTGACTCCTCCACCCCGGATTATATGTCGAAGAGTACGGATCAATCCTTTGTCGTTGCTGAAATGCAGCATTGACTTGATCCTGTCCTTGAGTGGATGCATTATAAGGACACTCTTCAGTTAAGTGCGATGGATCCGCACAACAAGCACAGACAGTTCGTGGGGGCATAGCAGGGGCAGGAGAAGACGACGGGATTTTGGTCTCGATCGCTTCTAGCTTTTTCGTAAGAGCGGCCATCTCGGCCTTCATAGCAATCGACATCTCTATTTGATGTATGCCTGCCCTAGATTGACCACTAGAAGCTGATGTGGTCTTGGTGCTCTCCCACTGTATTGTCTGCTCACTAAGATCCTCGAGAAACTGCCACGCCTCATCATTAGACTTAGAGAGAAAATGACCTTGACAGATGGTTTCTAGCAACTGCTTCGTTGCCGAGTTCAATCCCTCGTATAATGTTTGGCAAAGTTGCCAACTTTCTATCCCATGATGAGGGCATTGAACTAATAGGTCCTTGAATCTCTCGAAGCACTTCCAGAATGGTTCGGAAGGAAGTTGTGAAAATTGAATTATTTCATTTCGAATTCTGGCAGTTTTATGGTGAGGATAGAACTTTTTTAGAAAAGCCTTCACAAACTCATCCCAATTTCTTATGGAATGTGATGCGGTGCTATATAGCCACTTCTCGGCTAGGTCACATAAGGTGAAAGGAATGACCCTTAGCCTTATAGCGTCATCACTCAATTTGGTCGTTTTCATCATAGCGCACACATTTTGGAATTTATTAATAAAGATATAAGCGTCTTCAGTTTCCAAACCGTGAAATTTCGGCAGCATATTGATGAAATGTGGTTTAATTTCAAAATTGTCCCCATTTGCCGGTGGGGGTGAAAGACAGGTGGGTAAAGAAGTGCGGATGGGGTAAAAAAGGTCCTGGAGCGCAACTCGTGCGGGCGCTTCAACAGGCGGCTGGTTCGGGTTATTCGCACGTGGTGGAGGTGGAATCCTTCCCGTCGGTAAGGTATTGTTGGGGTTAAATCCCGACATACCTTCGGTGAAAGAAGTTGAAGGTGAGGGTAAGAAAGTGGACGGATTTTCGACTTCGGTGTCGAAGGGTTCGTTGGTCGGTACCAACGAAACGCGGACTAATCGGGCGTCTGTATCCCTAGTCCAAAGTGACATACACTAAAAGGGATAGTGCAGTCAGAAAAAAGAAAAACAGAATGTGGGGGTAAGATAACGTCAGTGAGGGAAAGTGGTGTGGTGAATTTGCAGGTTTTTTTTTTTTTTGCGACAAGTTGCAAGTTTTTGAAAAGTTTTTATTTGTTTTTTTTTTTTGTGTGAGTTTTGCAAAAGAGGTTTTTGAAAACGGACTCGTGACACAACTGTATCAACCACACATGCACAATCAGGCCTAGATCTAGGGTCGCCTAGGTATACTAGACAGCTCCTAACTAGGGCTAGAAATAGACCTCAAACCGCCTCTTCACGGACAAATACGGCCAGGTAAGTGGGAAGGAACCACCACTACAGTGGGCCTAATTAATAACCACTAGCCTAGACACCGCAATGTCGGTTAGGATAAACGGCCGATGCCTACCCTAGTCCTTTTCCTATTGAGCTCGCTGTCCTTAGGTCTGAGTCTAATCTTTTTTTAATTAAAGGTGGTCAATGCAAAATGCTTTAGGTGTTTTCTGGGGTCCTGGGAAGGGTGATGAAATCCCCACCCAATCTGAGTTTGGTCAAATAGCCCCTTAAGTCCGATTAAATTATGCAAAACAAAAATTCACTTGCAATCAATTTTAGCGCGGCGCAAAGAAACCTGCAGCAAATCTGTTATTTAGAAGGGGAAGAAGAAATTTTTAGCGCAAGAAACCTGCAGAAAATTTTACAGTGGAGATATGGAGGTTTCAGAGAGGAAGAAAAGAGATCAAACCGTGCAAAAATGATGCGCTGACGTGGCAGAAGGAGCGCGGAACCGCGGCAGATGGCCTACTTTGGCGGCGGAAGCGCGGCACTGTGGTCGGTTCACCCTCTGGAAAATTTTGTGCTGTTCTGTGCTTGCAATTCCTCTCTGTTTTGATGTTCTCTTTTCTGTTTTGACCCTCTGTAAAATTCCAGATCCAAAAGTTCTTGTCGTTCCTGCAAGATTCAAACGAGAAACCCTTCAAACAGATAAAAATAATGAAAAGCTAATTTTTGTATTTTGTATTTTCTGATTTTTTATAATTTTTCAAAGTTTATATCAGCCCGAAATCATACAAAAAGAGAAAATTACGCCATCCCCGGCAACGGAGCCATTTGATTAGTCCAAAAATTGTAGTTTACCGTAATCAGAAACGGCGTCGCTTCGCAGCTAGCCGGTGAGTACGGGTCGATCCGCAGGGATGTGTTAGTTTCTGATTTTGTGTTATAACGAGTTGATTCAGATCGTTGTTTAGTTTTTATCGATTGAGTTTAAGACGAATTTATGTGATGAGAAAGAACTCATTAGGGTTAGGTCGAAGGTGGGTGTGTTGAGATCAATGTGTTCACCTCTTTCAATGCCGTGATTTAAGCTTTTAGGAAAATCACAACAATCAATAGGAAAAGGGATTAGGATGATCGGGAAGAAACAAAGTTTCTTCCTCTAGATCCTTGTCCGTCTTTTCTTATTCATTGATGTGATCTTCATGGACATCATATAAGTCCGGCCTTTTATACTACGGAACACCGTTACCTTGTAGGTAGGGTGCCGTAGGGGGCGGATCGTATATGTGTGCATGAAGGTTTCGTTTAAAAATAAGTTGACATTGAAGGAGGTGAGAGACATCCGTCTCTCACTCACTCCCTTGTTCCTAACCCCAACGAGCGAGAATTTTTACTCGCACATTAGGGAATTATAAGTAAGAAACATTTTTGTGTTTTATGTTTTAAATAGTTGTCTTACGACAGATTAAAAATTAGCTAACTAGCAATTAAATGATTCCTAGGGCAAGTAAAACAATTTTACTAAGGCAGGAATTAAATAAACTAAAGACTTACAAGAAGAAGATGATGCTCTTGATTCCTCCAACAAATCTCACTTTTATTGAATATAAAGAGGCATACCTTTTTACAGATCTAGATTACAATTTATAAGTAAACAGAAGAGTTAGGGTTTCAGAGTCTCGCGCATGCTAAATTACTGATTTGACCCCTGAGAATCCTAACATCTGCACCGACACACAGCACAGAAGAAATCCACCGACACGGGCACATAACGGCCGCGGATCCGCGGCAATTGTTGGCTTGGGCCGCGGATCCGCGGCCCACTGGTGGGCGTGGGTCCACCAATTTACTGCACTTGGGTTGTATTGTCTTGGGCTTCCTATTTCCATATGTATTTTCTTCTTTGGGCTTCTAGATCTTCTCCAGATCTTCAGTGAAAGCTTGTTCGTATCTTTTGGCCGTTCTCTTGACATTTTTGGACCTTGCACTATTCTTCGTCTCGGCTTGACTAGGATCCGTCTAAATGTTGGTCAAAAGTCAATTTTTCTGTAGTTTTGTGTCTTTTTCACTGTATTTGCTCCAGAAACCTGTATCCTGCAACATGCAACAAACGATCGTCAAAAGCATATGTTTACTTATAAAATGCACGAAAGTGGGGCGTATGAATTGCAATATTATGATGTGAACAATGTCACGCCCCGAAATAGCACGTGACTGGCCCTTGAATCATATGAAGTCTATAGGACCTCATCTAATTCAAGTAAGCCAAAAGCCCAGAAATCTAAAACCATTTTAAATAATAAATGAAGGAAAAAATAGTTTTAAGAAGTGAAGTAAACATGTTTTAAAAACAAGGTTTTTAATTAAATAAGCCGAATATGCATTTTTAAAATCTACAGTATTTTCTGAAAATTTCGGCAGAGTTTCCTTTGTAAGTACTGGCCCCGAACGAGGTACAACATGATAAACACATATATACAATGATAAAAGGTATCCCCAAGCGGGAGCTCGCTCTTTGTCAATCGCCGGTCACAACCACGCATGCAATAAAATATACAACGCCGAATGGCGAGGATCAAAACTCAAAAAGGAAGCTCAAAATCAGCACGAAAACCATAATACTACAACGCGCGACTCTAAGGTCGAAATAATACACAACTGGTTTTCTAAGTCTGAACAAATATACATGTTTGGTTGATGGAACCACTAGATACAAATGAATAATACATATACAATGGTGGTTCTGATGCAAAAGAACCCACGTATAAAGCAAATCACCCGTAAGGGAAGCAGTGTGCCAGAAAGCCGCAATGGAACCTGTACGGCAAAACCTGCAAGAACTGTGGCACAACGGGGGTGAGTTGCCAACTCGTGAATAGAAAATATCACAGAGCAGAAATCATATGTATGACACAATCCTAGGTCAATACGATCAGTAATAATAATATCCTCAATATGAATAAGTCTGAAGCATGATAAGGTGTCAAGGGTAAACATCTATACATAAGTGTAATCCCATGTGCTCGTGTCAGTGCCTCAGGTAATAACATATCATAAATATGAGGTATGATCAATGTAATCAACATGAATCAATGTCAACTATATCATGAAGTCTATAAGTATGTGGATATCATCCAACTATGTAATCAATGTCTTTATATATGTGGATCCCGTCCACTTGTCACCCAATGACAATAAGTATCATGCATGTAAATATCATAAAGCATATGCATGAAAGTATGAGGATTTAAATCAACATGTGTCCCTCGCGACACTTCAAAATCATGGAACCTGAGTGTCCAGCATCGACACTCGAAAACATCATGAAACATGTGCCCAGTATCGGCACGTAAATCCTCATATATATATAGGTCTCCGTCAGTCCGGATCGGCCCACGGGCTCCGTTAGTCCGGATCGGCCCGTATCATCTCTCAACTCCGGTCGGTATCCTCCGGATATCCGCCGAGCTCAAATACTATCACCGATGGGTAGTGCTCCCCTGCCCGGGCTCACCGTCTAACATATACGGGTCTTCTTGCCCCGGGGTACCTCACTGGGTCCACCATGTACCCGCAGACGGTGCCTACCGCTCCTCGAATCGGGTTTCACATGCCACTCTCAAAACCGAGAAAACACATGGTGGACGCACTGAAATATCATATCAAGGGTAACCGGGTTTTTAAAACAATACATACTCTCTTTTGAAATACCCACGGTCCCTAAATCCAGAAATATCATGGAAACAACATATCTCAATGCGTATAATCATAAAGCATGATGTATGCGACATGAAAAAGAAATGTAAGCATATCAGTATATCATGCAACATGGAATAGTAATATGCACATATTGAGAGAAGCCGCTCTTTTAAAATGAATCAGTTTTAAAGAGTATATTGTGGTTCCCAAATCTCCAAATCAAGCCAGAACCTTTTATGTATGTGCAATTACGTATGTATACAAGTATGAGTGTACAACAGGTAGGTGCACAAGTATGAGTGTACAATATGTATGTACACAAGTATGAGTGTACAACAGGTATGTGCACAAGTATGAGCGTACAATATGTAAGTACACAAGTATGAGTGTACAATATGTATATACACAAGTATGAGTGTACAATAGGTATGTGCACAAGTATGAGTGTACAATATGTAAGTACACAAGTATGAGTGTACAATAGGTATGTGCACGAGTATGAGAGTACAATATGTAAGTTATGTGCACAAGTATGAGTGTACAATAGGTATGTGCCCAAGTATGAGTGTACAATATGTATGTACACAAGTATGAGTGTACAATAGGTATGTGCACAAGTATGAGTGTACAATAGGTATGTGCACAAGTATGAGTGTACAATATATAAGTACACAAGTATGAGTGTACAATAGGCATGTGCACAAGTATGAGTGTACAATATGTATGTACACTAGTATACCATGCAAGGGATCATATCCTAATGCAATAATCCTACTGTGTAGTGACATGGCAATTATCGATGATGAAGTGTGTGAGCCGGCAAGCAGGTGTACGTGGAACATATGCATCATCGATAATGGTGCTGGTGTCCTGACAGTATGGTTTTAATAGAACAATAAACATATTTAAACATGCAATGCATTGCAAAAAGCAATAATATGCGGCAAATGAATAATAAACACAACAGTGCAGTATCTACGTCAATGTATCTAAGTCATACTGTTTTGCCACTTGAATGAAGACGAATCGGGGTTTTTAGGAAAATAAGGGCTACGGTGTTTTTAAGAAAAGATGCGTCTTTTGAAAATATCCGTATAATCCCTTTTTCCTGTCTTTAAAATACTCACGATTCGTTAGTTTTGAAATAGGTATGTCATGGCCTAGCTTAACATCTACTAAGCAAACTACAGATCTAACTAACAAGTCAATCGGAAGTGGTATGGAAACCACCTAAATCTGAGTCGATATATATATATATATATATATATATATATATATATATAAATATAATAGTTGGTGATCCCGCCTCAAAGGTACCGCGTACAATACAATATCATATGACATCCTCGAGTCATGAGTGCGGATCTTATCATCAAATAAAGCTCGTACGGTAAGACATCGTACGACATCCCAAATCTGGGTACGGGTCAATATCACATTCATCTCATCAATTATCTGGTATCCTTATCATCATATCTCATGAACTGGGGTACTGATCTAAGTCTAGTATGACTGATACCATCTATATAAATGCGTGTGTAAAACACACGTCCAAAGGCCCGCTAAAATCTTATGTCGTATCCCAAATACGAACCACATCATATCACCAATCTCATGGCCCTATGCCCAACCTCATCGACTCATCTCCAAATATCATCCACTATCCTCATCATCCAGGTATGAGTATAACAAATAAGCCTGCGTGTGCGTGTGGGTGTAACCTATTCTAGGGTTCGCAACTAGGAAACTATACTAGTTTACTTCTAAACCCTAATCTAATCATAGTACACCTAATCACATCCTGAATATCCAAGTCACACATAACGCTATCATACACACACACACAGATATATATATATAGTATATATCTAGTATACTAAGTATCGAACTGCGGGGGTGCTACACGCCATCCACCCGACTTCCCCTGTAGATATAATCTACTCACCTTGCTCTCCGCCTTCCGTTGCCGACGTCGCCACGCGCTTGCTTGTCGTCCTGAAGTCTTCGTGGGGTACCTACACATCAACGTATCGCAAATGCGAATTAAAATCACATCGGAAACCAAAACGGCATGCTAAGGCCTATAAGTTAGAACCTATGGAGCACGTCTTCAAAACCACCAAATAACACTCGATTTCGACGTACAAACGTCAAGTGATCGAGTTAAAACACAAATACGAGAATCCAGAATTCAAAATACGCAAAACAAAACCCCGAATCAAAACAACAACTTAGGAAAAAGGTCCCAGATTTCACCCTAGGTCAAATTGGTAAATTTTGCATATGCCAAGGGTCTATTTTACTGATTAAGGGACCACAGAACCAAAACGAGGCACATTGGCCCAGGTCTGGCCGCAAATTACGGCCAGAGGGAATAAATCTGTGGCCTAGGAATGGAATCAGGGGCTGGGGTCTTTAGGGTATGTTCCAAATCGCCTGCATGTATCACTGTCCTTGCAAAATAATTTTCAGGTAGCCCGAGTGTTAGCAGATTTCATTTAACCCTCACAGAATCCATAATTTTCTGATATCAGCTTTTCTAAATCCATATTCCGAGGTTCTAGTCTCTGGTTTAGGCCTGAATTCTAGCACTAGGGGGTTTTTGTGGCTTCTACTGAGCTCAATTACTCATCACAACCCAAAGTTTCCATTAACCCTAACTAGATATTTCAAAGTTCACCCAAACCACACAATATCGGTTATAATCTAACATGGGGGTAAAAGTAATGGAAATACTAAGCTAAAGGTTCAGAAAATATCTCATTTGGCAACTCAAGAATTTTCTTGAGTTGCCCCAAGTGTACAAAATCCTTGCTTTTTTGGTCCATGGGATAGCTAGTGAGCTCATGCATCTTTTTAATGAAATGGGATTTGGGTTTTGAGGTGTTTTTCATGAACATGGAGGAGAAGGAGAGGGGAAGCAGCAGCAGCAGCATGATGATGAGAGGGGAGAGGACTGAGTGAAAGAAATGATGATGGAATGGCTCAAGACATGGGTTGACCCCTCACCCACTTTTTCTCTCTCTTACCCATACTTAATTCTTTATTCTATTCTTTTCTAATTTCTTTCTCTCATCAATAGTAACCCCAAAACAAAAGCCATGTACCCAAAAACATGTAGTAAAATGCAACAAGTGTTAATAAAAAGATATGGTGCATGTTTGTACAAAATACGCTTAAATCGCGATTAGCGATTTTTAATCGCGATTGGCACTAAATTAGCATATAATTAATCATAAAAACTTAAAATTTGCATAATTCACATAAAAGGCCATCTTTTTAGTAATTTCCAAAATTTTCCAATTTTTTCCCAAATTATCGGTATTTAATTATACCGTCTTATTTAAAATATTCAATATTTTATTATTAAATTATAAAATTTTCCCAAAAATAATATTTTATTTTTTTTGAAATGTTACAATCTTCCCCCCTTAAAGAAATTCGGTCCCCGAATTTAAATTTAAACCCCTCAATTACTAAAACATTTCAGTAAAAGTCCAAGTCGTCGGGGCTCCGAAATCATCAATACATAAAACTCATCATAGCGCAATGCATGCGCATGAACAATGAGCAGATAACTCGAAAACAAAACTCCGTCAAGCATCCCGCAATCATCGGAGTCATGGTTAAGACACAAATATCAAATCCAAAACAAACCCAATATGATATATATCAAAACCATACATGTAGATATCAAATCTATATATGTAAATATCTGAAAGAAATGTATGCCAAACCTTTTCATATTGCTGTGCTATGCGCGTATCGCGGCACAGTGGCCGACGTCTATTCTAAGAAAATACCCATATATCTATACATCTTTTGTTTAATATAAACGTTCCGCCGTTTTGAAATCAATTTAGAAGGGTTTCCTTGTTTTAAACGTTTCGTGTCATATCAGACACGTAGGTATATACTGAGACTATAGCTCGCCTTTTGGAAATCCCTTCGATAACTATCAATGCATGCAAAATATATCCAGGTACTGTCCTCTGACTAGTCCTGCTCAGTACGAAAACAAAAAGCAAAAATCATAAAAACTTACTGCTCCATAAGGAATCAATCCCAAAAGGTATATATAAGAATACTCTGTGCGTCTGGTGCGCACGGAAATCAAATCCATAAATGTGCCATACATGTGCACAGAAACAACATCTAGGTGCAACGGATGTGCACGAAACATCTGTCATAGGCAACGTGTGTGCCTGACAGTAAAATCAGGTGCATCTGATATGCACGAAGAATCTCGATTTAGTGCATCTGGTGTGCACAAAAATCGCATCTCAAAACATGCGCTCAACACGCGCGAAAATCCAAATCGGGTGCATCCATCATGCACGAATAAAATCTAAATCATTTGCATCTAACATGTACGAAATCACGAAATCCAATATCAAGCGTCGATCATGCGCAAGAATCCAAAAGAAGTGCACAGAGTGCACGAAATCAACATCAATATCAAAATCAAAATCGACGGTATACAATACGGCTCAATCCAAATCAGGTATACCGCGGTATATAATCTCACAACCATGTGCATCAGCGTGCACAAATCAAATCAAAACACTAAAAGTGTATGAAAACTATGCCGAAAGCATAAGTTAAATTACATGCATAACATAGGCATGAAATCAAAATCAACATATCGAATTGTTGCGCCACGGCAGCGCCCCGGCCGTCTATCCGAGGCCAAAATGCGGAATCAAAAATTTTCCTTACTTGGAAACTGGCGCTATCGCGGACAATGAAAACCCGGATCGTAACCATTAACCTAATGCTAGCTAACAAGAGATGGGAAGAGAAGTATACCGAGTGATCCGAGTCCTCCGGTCTTCTCGTCATCGTCCCGATCTCCCACGGAAAGTCTAGTCTCCATATCGTCGCCTCCTCGCCGGAAGGGCACCACATCGCCTGCGTCTTTTATGGGCTCCCGCCTCAATACCGAGGCAACTCGGGCATGAAGCCGGCAAGTCGACATGCCCAAGAAATGCTGTAGAATGTAGTGTAGAAGATGCTTGTCTCTTTGGGGTTATGTTGTTGCCATTGATGGATGGAGGAAGAGGTAAAGAAAATTGGTGCTTTCAATTTTCTAGCAAGAAGAAGATGAGATGAAGAAATCCTCACATAACCAAATGAACTCTCTCATTCTTTTTTCTCTCAAGTGAACCTTTCTCATCTTGTGAGAATAACATGGTGGAGGAATGAAAATACCAACCATAACAAGAAGGGAGGTGAGTGTAGGAGAAAAAGAAAGGTGACCATATCCAAACCTCATCATCACAATCTCACATCAAACTCTAATCACCTTTTACAAGAAATGATGATAGAAAAGAAAGGAATAAAAAAGATGCTATCATAATTAATACATATGCAAGAAACCCCCTCCTCAAATGTAATTTGCAAAACTGCAAATTACCCCCTCCATCAGAAAAGTCCGGCCGGGAAAGAACAAAGGAAAACCGGCCGGAACGGAATGCAAACTGGCAACTCCAGAAAACTGGTCCCGTAATAAATTACAGGAAAACCCCGATACTGTGCATACACACCTGCATCTGTATTCTGTCCGGATACAAATGCAATGAGACAAAATCTACACTGTACTAAACTAGGACCGGCTTAAGCCAAAGCCGGCTAGTAATATCCGTTCGATCCTGATCCGTGCAATACCACACGTATCAGATCGAACCCTGCCATATAACTATACGGCCACTAGTACAAAAATGTCCGATCCTGATCCGTGCAATACCGCACGTATCTGATCGGACCCTGCCATATCTCCATACGGCCTCTACAGCGTTTCGCCCGAAAGCTTGAGTAACTGTAAGTGTGGTGGACTCTAAAGACTCGTCAATACTATGGCTGTGGATTTAACCACTAGCACGTCCGAGGTATTAGCCAATACGTGACGGGCCACCAGCTATTGACCAAAAGGGACGTCGATGAGCGAACTCATCCTGACACCCTACTGAGCCTGTCAGTGACAATATCCGTACAGTCCGGTCCGTTCGTCTATGAGCATCGCATGTCGGGCCTAGGGGGTTGGTAAAAGTCAGACCCCCAAAAGCGGTACAAGTCGTGTCGGAGTGTAGCCCAGAACGCCCTGAGATACTACTGGAATACCTACCAGTAAATCTCCTGCCTCGGCCGAGGGCTTTGCGTAATGGCTCTCCTAGACACAGCGCGACCTCACCCCCAATACCGGGAGAGACGAACCCCTGAAGATCCGCTCACAGCCTCCATGTGGCTCGGGACTGTACCCAACTAAAACCTGTTTGCACGACTCCTTTGAGCCGTGGTAGGGTAGTAATCAAAGTACAGTGGGAACTCACACGAGACAAATGACGATCCCTAGGTCAATGAACTAACCTGTACACATGTCACCAGGGAACTGCTATCTGACGTCAGGTATAAGACCAACTAGCAGGTTCCCGGCGAGTCCTGTCCGGTGTACTCATAACCCAATGAGCACCTGTATACATCTTAGGTGAACCAACTGACACCAGTGGCTTATGAGACCGGCCACCGCCCCTCGTCGGGGTCTCGACTGTATACACTAGTCTACTCTGGAGAATCGATGCCCTGTCTCGAAACTCCCACGACTAGGGACCTTTTAAGGATGTGGTTATAGACTACCAGCTCCCACGTATATGATCGCCATCATACTGCTGGTAGTCAAGCAAGAATCCTAGGGGCTCTATCAACGTGTAATAGCGACATGTCAGGTCACCTAAAGCAGTACACGATGATAAAGATAAACCAGATAGCATACTATCATCTCGAGTAAGACTGTCCTACCGGGATAGGTCCTCCCTCAATCATTGCAATCACGTGCCTGTGATCCAATAATTGACTCTAAGGGCACTATCTCCAACAATCTCCCACTTGCACTCAAGGCTAATTATTGCGATGCCGCATACTCACAGCCCGTGTGATACCGAACACCCAACTCCTCTACTAGTCAGTCTCACAAAGCTCGTTTGCGAAACTATTGCGTTCGAGGAATAGCCTCAGTGAGTGGATCCGCAGGATGTTTCTTTCTATGTCTCTCTATATCTCAAGTTCGCGGAGAAAGCCATCTCCCGAAAAGAGCAATACCTGTCTTAGAGAATGTCTGGATATCTGATGGGACCTAGCTCATAAATGAACTCCAAATCCAAACTTCTTAGACTGTATCGATAACTGAACTTAATCAGTATCCTGCGCCATGCCACCCTCGGTATTGCCTTGGACCATCTGTCCAAAATACTGCCCCTCGTCAGAAGGAAAACTATAACTCTGACAACCTCCTTGTCGTCCATGTCACCTTGGAAGCCTGGTGTCACGCCCCGCTTCCCAGAGTACGCAAGATTTGGGCACGTGACATAGCCAACCATGCTACCTGTGGGTAGGAAGTATCCATCCACAGTCACATTACGGTTGTATAGATATCGAGAACAGTAAAATAAACTAACTAATACATGTCCAAATCCATAATAACAAGAATCAATAAACAATAAGTGCGGAAGCTAATGATCCAATACAATGAAATAACAGTATGTCCCATAATGCGGGCTCACATCTGGAAATGAAATGACATAAATGAACTAAACTCTAAAGAACTCACAGTTCAGCCTGCTGGCTGAAGTACTCCTGCTCGGTCGACGACAAAGGTACGGAATCTGGGCCATGCAAAACCCAGACGTCAGCGCGTCATGATATCAAGTATATAGCATAAACATGGTAATAAACAATGCAAGCATGAACATGAATAAAGCAGTAAAAGAGGTAACAAGCAGGGTAAGGTGCAGTGGTGACTAAACTGTCCTATCAGGTTTTCTACTCTATAGTCTTTGAAACCAATTGATGAATCGTCGATGTAACTCAATAGTATCCCGTGCGTGCCCGGGACCACGGTCATGATCCTCGGGGCTGAATCCGAGACGTGCCGCTAAGCAGTAAAGGGTAGTAGGATAGATGAGTGATGTCAGCATCAACACTCCGGAGCTGGCCAAGCCCGTAAGACTGATCAGAACAATGTATCGAACTGTTGAGTTACAAGTCGGTTACACCTTTGATTTCCCCATACCCCCAAACTATGTATGTCAGTCAGGTATTCAGTAGTCAAGGACTAATGCCAACACAAGTCAAGTAAAGGTAGGTCTGTCTGGATCGACAGCAGGAATGGTTAGGTCTGTCGGCATTAGGCACGAGATCAGGAACAAGTAATGTCATGGTACAACGGGATGAGTCGGTAAGTATGTATATGTCAGGTGTAGCAGGGTCAGGCCAATATGTCGTGCAATCGGTAAGTGCTCACAACAGGTACACAATCAATAATGAACAGTAGCAGGAAACAGTAAATAACAATATTAATCTAGGTAAACACAGTGATGTTTCGTATTCTCTTATTAATCCGGTTCACGCACCTTTGAGGTGCAGTAGCCACAAGACGAACACTATCGATAATATACGTAATGGAGTTACATGAATTTGAACTAAGCACAATAATTGTCTCATGAGTGATTTTAACAAATGAAGTGGGGATGATCTACTTGGTTTGATTAGTTAAGTATGAATTAATAGCAGACCGGTTAAAGCGAGCAATGATTTCATTGATTTAAAGTTACGGATAATCGTGGCTAGCAATTCTAAGTTATAAAAGGTATCGATGTTATATTAGTTGTGTGGTTATAATATGATGATTAAGTTGTAGCATGTTAAAGCAAGTATTCGGATACTTGCCTCGGCGGTCCCGCAAACCGAAACACGGATGCGATGTCGGTAGAAACCACGATACGGAAGCACGGGCCACGGATCGAGTCCCAACAGAGGTCAATGGGATCACACGGACCAGGGGGCTTCGCTGGAGCGTCGGGTTCGTCAGACGGCATGGTCGGATTCCGGCAAAATGGCAAAAGTAACGGAATTAGCGACAAAACCCACACATCCAAAAATACGGACCAGCAGGGGGATGATCTGCACAAAGGAAGGAAAAGAAAACTTACAGGGAGACACCAGGGGGGGGACCACGGCGGGTTCGACGGCACTGGAACGCCGGCGAGGCCGCGACGGTGGCTGCGAAGGCTGGAACAGCCGTTGGGCTTGCTGGAGAGGGGTGCGACGAGTGGAGGAGGGTGTGGTCGGCTCTGGTGGTCGTGGGAGAGAGAGAGGTGGTCGTAGGTGGCGTCGACGAGGTCGCCGGCATGTTTCTCCGGCGAACAGCGGGGTAGGCGATGGGTTAGGGCTCGGGTTTACTGTTCCGGCGAGGGGAGGAAGGAAACGACGACGAGGTCTCGACGAGGAGGGTGAAAGGGGGTCGCGGGGTCGTCGACGACGACGGGTGGCGTCGACGGCGAGGTTTGCGCGGGTGGAGGCGAGGTCGGGAATGGGTCGCAGGCGCGGGGAGGAGCGGGAGAACGGGGAAAAGAGGGTAGGTGGGTGTGGTGGAGGTCGTGGTGGTGAGGGCGGCGACGGCGAGGTCGCGAGGAAGTCGACGACGGGATCGCGAGGGCTAGGGTTAGGGTTTGCGTCGGGCTCGTAAGGAGGAAGATGAGTGAGGGGCGGCTGTGCATGGTGTTAATATATATATGGGAAGAGAGAGAGAGAGAGTTGTTGAGATAGAGAGAGAGAGTTGTTGAGATAGAGAGAGAGAGAGAAAGAGGAGAGAGGCAGAGATAGGGAATGGGAGCGGGGCCCACGCGGGGGAAATCTAAGCCCAGGATTGGCTGGCGAGGAAAATTGCGTAGGATTTTGGGGATTAAACTGTTAAGGGAATTAGATTTGTATATAATTATTTTAGTTTATATTAAATTGAAACGGGCCCTTTTTGGCGCGAAATGAAACATTTCCAAATCGCGCCCGGGTTGCGCCCAAATGTCCCAAATTCAAATTATATGATTTTAAGCGGGTTCCAAATTTTGAAAAAGGTGTTTAGTGATTAAAATGCATGCCCCCAAGTCGGACACTTGCATGCGCGCGTAGTCGCCCAAACTTGCCCGTTTAGCCAAACGGAACGGAATCTCGACACGCGGACGCTACCACGCGACTAGTGGCGACGAGTAGGCCAACATGGACATCTTAAATTTCAATTTAGGAGTTAAAATTTGTTATGTGCCAAAATGACTTAACCGGGTAAAATTTAGCAATAAACACCAGAAAATCAGGAAAAAATTGGAAAGAGCAATAAATAACCCTCAACTAGTAATATACATAGTATTATTGGGCTCGGGTGTTACATCATACCCAACTACAAAAGAATTTCGTCCTCGAAATTCCAAGAATACAAGATAACTAACTACTGGAAAAGATAAGGGAATTTCTGCCGGATCTCGTCTTCTCGCTCCCAAGTAGATTCTCTATGCGATCGGTTACCCCAAGAAACTAGCACAAGAGGGATAACCTTGTTCTTAAGAACCTTTTCTCTTCGATCCTTGATCTCGACTGGTCGCTCCTCAAAAGTCAGGTCCTCCCGAACGGTCAACTCCGAGTGATCCAAAACATGGGTCTCATCACGAACATACCTCCGTAGTTGAGACACATGAAACACATCGTGAACTCCTGCTAATGACGATGGTAACGCCAACCGGTACGATACCTCTCCGACACGCTCCAATATCTCGAAGGGTCCAACGAATCGGGGACTAAGCTTTCCCCGACTTCCAAAGCGAATCACCCCTCTAGTCGGTGATATCTTCAGGAATACCAAATCGCCCACGGCGAACTCTAGAGGTCTTCTTGACGTGTCGGTCCAACTCTTCTGTCTGTCTTGAGCTGCCTTCATATGCTTCCTGATTGTATTCACCTTCTCGACTGTCTGTACCACCAAATCTGGTCCCAATAACCTCCGTTCACCAACATCATCCCAACAAACAGGTGAACGGCACTTACGACCATACAGCGCCTCAAACGGAGCTATCTGAATTGTCGCTTGGAAGCTATTGTTGTACGAAAACTCCACCAGGTGTAGATGATCTTCCCAAGAACCTTTGAAGTCCAACATGCAAGCCCTCAACATATCTTCAAGGGTCTGGATCGTTCTCTCTGATTGTCCATCAGTCTGGGGATGATAAGCTGTGCTGAACTTCAATCGAGTCCCCAAACTTTCTTGTAAACTCCTCCAAAAGTGTGACAAGAACCGAGTGTCCCGGTCGGACACGATGCTTACCGGTACTCCATGCAATCTGACAATCTCCTGCATGTATCGCTCTGCCAAGGTCTCCGTCGATTGACCAACCCGAAAAGGAATAAAGTGAGCTGCCTTGGTCAACCGATCGACAATCACCCATACATCATTGTTACCTTTTGGACTCCGCGGTAAAGCCGTCACGAAATCCATGGTTATATGTTCCCACTTCCATTGAGGAATCGGAAGTGGTTGCAACAAACCAGCAACCCTTTGGTGTTCAGCCTTGACTTGCTGACACACTAAGCACTTAGCCACAAAGCGAGCAATTTCCCGCTTCATACCTTCCCACCAGAAATGCTGTCGAATATCTCGGTACATCTTCGTCCCTCCTGGATGTACAGAGTAAGCTGAACTGTGTGCCTCCTTCATAAGCTCCTCACGCACATCTCCTTTTGGCACACACACACGGCTACCATATCTCAACGAACCATCTTCATGGATCAGTAAATCGGTTCGTAGTCCAGCTCCAACCTGCTCTCGAAACTTTTGCAGTCTAGGATCCTGCGATTGCGCCGCTTTAATCTTCTCAACTAAGGACGATTGTACTTGTAACTGCATCAACTGTCCTGTAGCACGCGGTAGCACAACCTCCAAGTCAAATCTCCGAAACTCCTCAATGATCTCTCTCTGTGCAGTCAATAACTGAATTGCTGGTAACCGACTTAGTGCATCTGGCACGACATTAACTTTTCCCGGATGATACTTAAGATCAAGGTCGTAGTCGGCCATCAGCTCCAACCATCTGCGTTGCCTCATGTTCAACTCCTTCTGAGTGAACACATATTTCAAACTCTTGTGATCCGTAAAGACTTCAACTCTCTCGCCCAGAAGGTAGTGTCTCCAAATCTTCAGGGCGAAGATCACGGCTGCAAGCTCCAAGTCGTGAGTCGGATAGTTCTGCTCATGAGTCTTCAGCTGTCTCGATGCGTAAGCGACGACTTTCCCATTCTGCATCAAAACGCATCCCAATCCTTTTCCAGATGCGTCGCTGTGAATCACCCGTCCTCCTGAATCATCCGGTACGGTTAGGATAGGGGCGGTTATCAACTTCTGCTTCAACGTCTCGAAGGCCAATGCACATCCATCTGTCCAAACAAACGGTTCCTCCTTACGCGTAAGCTTGGTTAACGGCTCAGCTAAACGAGCGAAGTTCTCCACAAATCTTCTGTAGTAACCGGCGAGTCCAAGAAAACTTCTTATCTCTGCAACATTCTTTGGAACAGGCCAGTCTCGAACTGCTGCAATCTTCTCGGGATCAACGGCGATTCCATCGCCCGACACGACATGCCCCAGAAACTTCACTTCTTCCAACCAGAATTCGCACTTACTCATCTTCGCGAATAATTTCTCCTGTCTCAGCGTTTGCAGTGCGATCCTTAAGTGCTCAGCATGCTCCTCCGGACTCTTTGAGTACACCAGAATATCGTCAATGAATACCACAATAAACTGGTCCAAGAACGGTGAAAAGATCCTGTTCATCAAGTCCATAAATATTGCCGGCGCATTAGTCACTCCGAAGGGCATCACTAAATACTCGAAATGCCCATACCGAGTCCGAAACGCCGTTTTGCAAATGTCTTCTGCCTTCACTCGGACCTGATGATATCCTGATCGTAAGTCCAGTTTCGAGAATACCCTCGCGCCACTAAGCTGCTCAAAAAGTTCTCCAATGCGAGGGATCGGGTACTTGTTCTTAATAGTCACCCGGTTTAATTCTCGATAATCGATGTACATCCTTCTCGTGCCATCCTTCTTCTTTACTAAAAGAACTGGAGCTCCCCAAGGTGAGTTGCTGCTTCGGATCCATCCCTTCTCGAGTAATTCACCCACCTGTTTCTTAACTTCTTCCAATTCCACCGGTGCCATCGGATAATAAGATTTTGATACTGGCGCTGCACCAGGAATGAGGTCAATCGCAAACTCCACATCTCGCTTCGGCGGTAAGCCCGAAATATCTTCAAACACATCCATAAAGTCGCGAACAACTGCCGGCTCTTTATTACTATCCACAACCATAGCCGCAAGAACATTGTTCGTCGGCCTAGCCCTAAACTCGACTGGCCCGACAAAACTGCTTCCTCCGATGAAAGTAAACTCAGGGTGTCCGGGAATCTGGAAAATTACTTTCCTTGCCCTACAATCAATATGTGCGTGGAAAGTGCCAAGAAAATCCATTCCCAAGACTACTTCATAACTGCCTGTATCAATCACCAAGAAATCCGCAAAAAGCTCCCGTCCACAAACAACAACAGTACAATCTCTACATTCCTTACTAGCTATGATTTTCCCATTCCCAGTGTGTATGTCCCAAAAACTAGACCGGGTCGTGCAGGTGATCGAGTGTGTAGTTATAAAATTTGATGACACAAAACAGTGGGATGCTCCGGAATCAAATAATGCCAAAGCAGGAAAACCACGAACGAGTACAGTACCTGAAACCACTTCTCCTGATGCCTTGGCTTCCTCAGCTGTCAAAGTGAAAGCTCGACCCTGGTTGGGTCCTTGTGTCAGCTGCTTCTGCCCTTGGAACGGTCTCTGCGGAGGCTTCCGTATATCATCTCTCGTGCGAAGCTTCGACGGACAAGTACCAACTGCGTGATCGGCTGCCCCACAAACCAGACAAAGTCCTAGTCTCCTTCGACAATCCTTCTGCACGTACCCAGGTAATCGGCAGTAATCACAAATCACGCTCTTCCTTCGATCAACGATCACAGGCTTCTTCATTGGCGCTACACCTCGACGGTCCACTGGAATACCTCTGCGCCCATGATCTCGGTTAGGTACAAATGCAGGCTTCCTGGCCGCAGCTGCTGTCTGGTGAAGGTTCCCTTTCGATCCTGATAAACTCTGTTGCTCTCTGGCTGCCGTAAGAACCTGCGAGAAAGTGGTCAAACCCAGGGAGACAATCTGCCTCTGGATGTCCACATCCAAACTGCGCAAGAACCTTCGCGCCCTGTCTGCCTCCTTGGCGACTAAGGGTCCAGCGAAACGGCTAAGTCTCGTCCACTCCGCTGCATGCACATCCACAGCTGCTCCATTTTGTTTCAGCCCAATAAATCTCTCCTCCATTTCCACCCGTGCAGTCCGCGGGAAGAACTTTTCCAAGAAACTTTTGGAGAAATCCGCCCAACTGATTGGCTTGGACAAGCGGGTCTCCTCCACAAGCCACCACTCTCGGGCGTAATCTACCAGCTGAATGCGCACCACATCAACTTTCTTGTCTTCTGGGATCTGTGCTGCAATCAGTAAATTCTCCGTGTCCACGAGCCACTGCTCGGCTGGCAACGGCTCCTCCAAGCCAGTAAAAGTAGTAGGACCCAACCGTCTGAAATCTGCCACGGTCCCTACTCGGTCGACTGGCTTCGCTACAGCGGTGTTTATAGACTGCTGCATAGCCTGCAAACCCTCCTGAAATGAATCTGCTTGCTGCTGGATCAGCTCAGTTTGCCTCTTCTGATTTTCCAACATCCCGCGTATCACTCCCAACATGGCGGCTTCATCCACACGCCTCTGATACGTCTTGAAATTCTTATCTGCCATGGTCCTGAAATCAAAACAAACAACATTAGCATGATGATAGATTCAATATATAAATCAAGGCTAGAACTCCAAGATACTTAAATAGAGTGCTGCATTGTAGCTATGCCGCGGTATCATAGCCGCAATTACTTAACTCCACCCAAGTCGCCTAAGTCCTAGAGATAACAAGAAGTTAGGTTTTCAAGTTTGACAATGCAAAGTAAGTTTGCATGCCGACATGATCCGGAAGAAGGATTCAAGGATAGTAAAATGGTCAAAGTGGCAGGACATGTTTCCTAATCACGGGTATTCTGATTCGTGTATCGGTTGCAATACCCAACTACAAGAATCAACCCAATTAACCTATGGCTCTGATACCATAAAACCATGTCACGCCCCGCTTCCCAGAGTATGCAAGATTTGGGCACGTGACATAGCCAACCATGCTACCTGTGGGTAGGAAGTATCCATCCACAGTCACATTACGGTTGTATAGATATCGAGAACAGTAAAATAAACTAACTAATACATGTCCAAATCCATAATAACAAGAATCAATAAACAATAAGTGCGGAAGCTAATGATCCAATACAATGAAATAACAGTATGTCCCATAATGCGGGCTCACATCTGGAAATGAAATGACATAAATGAACTAAACTCTAAAGAACTCACAGTTCAGCCTGCTGGCTGAAGTACTCCTGCTCGGTCGACGACAAAGGTACGGAATCTGGGCCATGCAAAACCCAGACGTCAGCGCGTCATGATATCAAGTATATAGCATAAACATGGTAATAAACAATGCAAGCATGAACATGAATAAAGCAGTAAAAGAGGTAACAAGCAGGGTAAGGTGCAGTGGTGACTAAACTGTCCTATCAGGTTTTCTACTCTATAGTCTTTGAAACCAATTGATGAATCGTCGATGTAACTCAATAGTATCCCGTGCGTGCCCGGGACCACGGTCATGATCCTCGGGGCTGAATCCGAGACGTGCCGCTAAGCAGTAAAGGGTAGTAGGATAGATGAGTGATGTCAGCATCAACACTCCGGAGCTGGCCAAGCCCGTAAGACTGATCAGAACAATGTATCGAACTGTTGAGTTACAAGTCGGTTTCACCTTTGATTTCCCCATACCCCTAAACTATGTATGTCAGTCAGGTATTCAGTAGTCAAGGACTAATGCCAACACAAGTCAAGTAATGGTAGGTCTGTCTGGATCGACAGCAGGAATGGTTAGGTCTGTCGGCATTAGGCACGAGATCAGGAACAAGTAATGTCATGGTACAACGGGATGAGTCGGTAAGTATGTATATGTCAGGTGTAGCAGGGTCAGGCCAATATGTCGTGCAATCGGTAAGTGCTCACAACAGGTACACAATCAATAATGAACAGTAGCAGGAAACAGTAAATAACAATATTAATCTAGGTAAACACAGTGATGTTTCGTATTCTCTTATTAATCCGGTTCACGCACCTTTGAGGTGCAGTAGCCACAAGACGAACAATATCGATAATATACGTAATGGAGTTACATGAATTTGAACTAAGCACAATAATTGTCTCATGAGTGATTTTAACAAATGAAGTGGGGATGATCTACTTGGTTTGATTAGTTAAGTATGAATTAATAGCAGACCGGTTAAAGCGAGCAATGATTTCATTGATTTAAAGTTACGGATAATCGTGGCTAGCAATTCTAAGTTATAAAAGGTATCGATGTTATATTAGTTGTGTGGTTATAATATGATGATTAAGTTGTAGCATGTTAAAGCAAGTATTCGGATACTTGCCTCGGCGGTCCCGCAAACCGAAACACGGATGCGATGTCGGTAGAAACCACGATACGGAAGCACGGGCCACGGATCGAGTCCCAACAGAGGTCAATGGGATCACACGGACCAGGGGGCTTCGCTGGAGCGTCGGGTTCGTCAGACGGCACGGTCGGATTCCGGCAAAATGGCAAAAGTAACGGAATTAGCGACAAAACCCACACATCCAAAAATACGGACCAGCAGGGGGATGATCTGCACAAAGGAAGGAAAAGAAAACTTACAGGGAGACACCAGGGGGGGACCACGGCGGGTTCGACGGCACTGGAACGCCGGCGAGGCCGCGACGGTGGCTGCGAAGGCTGGAACAGCCGTTGGGCTTGCTGGAGAGGGGTGCGACGAGTGGAGGAGGGTGTGGTCGGCTCTGGTGGTCGTGGGAGAGAGAGAGGTGGTCATAGGTGGCGTCGACGAGGTCGCCGGCACGTTTCTCCGGCGAACAGCGGGGTAGGCGATGGGTTAGGGCTCGGGTTTACTGTTCCGGTGAGGGGAGGAAGGAAACGACGACGAGGTCTCGACGAGGAGGGTGAAAGGGGGTCGCGGGGTCGTCGACGACGACGGGTGGCGTCGACGGCGAGGTTTGCGCGGGTGGAGGCGAGGTCGGGAATGGGTCGCAGGCGCGGGGAGGAGCGGGAGAACGGGGAAAAGAGGGTAGGTGGGTGTGGTGGAGGTCGTGGTGGTGAGGGCCGCGACGGCGAGGTCGCGAGGAAGTCGACGACGGGATCGCGAGGGCGAAGGTTAGGGTTTGCGTCGGGCTCGTAAGGAGGAAGATGAGTGAGGGGCGGCTGTGCATGGTGTTAATATATATATGGGAAGAGAGAGAGAGAGTTGTTGAGATAGAGAGAGAGAGAGAGAAAGAGGAGAGGGGCAGAGATAGGGAATGGGAGCGGGGCCTACGCGGGGGAAATCTAAGCCCAGGATTGGCTGGCGAGGAAAATTGCGTAGGATTTTGGGGATTAAACTGTTAAGGGAATTAGATTTGTATATAATTATTTTAGTTTATATTAAATTGAAACGGGCCCTTTTTGGCGCGAAATGAAACATTTCCAAATCGCGCCCGGGTTGCGCCCAAATGTCCCAAATTCAAATTATATGATTTTAAGCGGGTTCCAAATTTTGAAAAGAGGTGTTTAGTGATTAAAATGCATGCCCCCAAGTCGGACACTTGCACGCGCGCGTAGTCGCCCAAACTTGCCCGTTTAGCCAAACGGAACGGAATCTCGACACGCGGACGCTACCACGCGACTAGTGGCGACGAGTAGGCCAACATGGACATCTTAAATTTCAATTTAGGAGTTAAAATTTGTTATGTGCCAAAATGACTTAACCGGGTAAAATTTAGCAATAAACACCAGAAAATCAGGAAAAAATTGGAAAGAGCAATAAATAACCCTCAACTAGTAATATACATAGTATTATTGGGCTCGGGTGTTACATCTGGAATGATAACTGTCTCCCAAATGAGGCTATCGTTATCATATCCCTAGAACATCCACTTATGTTCTAAAACTGCTTCCGACTGTTTCTCCAGGATTGGATCAATGTCAACTTATTGCATCTAGTGCAAGAACAACATCTGGTGTGGTACTTGACATCTCATGATTGGCTCAATTGCCTAAGCAAGTGATCTGCCAATCATGCACATCCCTCTCCCTTTTAGTCTGTAAGACACCTTTAGAGAGGGTGACTCCATTACCTGCTGGCACACTACCATGCCAGGAGTCGTCCATTCTAAATACTCTTAGAATGCTGTCTAAGTACCCAGATTGGGAAACCACCCAAATCTAGATCTAAAACCATAGATCTAGTAACCAGTATGTCAGATATTATGTCCAAGTCCCATGTGGAGAACCCACTGTGTGACGACCAAAGTATAACAGATCGTAGTATAGGAGTTTCTTTTCCTACTATATGTATGTCATCCAAATACCAGGATATCACACCCTACTACCTTCTCAACAGATCCATCCCCTATTCTGATGAAGTCAAACCTATGACTGTCACATCGGAAATAGATGATCTATCTCCGCTGTAACTGCTTTAGTCTATAAATAGACATAAGCCTGATGACCACCAATGCTTCCGCTGCTCCCACTGACTACGACAACCCTCTGCCAGAGTCATATAGACGTGCACTTCTAAAGCTAGTTTAGAACGACGCTATACTCATCCTCCTGCCGGGTCTCACAGTCTGGAACAGCAGCAATGGTAAGTCTGGGTAAACAAGAACCTCCCTGCCACCGTCCTTGAGCATACCGAAGTACCTCTCGAGTGCCTGAGGTTACCCATCATATCTGCGGAGTGGCCAATAGAATGTCAAACAAGATTGAATCTTTAGGTTCTTATCAAATCTTTAGTAATCGTTTGCGGTTCTGGAATCACTTCCAGTTCTACCATACTCCCACTACTGTTTTTGAAAAAATCCATTTTTTAATAAAACTGTGGCGAGTCTAGAATAATATTTCTATTGATCTGCCAGATGGTAGAAAGTCAACCCTCGTCATAGCCTGGGTCAACCCACAAACAGCCATTACAGAAACGTGCCTTGAGTTATCCAGAGTCTGGTTTTAAGCATAAGCCGGACAACTCTCCGTACCTTAACAATGTTAAGATATGAACTGTTTTATATCCAATATAGAAACAGAGACACTGATTTAATTGGAACCAGATTCAAATCATGCAGCTGTCTCCAGTGCATGTCAACTAAATGGAAGGAGGCCGATCAACGTCACTCAACTTAGGAATGCTTCCAATTATGAGTAACCTGAAAGAGAAGCAATTTCTCTTTATCATCACTATCAACTGAATACCATACACAAGTATCTACATCTTCGATCACTTTGAAAAATCCCGATACTTGCTACACCTGGTTCTCTACTCTATTCAAATACCTATAACTCCTCAAAACTTAGACCCTGTGTTCCTACGAAACACATGTCTACGAACTCGAGAAGTTAAAAGTAAACAGAATATAGTATGAGGACCAACCCCTCTGTCCTAATGGACACTGGACAACATACAATACTCTGTATAAGTCCGCTGAGTCTAACAACTCTTTCACTGTGCGTCGTAGGTTGAAAACTGTACTTATGGCTAAGAAGAATTACACCGTTGTTTGATGCTCCTTACCTAACCATCCACTGATATAGGTAAATGTCATCGACATAATATCAAAAGGTATATCTCACTCTATGAAAATAGACGTACAGATATATCAATTTGAAATTGGTGCACAACAGCGGATATTCAAAACCAAATATTTGCCGACCGGCAAACAGCCCAGATGATCTCCTCAAATATCACCGATTACAACGAATCCCGATATAATGAGGATGATCACCCAATTCCCAATAACTTACTCCCACTCATCATCTGTAAAACCATATAGATGTGAGAATCATACCTGGTAAATACATACCCTGGAGTAAGTGTCTAATCGGGAAATCAGTTTTCCATTAACAGTACACAGTGAAACTGAAACATCGAAATGTTTTGGTGGGGTATTCCGGTATTCTTAGTAATGCCTCTTCCATTATCCAGATTCACAACTGTAACCGTATATCTCTTTGCCATCTGTCCAAATCCCTTTATATGTCTTTAGTCATTACCGTCTGTACACCCCTTTAGGCCAAATGGTTTTCTTCCTTCCCTACCGTTCGGCACCAGCCTATGGTTTGGAAGAAGACTATCCAATAAGCATAAAAGGTGTACTGTCCTAATCCTAGGAGCACTCGCAAAGCGAGAGAAGGTGAAGATAAAAGACAACCGAATAAACCTTATTCCTATTTCTCCTGAACCAGAATCCATCCCCGAACTGGAACAAGTTCCTTTCGAGTTCGTATATAACCATACGATGGAGTATCCAAATAAACTGTGGATCTTCGTAGTGATACGGAGTGTCCTGGAGAAATACAAAGGTGATTTAGGATTGGCGAAGAAATACTTGGTTCGGTCGTGAATAGCAGTCGCAATTTACTTTGCCCTCTTACTAATCCCTTGCTTTGTCTTAACTTAATACCTTCTGCACACCATCGTTATGCTAATTGGTTTTCTTCATTCCTTACCGGTCGGCACCAGCCTATGGTTTGGAAGAAGACTATCCAATTTGCATAATAGGTGTACTATCTCCTAAACCAAGGAGTACTCGCAATGAGAGAAGGTGAAAAGAAAAGACAACTGAATAGTCCTATTCGTTTTCTCCAGAACCAGAAACCATCCTCGAATTCCTTCGAGTTCGTATATAACCATACGATGGTTTTGTCCAATGGAAGTGGACGTTCGTAGTAGTACGGGGTGTCCTGGAGAAAAGGGTAAAAGTAGGAGTGGCAATGAGGTTTGCAACTCTGACAATCCAAAAGCTAGTGTTAAGAAGGTTCGGTCAACTTGGTCACCGAGTCATAGTCCAGGGTCGGGTCAATGGTCGCTGCCAAAGAGAGAGAGAAAAGAAACACTCAGCGTGCACTCTAACCTAGATCAGAATGGTTACCAATTTATCTAATCAGGAAACCTCCCACTGTACCTCAAATTCTCCTCCAAACCTGAAAGAAGAATTAGTCGGGGTCACCCGAGGAGTAAACCAACTCATCAGTGGGAATCGGGATCCAACTATCATCGCATGATAACTTGACGGAATCCACTCAAGTCACCACACTCCAGAAGGTATGCGCATGCCTGGCAAGTTTCAGTTCTTTTGAAACTCCCGATGTGTGTTTTTACCCCTAGGACCCAAGTGACCTTGACGGAGTCAACAAATCAAAGAGTCCTAGTCAAGTTCAACCCGTCGTTATCTGGATTGCATTAAACCCACCCGTACGTGCCCTTGACGGAGTCAACAAGGCCGCACGACTGTCCTAACCAATCCCATTTATGCAAAAAACAAGCACCACTTAGCTACCGTACACTACGCCTTGACGGAGTCAATAAACGCAGCACGAATACTAAATAATACCCATAAGAAATGACGGAGGGCTACGAATGGTTTTTGGCGAAAAACCTTTAACGTAAAGAACTTGATATCGTTGAAGGAACTGCATAGCCTTTTATAAAAATATAGTGACGAAAACCTTTGCTAAAGAGGTCACTCCCGGTGAAGGGATCTCGGCTCTTTCCCCGTAGAATGAGGTGCAGGATATTCCAACTGAATACCATGATGCAAAGCAAAAGTAATCGGCTATAGTGAAGTTAATGCCCTGACGCAAACTTCTGTCCAAGGGGTCACTCCCGGTGAAGGGATCTCGGCCCTTGCCTCGTCGACTGAGGAGCAGGATATTCCAAATGAATATCACGATACAAAACAAAAGTGAACGTCCTTGCAATAACAGCTTTTTGAAAAATGTTCCAACAACATCAGAATAGGTTTGTTTATCTTGCATTGATCCGAATCAACGTAGTCCCATCAATTGATCACACCACAAAGAACGAAAATATACTGATGTACGTATATGCCATCCGCATTCGCCACTGGGTCCCGTCATCACCCGTTAGGTTACTTAACTAACGACAGAGCGGGGACTGGACTAGCGCGGATGCAAAACATATACAACATCTACTAATATATATACCAATATATTATATTCGCTCAAGGCGTGATAAAAAGCAACATCACAGAAATGTACAGCATCACAGAACAATACAGATATCTGGGATCCCCGGGTTTCACAGAGCCGCTGCTGAAACCCGACGTTCCCCTGGTCGTGTGGATAACCTGTGCAATGAAATCCTAGACCCCTACGGGCGCGGCAAGTCACCCGCCAAAACCTGAAGCGAGGCAACCCCCTTCAGCACCGTGGATGGACCACCCAGCACTTCATGGAATCCGGTAACTTGGGCACCCCTCCTGGGTCAACCTGTACCCCCTACGAGTGCGGCGAATAGCCCGCCAATCCTAGAGTGAAGCCCCCTCCGTCTCAATGCCATGAGATGCGGGCCCGTTGCCCTATAGAACCCGGCTATCCGTGCACCCCTCCGCGGGGTAATCCTAGTACAGAAAGTAAAATATACATACAACGGGTACATCGACCGCAACCAGGTTGTGCCCCAAAAGAATAATACAAACAGGCAGTGACGGCAGTCCACATGTCGGACGCTCGCCCCGCAATATCAAATGTACATAAAACAACAAAACTGTACTAGCATTGCATCCAGGCTATCCCCCACGACCGATCCGCAACAACACAGCATAAACATAGAACATCAACGTGAAAGTCACGTTCGCAAATCCGTCTAACCGGGCTATAGCAGTTAGACGGGATTTACCGATCAAGTGACATTCATGGTCGCAGATATAATGTAAATACTGTGAAATAATGTATTTAAAATATCCGATCGATCAAACAATTAACAAGTGGGCCCCCAAGCAATACTGTAGCAGTCACAGAAAATCCGGGCCCAAATTTAATATCCCAAAACCCCTAAAATTAGCCCACAAGCCCACTGGAAAAATTGGACACAGTGAAGATACAAATGTGCGGCGGAACCGCGGCCCAAGAGAGGGTTTGGCCGCGGTTCCGCGCTACAGTTATCGACTGAATGTGTCGATTGGCACTAAATTAGCATATAATTAATCATAAAAACTTAAAATTTGCATAATTCACATAAAACGCCATCTTTTTAGTAATTTCCAAAATTTTCCAATTTTTTCCCAAATTATCGGTATTTAATTATACCGTCTTATTTAAAATATTCAATATTTTATTATTAAATTATAAAATTTTCCCAAAAATAATATTTTATTTTTTTTGAAATGTTACAATCTTCCCCCCTTAAAGAAATTCGGTCCCCGAATTTAAATTTAAACCCCTCAATTACTAAAACATTTCAGTAAAAGTCCAAGTCATCGGGGCTCCGAAATCATCAATACATAAAACTCATCTTAGCGCAATGCATGCGCATGAACAATGAGCAGATAACTCGAAAACAAAACTTCGTCAAGCATCCCGCAATCATCGGAGTCATGGTAAAGACACAAATATCAAATCCAAAACAAACCCAATATGATATATATCAAAACCATACATGTAGATATCAAATCTATATATGTAAATATCTGAAAGAAATGTATGCTAAACCTTTTCATGTTGCTGTGCTATGCGCGTATCGCGGCACAGTGGCCGACGTCTATTCTAAGAAAATACCCATATATCTATACATCTTTTGTTTAATATAAACGTTCTGCCGTTTTGAAATCAATTTAGAAGGGTTTCCTTGTTTTAAACGTTTCGTGTCATATCAGACACGTAGGTATATACTGAGACTATAGCTCGCCTTTTGGAAATCCCTTCGATAACTATCAATGCATGCAAAATATATCCAGGTACTGTCCTCTGACTAGTCCTGCTCAGTACGAAAACAAATAGCAAAAATCATAAAAACTTACTGCTCCATAAGGAATCAATCCCAAAAGGTATATATAAGAATACTCTGTGCGTCTGGTGTGCATGGAAATCAAATCCATAAATGTGCCATACATGTGCACAGAAACAACATCTAGGTGCAACGGATGTGCACGAAACATCTGTCATAGGCAACGTGTGTGCCTGACAGTAAAATCAGGTGCATCTGATATGCACGAAGAATCTCGATTTAGTGCATCTGGTGTGCACAAAAATCGCATCTCAAAACATGCGCTCAACACGCGCGAAAATCCAAATCGGGTGCATCCATCATGCACGAATAAAATCTAAATCATGTGCATCTAACATGTACGAAATCACGAAATCCAATATCAAGCGTCGAATATGCGCAAGAAGCCAAAAGAAGTGCACAGAGTGCACGAAATCAACATCAATATCAAAATCAAAATCGACGGTATACAATACGGCTCAATCCAAATCAGGTATACCGCGGTATATAATCTCACAACCATGTGCATCAGCGTGCACAAATCAAATCAAAACAATAAAAGTGTATGAAAACTATGCCGAAAGCATAAGTTAAATTACATGCATAACATAGGCATGAAATCAAAATCAACATATCGAATTGTTGCGCCACGGCAGCGCCCCGGCCGTCTATCCGAGGCCAAAATGCGGAATCAAAAATTTTCCTTACTTGGAAACTGGCGCTACCGCGGACAATGAAAACCCGGATCGTAACCATTAACCTAATGCTAGCTAACAAGAGATGGGAAGAGAAGTATACCGAGTGATCCGAGTCCTCCGGTCTTCTCGTCATCGTCCCGATCTCCCGCGGAAAGTCTAGTCTCCATATCGTCGCCTCCTCGCCGGAAGGGCACCACATCGCCTGCGTCTTTTACGGGCTCCCGCCTCAATACCGAGGCAACTCGGGCATGAAGCCGGCAAGTCGACATGCCCAAGAAATGCTGTAGAATGTAGTGTAGAAGATGCTTGTCTCTTTGGGGTTATGTTGTTGCCATTGATGGATGGAGGAAGAGGTAAAGAAAATTGGTGCTTTCAATTTTCTAGCAAGAAGAAGATGAGATGAAGAAATCCTCACATAACCAAATGAACTCTCTCATTCTTTTTTCTCTCAAGTGAACCTTTCTCATATTGTGAGAATAACATGGTGGAGGAATGAAAATACCAACCATAACAAGAAGGGAGGTGAGTGTAGGAGAAAAAGAAAGGTTACCATATCCAAACCTCATCATCACAATCTCACATTAAACTCTAATCACCTTTTACAAGAAATGATGATAGAAAAGAAAGGAATAAAAAAGATGCTATCATAATTAATACATATGCAAGAAACCCCCTCCTCAAATGTAATTTGCAAAACTGCAAATTACCCCCTCCATCAGAAAAGTCCGGCCGGGAAAGAACAAAGGAAAACCGGCCGGAACGGAATGCAAACTGGCAACTCCAGAAAACTGGTCCCGTAATAAATTACAGGAAAACCCCGATACTGTGCATACACACCTGCATCTGTATTCAGTCCGGATACAAATGCAACGAGACAAAATCTACACTGTACTAAACTAGGACCGGCGTAAGCCAAAGCCGGCTAGTAATATCCGTTCGATCCTGATCCGTGCAATACCGCACGTATCAGATCGAACCCGGCCATATAACTATACGGCCACTAGTACAAAACTGTCCGATCCTGATCCGTGCAATACCGCACGTATCTGATCGGACCCTGCCATATCTCCATACGGCCTCTACAGCGTTTCGCCCGAAAGCTTGAGTAACTGTAAGTGTGGTGGACTCTAAAGACTCGTCAATACTATGGCTGTGGATTTAACCACTAGCACGTCAGAGGTATTAGCCAATACGTGACGGGCCACCAGCTATTGCCAAAAGGGACGTCGATGAGCGAACTCATCCTGACACCCTACTGAGCCTGTCAGTGCCAATATCCGTAAAGTCCGGTCCGTTCGTCTATGAGCATCGCATGTCGGGCCTAGGGGGTTGGTAAAAGTCAGACCCCCAAAAGCGGTACAAGTCGTGTCGGAGTGTAGCCCAGAACGCCCTGAGATACTACTGGAATACCTACCAGTAAATCTCCTGCCTCGGCCGAGGGCTTTGCGTAATGGCTCTCCTAGACACAGCGCGACCTCACCCCCAATACCGGGAGAGACGAACCCCTGAAGATCCGCTCACTGCCTCCATGTGGCTCGGGAGTGTACCCAACTAAAACCTGTTTGCACGACTCCTTTGAGCCGTGGTAGGGTAGTAATCAAAGTACAGTGGGAACTCACACGAGACAAATGACGATCCCCAGGTCAATGAACTAACCTGTACACATGTCACCAGGGAACTGCTATCTGACGTCAGGTATAAGACCAACTAGCAGGTTCCCGGCGAGTCCTGTTCGGTGTACTCATAACCCAATGAGCACCTGTATACATCTTAGGTGAACCAACTGACACCAGTGGATTATGAGACCGGCCACCTCCCCTCGTCGGGGTCTCGACTGTATACACTAGTCTACTCTGGAGAATCGATGCCCTGTTTCGAAACTCCCACGACTAGGGACCTTTTAAGGATGTGCTTATAGACTACCAGCTCCCACGTATATGATCGCCATCATACTGCTGGTAGTCATGCAAGAATCCTAGGGGCTCTATCAACGTGTAATAGCGACATGTCAGATCACCTAAAGCAGTACACGATGATAAAGATAAACCAGATAGCATACTATCATCTCGAGTAAGACTGTCCTACCGGGATAGGTCCTCCCTCAATCATTGCAATCACATGCCTGTGATCCAATAATTGACTCTGAGGGCACTATCTCCAACACGAATGACATCAAACCAAAGTCAGGTGCAACCGTGGTGCACGAAATATTAATCTGGTGGAACAAAGGCACGAAATGTAAATCTGGTGCGATAAACGCACGAAACATAAATCTGGTGCGACAAGCGCACGAAATATAAAACTGGTGCATCCTGTGCACAAAACCTAAACAATAACTCAGATGCGTAAATAGCAACACCGAGTGTACCAAGGTGTAAAAATCATAAACGTGTGCAACTGCATGCACAAAACATATATCAATGCACTACAAGCACATATAAGCTATACCGAGTGCAAAAAGCCAAATCGTGTGCATACCACATGCACAAAATCAACCCAACGGTATGAAATCCATGAAGTCATAAGCATGTGCAACCAAGGAACAAAAACGTTATCAGGTGCAATAACTATGCACAAATATGAATACTCAATAGGTGCAACCATGGTGCACGAAAACAAATATCAGGGAACTCGGTCATCAAGACAAAATCATGCGAATAGACCGCCCAAAATACCGAAATCCAAGGTGACGGATACGTGATAATCAAATCACCAAATCACAAATCATAAATACCGTCGTCGATATATCCTCCTTCAAAGTCGAGAAGGTGTCGGTGCATCCAATGCTAGCAGAGCAAGATATCTACTTGACTCCTGCTCACGGTCTGGCTTCCTCTGTCTTTGGGCCCTTATCTTCTCTGTGGATTACCAATCTCGTGATCCATCGGCTCATCGGCCCTGTCAGGTGTGCGAACGGGGACAATTCCGTCCTGGTACTTCTCTGGTCATCTCTCGGTCAATCCCCACAGCCACTCGTAGAGCAGCACGTCACTGGCGCCGACCTCTGGTCCTCTGAATACACATCCCACATCTAATCCTGGGTGCAAATCTTATTGTAGCAGTGTTCTGGAAGGAATCCTACTCAAGGTCTCTTCCGATCTCACCTATGCCGAATTGTACGGAGGCTGGTACTCTTGCATAATCTTTTCTCGCTCTCTGGACATCTGCGTCCTCAGCACAGCATTTCCTCGGAGACTGGTCGCATCCCAACGCCTCTATAGACATATCCTATCTTTAATCCTAACGGGGAGTAACAACAGCTCGTCAACATCTCGTACGAACTTCTTGTCCCACTTGTCTGTATCATCGTCCACTTCGACGTCACGTCTCTATCTGCGCACTATAAAGTTCTCGGCTATGGTCAATCCGAAGTCTCTCACACGGACTCGAAATCACGAATTCAGTATCTTCATCACTCTGTAGCCGAACACGTCCTTAGGAACTCGTCCCAACCTGCGGAGATATACTCCATACCCTTCCGTTCTTGATCAATTCATAACGCATCTGGGTGAGGTCCTCTATCCGAACCTGGTCAACTATCTCGTCGACGATGCCGAACTCTGGTCTATTGGGTGTGCGCAATATGGCCACTCCTAGGTCCAAGTCTTCTCGTATAGTATTCCAGAAAGGTTCTGTCGAGGTCTCTCTCTAATCTCGTTTCTGCCGAATTGCCCAAAAGTTACCACCTTTTACTATATCTGTTTCTTGTTCCGAAACGGCTGCATACTCATCGCGACTCCTTCTGGAAGATATATCCATATACAACGCCTCTGCATGCGCATCGCATCTCTGATGTCAGCGGAGTGGAACGTCATCTAGTCGAAATCTCTTGCGAACTCTTTACTCCACTCTGTTCCAACGTCGACTGATTCAGACTTGTCTTCTCGTGGCTGCATGGACTACGCTCCAAGGGCTATACACGTATCTGGAGTCTCCCAAGCAATGTATCCCATCTCATGATATTCGAATGATGTCGAACCATTCGATCGATTTGTTAAAACCTCATAACCCCTCAAGAGATCAACATCTTGAGTACAGTTTAATAGTATTCCAGCACATACCATAGCACCTGTGGACCAACCGTAGAAGGGCAAACCCAAGCCTCACAAATGGCACCGCTAAACTGCCATAAACCCAAAGGTTCAAAGGCGTTCCATGGTCATTACGTCGAGTTAGGGTTTCATTCTTCTAGAGGGTCCATAGCATTACTTGCATTGTCTTCCGAATACTTTAAACTTGGAAATGGGTTCCTGACATTCGATGTCTCTATCAACTCTCAACGAATCTGCATAAAGTCGTCTCTAGCTGGAATCAATCTATCTGATGACCTCGCATCGGGGTAAGAGAACGAACCACATGTCCTAGTTGTTCATCCTTGGGTGACTAGTGACTATCCATCATAACTCTGAGTATATACTCAAGCTGCAGTAGCTCCAACATCTGGGCGATATCTCGTCATTTGCAGCAGCAACTGGCTCATTCGTCTGTACGCTGAACAGCGCCTCAATCAGCATGAACAAGCAATATTCAATGGTCATCACATTCTTGTAAGTGCACGGCGGCGCCCCGGCCGTCAATCCGACGGCGAAATGCGGAAACGGTGATAAACTTTAATTTTGCGAACTTAGCAAACCGGCACCACCGCGCACTAAACACCCGGATCGGACCATTAAACTAGTTCTAGCTAACTACAAGACGGGTTAGAGATATACCGAATGATCCGAGTCCTCCGGTCTTCTCGTCGTCGTCCCGATCTCCTACGGAAACTCCGGTCGTCGCCTCCTCGCCGGAAGGGCACCACATCGTCTGCATCTTTTACGGGCTCCCACCTCAATACCGAGGCAACTCGGGCACGAAGCTGGCAAGTCGACGTGCCCAAGATTTACTGTAGAATGTGTAGTGGCTAATGTCTCTTTGGGGTATTGGAGTTGCCTTTGATGGAGGAATCAAGAAGAACTTTGGAGAGGTGAGAAGGTTTTTGTGTACAAGGAAAAAATGAGATCATGAAATTTTCTCATACTAAAAAGAACCATTCTCACTCAACCTCACAATATGTGGCCGGCCCCTTTTCAAGAATGGTGGAGGAATCAAAATTGCAAAACTATGAAGGGAGGTAATGGTAGTAAAAGCAAGGGGTGACCTTATCCAAAATGAAATGATAACAATGTCAATTTCATATCAAATCTCATCTAATCACAAAAAGCAAAACCATGATGAAAAAGCAAAGATGCTTTACTCATCATAATGCCACAAGTGCAAGAAAACCCCTCCACAAAATGTTATTTGCAAACTTGCAAATAACACCCTCCATCGAAAAAGTCCGGCCGAGAAAGAACAAAGGAAAACCGGCCGGAACGGAATGCAAACTGGCAACTCCAGAAAACTGGTCCCGTAATAAAATACAGGAAAACCCCAATACTGTGCATACACACCCGCATCTGTATTCCGACCGGATACAAATGCAATGAGACAAAATCTACACTGTACTAAACTAGGATCCGGCTTAAACCAAAGCCGGCTAGTAATATCCGTCCGATCCTGATCCGTGCAATACCGCACGTATCTGATCGAACCCTGCCATATAATCATACGGCCACTAGTACTAACCGTCCGATCCTGATCCGTGCAATACCGCACGTATCTGATCGGACCCTGGCATATCTCCATACGGCCTCTACAGCGTTTCGCCCGAAAGCTTGAGTAACTGAAAGTGTGGTGGACTCTAAAGACTCGTCAATACTGTGGCTGTGGATTTAACCACTAGCACGTCAGAGGTATAAGCCAATACGTGACGGGCCACCAGCTATTGACCAAAAGGGACATCGATGAGCGAACTCATCCTGACACCCTACTGAGCCTGTCAGTGACAATATCCGTACAGTCCGGTCCGTTCGTCTATGAGCATCGCATGTCGGGCCTTGGGGGTTGGTAAAAGTCAGACCCCCAAAAGCGGTACAAGTCGTGTCGGAGTGTAGCCCAGAACACTCTGAGATACTACTGGAATACCAACCAGTAAATCACCTGCCTTGGCCAAGGACTTCGTGTAATGGCTCTCCTAGACACAGCGCGACCTCATCCCCAATACCGGAAGAGATGAACCCCTGAAGATCCGCTCACTGCCTCCATGTAGCTCGGGACTGTACCCAACTAAAACCTGTTTGCACGACTCCTTTGAGCCGTGGTAGGGTAGTAATCAAAGCACAGTGGGAACTTACACGGGACAAATGACGATCCCCAGGTCGATGAACTAACCTGTACACATGACACCTGGGAACTGGTATCTGACGTCAGGTATAAGACCAACTAGCATGTTCCCGGCGAGTCCTGTCCGGTGTACTCATAACCCAATGAGCACCTGTATACATCTTAGGTGAACCAACTGACACCAGTGGCTTGTGAGACCGGCCACCACCCCTCGTCGGGGTCTCGACTGTATACACTAGTCTACTCTGGAGAATCGATGCCCTGTCTCGAAACTCCTACGACTAGGGACCTTTTAAGGATGTGCTTATAGACTCCAGCTCTCACTTATATGATCGCCCTCATACTGCTGGCAGTCAAGCAAGAATCCTAGGGGCTCTATCAATGTGCAATAGCGACATGTCATGTCACCTAAAGCAGTACACGATGATAATGGTAAACCAGATAGCATACTATCATTTCGAGTAAGACTGTCCTACCGGATAGGTCCTCCCTCAATCATTGCAATCACGTGCCTGTGATCCAATAATTGACTCTGAGGGCATTATCTCCAACAATCTCCCACTTGCACTCAAGGCTAATTATTGCGATGTCGCATACTCAGAGCCTGTGTGATACCGAACACCCAACTCCCCTACTAGTCAGTCTCACAAAATCCGTTCGTGAAACTATTGCGTTCGAGGAATAGCCACAGTGAGTGGATCCGCCTAGATGTTTCTTTCTATGTCTCTCTATATCTCAAGTTCGCGGAGAAAGCCATCTCCCGAAATGAGCAATACCTGTCTTAGAATGTCTGGATGTCTGATGGGACCTAGCTCATAAATGAACTCCAAATCCAAACTTCTTAGACTGTATCGTCAACTGAACTTAATCAGTATCCTGCGCCATGCCACCCTCAGTATTGCCTTGGACCACCTGTCCAAAATACTGCCCCTCGCCAGAAGGAAAACTATAACTCTGACAACCTCCCTGTCGTCCAGGTCACCTTGGAAGCCTGGAATGATAACTGCCTCCCGAATGAGGCTGTCGTTATCATATCCTTAGAACATCCACTTATGTTCTAAAACTGCTTCCGACTGTTCCCCCAGGATTGGATCAATATCAACTTATTGCATCTAGTGCAAGAACAACATCTGGTGTGGTACTTGACATCTCATGATTGACTCAATTGCCTAAGCAAGTGATCTGCCAATCATGAACATCCCTCTCCCCTTTAGTCTGGAAGACACCTTTAGAGAGAGTGACTCCATTACCTGCAGGTACACTACCATGCCAGGAGTCGTCCATTCTAAATACTCTTAGAATGCTGTCTAAGTACCCAGATTGGGAAACCACCCAAATCTAGATCTAAAACCATAGATCTAGTAACCAGTATGTCTGATATAATGTCCAAGTCCTTTGTGGAGAAACCACTGTGTTACGACCAAAGTATAACCGATCGTAGTATAGGAATGTCACATCCTACTTTGTGTATGTCATCCAAAACCCGGATATCACACCCTACTACCTTCTCAACAGATCCATCTCCTATTCTGATGACGTCAAACCTATGACTGTCATATCAGAAATAGATGATCTATCTCCGCTACATCTGCTTTAGTCTATAAATAGACATAAGCCTGATGTCCACCAATGCTTCCGCTGCTCCCACTGACTACGACAACCCTCTGGCAGAGTCATATAGACGTGCACTTCTAAAGCTAGTTTAGAACGACGCTATACTCATCCTCCCACCGGGTCTCGCAGCCTGGAACAACAACAATGGCAAGTGTGGGTAAACAAGAACATCCCTGTCACCGCCCTTGAGGCTACCGGAGTACCTCTCGGGTGCCTGAAGTTACCTACCTTATCTGCGGATTGGCCAATGGAATATCAAATCAGAATGAATCTTTAGGTTCCTTATCAAATCTTCAGTAATCGTTTGCGGTTCTGGAATCACTTCCAGTTCTACCATACTCCCACTACTGTTTTTGGAAAAATCCATTTTTAATAAAACTGTGGCGAGTCAAGAACAATATCACTATTGATCTTCCAGATGGTAGAAAATCAACCCTCGTCATAGCCTGGGTCAACCCACAAACAACCATTACAGAAACGTGCCTTGAGTTGTCCAGTGTCTGGTTTTAATCATAAGCCGGACAACTCCCCGTACCATAACAACGTTAAGATATGAACTGTTCTATATCCAATATAGAACCAGAGGCACTGATTTAATTGAACCAGATTCAAATCATGCAGCTATCTCCAGTGCATGTCAACTAAATGGAAGGAGGCCGATCAGCGTTACTCAACTTAGGAATGCTTCCAATTATGAGTAACCTGAAAAGAGAAGCAATTTCTCTTTATCTTTACCATCAACTGAATACCATACACAAGTATCTACATCTTCGATCACTTTGAAGAATCCCGATACTTGCTACACCTGGTTCTCTACTCTATTCAAATACCTATAACTCCTCAAAACTTAGACCCTGTGTTTCTACGAAACACATGTCTAAGAACTAGAGAAGTTAAAAGTAAACAGAATATAGTATGAGGACCAACCCCTCTGTCCTAATGGACACTGGACAACATACAATACTCTGTATAAGTCCGCTGAGTCTAACAACTCTTTCGCTGTGTGTCGTAGGTTGAAAACTGTACTTATGGTTAAGAAGAATTACACCGCTGTTTAATGCTCCTTACCTAACCATCCACTGATATAGGTAAATGTCATCGACATAATATCAAAAGGTATATCTCACTCTATGAAAATAGACGTACAGATATATCAATTTGAAATTGGTGCACAACAGCGGATATTCAAAACCAAATATTTGCCGACCGGCAAACAGCCCAGATGATCTCCTCAAATATCACCGATTACAACGAATCCCGATATAATGAGGATGATTACCCTATTCCCAATAACTTACTCCCACTCATCATCTGTAAAACCATACAGATGTGAGAATCAAACCTGGTAAATACATACCCTGGAGCAAGTGTCTAATCGGGAAATCAGTTTTCTTTTAACAGTACACAGCTGAACTGAAACATTGAAATGTTTCGATGGGGTATCCTGGTATTCCTAGTAATGCCTCTTCCATTATCCAGATTCACAACTATAACCGTATAATTCTTTGCCACCTCTCCAAATCCCTTTATATGTCTTTAGTCATTACCTTCTGCACACCCCTTTAGGCCAATTGGTTTTCTTCCTTCCCTACCGTTCGGCACCAGCCTATGGTTTGGAAGAAGACTATACAATAAGCATAATGGGTGTACTGTCCTAATCCTAGGAGCACTCGCAATGCGAGAGAAGGTGAAGATAAAAGACAACCGAATAAACCTTATTCCTATTTCTCCTGGACCAGAATCCATCCCCGAACTGGAATAAGTTCCTTTCGAGTTCGTATATAACCATACGATGGAGTATCCAATAAATTGGGATCTTCGTAGTGATACGGAGTGTCCTGGAGAAATACAAAGGTGATTTAGGATTGGCGAAGAAATACTTGGTTCAGTCGTGAATATCAGTCGCAATTTACTTTGCCCTCTTACTAATCCCTTGCTTTGTCTTAATCTTAATACCTTCTGCACACCATCGTTATGCTAATTGGTTTTCTTCATTCCCCACTGTTCGGCACCAGCCTAAAGTTTGGAAGAAGACTATCCAATTTGCGTAATAGGTGTACTATCTCCTAAACCAAGGAGTACTCACAACTTGAGAGAAGGTAAAAGGGAAAAGACAACTGAATAATCCTATCCGTTTTCTCCAGAACCGGAAACCATCCTCGAATTCCTTCGAGTTCGTATCTAACCATACGATGGTTTTGTCCAATGGAAGTGGACGTTCGTAGTAATACGGGGTGTCCTGGAGAAAAGGGTAAAAGTAGGAGTGGCAATGAGGTCTGCAACTCTGACAATCCAAAAGCCAGTGTTTAGAAGGTTCGGTCAACTTGGTCACTGAGTAATAGTCTTAGGGTCGGGTCAATGGTCGCTGCCAGAGAGAGAGAGAAAAGAAACACTCAGCGTGCACTCTAACCTAGATCAGAATGGTTACCAATTTATCTAATTTGGAAACCTCCCACTGTACCTCAAATTCTCCTCCAAACCTGAAAGAAGAATTAGTCGGGGTCACCCGAGGAGTAAACCAACTCATCAGTGGGAATCGGGATCCAACTATCATCGTATGACAACGTGACGGAATCTGCTCACGGTATCACACTCCAGAAGGTATGCGCATATCTGGCAAGTTTCAGTTCTTTTGAAACTCCCGATGTGATTTTTACCCCATGCTCTTATGACCTTGACTTTGGCCAACAAATCATAAGTCACATGTCAAGTTCTGCCCGTCATTCTCCAGGTTAATTTGAGCCCACCCGTACAAGCCCTTGACTTTGGCCAACAAGGCTATACGACTGCCCCAAACCAACGCATCTATCTATGCTGCATATGAATAACCAACAGCTACCAAACACTGTGCCTTGACTTTGGCCAACAAACACAGCTTGAATACTATTGACTACCCATATGAAACGACGGAGGGCTACGAATGGTTTCTGGCAAAAACCTTTAACGTAATGAACTTGATATCGTTGAAGGAACTGATAGCTTTTTAGAAAATATAGTGACGAAAACCTTTACTAAAGAGGTCACTCCCGGTGAAGGGATCTCGGCACTTTCCCCGTAGAATGGGGTGCAGGATATTCCAAATGAATACCACGATGCAAAGCAAAAGTAATCGGCTATAGTGAAGTTAATGCCCTGACGCAAACTTCTTGTAAGTCTACGTTAGCGCCCCGGCAGTCTACAGACGCCAAATGCGGAATAAAACTTTTTAACTTGGCGCTATCGTATACTTTAACCCGGATCTGCCATTATTGCTAAACTAACAAACTGTAAAGAGTGTAGGAATGTTATACCGAACGATCCGAGTCCTTCGTTCTTCAACCATCATCCCACGCTCCGTTGCGGCTGCTCCGATCTCGTCGATCTCCGATCTCCTCGTCGAGGTGGCACCACATGATCGGTTCTTTAAACGGGCTCCCGCCTCTGACTCGAGGCAACTCGATCGTCAAGTTTGCCAAAAGAGACGACCAAGATTGATGTAGAGAATGAGTAGATGACTTTGTCTCTCTTCGTCCAAGTCCGTGGACGATCGGTTAATGAAGTTGCCGAGGGAATCGGGTGATGGAATGAAATGAGCTGTGAATTCCATACACCCCAAAAATCTATCATAATCTTTTCAAGAATGAATCAAGTGTGAGTATGAATGAGAGAGGAGGCCTTCCATTCATATATGAAGGAGGAGAGTGAGTGTAGGAGCAAAGGGTGACTATAAGAAAGCTTCTCACTCAAAAGATCAAGAAGAAATATCCTTAGCTAAACAAAACTCATTAATGAAAACCATAAGTCACTTAAACACCTCATCATGCCTTTAATGAAACCATTAATGCACTAATGAGTCATATGCCTCATCATCACTTCTAGAAGCTTCTAGAATGATGACTCACTCATATCTGAAGAAAAGATAAATCCGTCTTTAACCGAATGTTAAAAGACGGCTGATAGAAAACTGGAAACTGGCAACTTCCAAAAGTGATCCTGAAACGAATTTCAGGATAACCCCGAAACTGTATAAATATACCCGCATTTGTATTACGACCGAATACAAATGCAACTGAGACAAAGATATTATACCTACTCAATATAATACTCGGATCCGGCTTAAACCAAAGCCAACCAGTATTATCTGCCCGAAAAATAACACGTGCGTAAACGCACGTGCATTTTCCGAACCCTGCCATAAAACCATACGGCCTCTACAACGTTTCGCCCGAACTTGGGAAACTGTCTGTGGGGGACTCTAATGACTCGTCAGTACCCTGGCAGTGGGTTTAACCACAAACCGTCAGCGGCACTAGCAATGCGTAACGGCTGCCCATGGACTGACCTCAAGGGATGCCGATGAGCGCACTCATCCGGAAAACCCTACTGAGCCTAACAGTGACAATGTATATACAGTCCGGTCCGTTCGTCAATGAGTATCGCATATCCGCCTAGGGGGCTAGCAACGTCAGACCCCCAATAGCAGTATAAGTCATGTCGGAGTGAAGCCCAATTACACCCTGAGATACTACTGGAGTACCTACCAGTAAATCTCCTGCCACGGCCGTGGGCTTTGTGTAATGGCTCTCCTAGACACAGCACGACCTCGCCCCCAATACCGGGAGAGACGAATCCCCTGCCGATCCGCTCACGTGCCTCCATATGGCTCGGGACTGTACCCAAAAGCTACCTGTTTGCACGACTCCTTTGAGCCGTGGTAGGGTAGAAATCAAAGCACAGTGGGAACTCACACGAGACAAATGACGACCTCAGGTCGATGAACTAACCTGTACACATGTCACCAGGGAACTGCTATCTGACGGTAGATATAATACTAACTAGCAGATTCCCGGCGAGTCCTGTCCGGTGTACTCATAACCCAATGAGCACCTGTATACATCTTAGGTGATCCAACTGACACCAGTGGCTTGTGAGACCGGCCACCGCCCCTCGTCGGGGTCTCGACTGTACACACTAGTCTACTCCGGAGTATCGATGCCCTATCTCGAAACACCCATGACTAGGGACTACAATTAAGGATATGCATATAAACTACCCAACTCTCACGTATATGATCGCCATCATACAGTAGGTAGTAAAGCAAGATCCTAAGGGCTCTATCAAAGTGTAACATGCAATCAGTCACCTGAACATGTACATGACTGATAAAGTCAAACCAGATAGCATACTATCATCTTGAGTAAGACTGTCCTACCGGGATAGGTCCTCCGCAATCATTGCAATCACGTACCTGCGATCCAATAATTGACTATGAGGGCACTATCTCCAACAATCTCCCACTTGCACTCAAGGCTAATATTGCGATGTCGACTACTCACAGCCCGTGTGAAACCGAACATCCAACTCCTCTACTAATCAGTTTCACAATGCCCGTTTGTAAAACAATTGTGTTCGAGAAATAGCCTCGGTGAGTGGATCCGCCTAGAAGTTTCTTTCTGTATCTCTCTTAATCTCAAGTTCGCGGAGAAAGCCATCTCCCGAATTGAGTAGTACCTGTCTTAGAATATGTCTGGATATCTGATGGGACCTTAGTTCATAAATGAACTCCATATCCAAACTTCTTAGACTGAATCGATCACTGAACCTAATCAGCATCGGGCACCATGCCACCCACAGTATCCTCTGGAACCACCTGTCCATAATACTGTCCCTCGTCAGAGGGAAAAACTATAACTCTGACAATCACTCTGTCATCCATGTCACCTTTGAAGCCTGGAATGATAACCGTCTCCCGAAAGAGGCTGCTGTTATCAAATCCGTAGAACATGTACCAATGTTCTAAAACTGCTTCCTTATGTTTCTCCAGGATTGGATTAATACAAACTTATTGCATCTAGTGCAAAAACAACATCTGGTGTGGTACTTGACATCTCATGATTGACTCAATTGCCTAAGCAAGTGATCTGTCAATCATGCACTTCCCTCTCCCCTTTAGTCTATACGACACCTTTAGAGAGGGTGACTCCATCACCTGCAGGTACACCACCATGCTAGGAGTCATCTATTCCAAAAACCATTAGAATATCTGTCAAAGTACCCACATTGGGAAACTACCCAAATCCAGATCTAAAACCATAGATCTAGAAACCAAAATGTCAAATATTATATCCATATCCTGTCTGGAGAAACAACTGTGTGACGACCACAGTACAACCGATCGTAGTATAGGAATTTTACTTCCTACTCTGTGTATGTCATCCATATACCATGACATCACACCCTACTACCTTCTTAACTGATCCATCCCCTATTCTGATTGAAGTCAAACCCATGACTGTCACATCAAAAATTAGATGATCTCTTTCCGCTATAACTTCTCAAGTCTATAAATAGATATAAGCATCTTGCCCACTATGCTTCCGCTGCTCTCACTGACTACGACAACCCTCCTACCGGGTCTCATATCCTGGAACAACAGTAGTGTCAAGTCTTGGTAGATAAGAACCTCCCTGTCACCGTCCTTGAGGCAACCGAAGTACCTCTCGGGTGTCTGAGGTTACCTACCATACCTGCGGAGTGGCTATTGGAATGTCAAACCTGATTGAATGTATAGGTCCTATTAAATTTTTCCGTAATCGTTTGCGGTTCTGGAATCACTTCCAGTTCTACCATACTCCCACTACTGTTTTCTGAAAAAGATCCATTTTTACTAAAACTGTGGCGAGTCAAGAACAATATCACTATTGATCTTCTAAATGGTAGAATATCAACCCTCGTCATAGCCAGGGTCAACCCACAAACAGTCATTACAGAAACGTGCCCTGAGTTATCCAGTGTCTGGTTTTAATCATAAGCTGGACAACTCCCCGTACCTTAATTTCTTTTAAGGTACGATCCATTCTATATCCAATACAGAAACTTCGGCACTTATTTAATTGGAACCATATTCAAATCCATGCATCTGTCTCCAGTGCATATCAACTTAATGGAAAGAGGCTAATCAGCATTACTCAACTTAGGAATCCATCCAATTATGAGTAACCTGAAAGAGAAACACGTTTCTCAAAACCATCACTATCATCTGAATACCAATCACAAGAATCTACATCTTCGATCTCTTTGAAGAATCCCGATACTTGTGATACCTGGTTCTCTACTTTATTCTTATACCCACAACTTCTCAAAACTTAGACCTTGTATTTCTACGAAACACTCGTCTAAATACTAGAGAAGTTATAAGTAAACAGAACATAGTACGAGGACCTACCCCTTTGTCCTGATGGACACTGGACAACATACAATACTCTGTATAAGTCCGCTGAGTTAAACAACTCATAACCTGTGCGTTGTAGGTGGAAAACTGTACCCTGGCGATTTCCTCAAATATCACCAATTACAACGAATTCCGATATAATGAGGATGATCTCCTAATTCCCAATATCTTACTCCCAATCATCATCTGTAAAACCATACAGATATGAGAATGAAACCTGGTAAATACATACCCTTGGAGTAAGTGTTTAATCGGGAAAACAATTTTTCCTTTAACAATGCACTGAAACATGAAAATGTTTCGTAGGGGTATCCTGGTATTCATAGCAATGCCTCTTCCATAATCCAATTCATGACTTCAACCGTATATTTTATTGCCGTCTCTCTAAATTCCTTTATTTGTCTTTAGTCGTTACCTTCTATACACCATCGTTAGGCTAAATGGTTTTCTTCCTTCCCTACCGTTCGGCACCAGCCTATGGTTTGGAAGAAGACTATCCAGTAAGCATAATAGGTGTACCCTCTTAAACCAAGGAGTACTCGCATCTCGAGAGAAGGTGATGATAAAAGACAACTGAATAATACCTTATTCTTTTAAAGGTGAAATAGGAGTGGCGATGAAGTACGCGGTTTTGGTCGTGAATGATATTAGTCGCAATTTACTTTGCCCTCTTTCTAATCCCTTTATTTGGTCTTTACATATTACCTTCTGCACACCCTACATAGGCTAATTGGTTTTCTTCATTCCCTACCTTTCGGCACCAGCCTATGGTTTGGAATAAGACTATCCAATAGGCGTAATAGGTGTACTCTCCTAAACCAAGGAGCTCTCGCAACCTGAGAGAAGGTGATAATAAAAGGCAACTGAATAAACCAATTCTATTTCTCCTGAACCTGGATCCATCCCCGAAGAAGTCCCTTCGAGTTCGTATATAACCATACGATGGCTCTATCCAATGGAAGTGGATATCCGTAGTAATACGGGTGTTCTGAGAAATACAAAGGGTAAAAGAAGGAGTGGCAATGACTTATGCAACTCAGACAATCCAAAAGCCAGTATTTTAAGAAGGTTCGGTCAACCTGGTCACTGAGTCATAGTCTAGGGTCGGTCAAAGGTCGCTGCCAAAGAGAGAGAGAGAAAAGAAACACTCTGCGTGCACTCTAACCTAGATCAGAATGGTCATCATTTTATCTAATCCGGAAACCTCCCACTGTCCTGTCAAATTCTCCTCCAAACCTAAAGAAGAATCAATCGGGATCACCCGAAGAGTAAACCAACTCATCAGTGGGAATCAGGATCCAACTCTCATCGCATGATAACGTGATGGAATGCATCCACGTTACTCATACTCCAGAAGGTATGCGCATACTCGGCAAGTTTCAGTTTCTTTAGAAACTCCTGATATTATTTTTGCCCCATGCTCTTATAACCTTGGCGTTAGGTCAAAATGTCATAAGTCACATGTCAAGTTCTACCCATCACTATCTTGTTAATTTGAACCCACCCGCACATGCCTTCGGCGTTAGGTCAAAATGGCAGAACGGCTGTCCCAAACTAACTCATCTATCTATGCAACAATTGAATACCCAGCAGCTACCAAACACTATGCCTTGGCGTTAGGTCAAAATACATAGCTTGAATACTACTGAATACCCAAAAGAAGTGACGGAGGGCTACGGCTGGTTTTTGGCGAAAAACCTTTAGCGTAGTGAACTTGATATCGCTGAAGGAACCTGATAGCTTTTTAAAATATAGTGGCGAAAACCTTTTGCTAAAGAGGTCACTCCCGGTAAAGGGATCTCGGCTCTTTCCTCATGGAATGAGGTGCAGGATATTCCACTGAATACCGCTATGCAAAGCAACTTGTAATCGACTATAGTAAAGTTATTACTCTGACGCAAACTTCTGTCCAAGGGGTCAGTCCCGGTGAAGGGATATCGGCCCTTGCCCCGTCGAATGAGGTGCAGGATATTCCACTGAATATCGCTATGCATAACAAAAGGAAACGTCTTTGTAACAACACTTTTTAAATTGTTCCAACAACTGTATACGGGTTTGTTTTTACTTTGCATTGATCAGAATCAACGCAGTCCCATCAATAATCACACCAGAAAAGAACGAAAATAAAATATACGTATATGCCATCCGCATTCGTCACTGGGTCCCGTCATCACCCGTTAGGTTACTTAACTAACGACAGAGCGGGGACTGGACTAGCGCGGGTGTAAAACATATACAACATCTAATAGTATATAAACCAATATACATAATCGCTCCAGGCGTGATAATATGCAACATTACAAAAAAGTAATAAGCATCATAGAACAATACAGATATCTGGGATCCCCGAGTTTCACAGAGCCGCTGCTGAAACTCGACGTTCCCCTGTCGTGTGGATAGCCTGTGCAATGAAACCTAGACCCCTACGGGTGCGGCAAGTTACCCGCCAAAACCTGAAGCGAGGCAGTCCCCCACAGCATAGTGAATGGAACACCCGGCACTTCACGGAATCCGGTAAATTGAGCATCCTTCCTTGGGTCAACCTGTACCCCCTACGAGTGCGGCGAATAGTCTGCCAATTCTGAAGTGGGGACCCTCTGCCTCTCAAAGCCATGAGATGCGGACCCGTTGCTTTCCCGAACCCGGCTATCCGTGCACTCCGTCGCGGGGTAAAACCTAGTACAGTAATGAAAAATAGTACAATAGGTACATCGACCGCAACCTGGTCGTGCCCCAAAAGAATATTATACAACAGGCAGTGACGGCAGTCCACAAGTTGGACGCTCGCCCCGCAATATCAAATGTACAAATAAACTCAAATTGTACTATCATTGCACACTGCTATCCATCACGACAAATCCGCAACATCACAGCACAACACAGAACATCAACGCGAATGTCACGTTCGCAAACCCGTCTAAAAGAACTATAGCAATTAAACGCGGTTTACCGATCAAATGACATTCCCGGTCGGAGATATAATGTAAGCACTGTAAACTAACGTGTTTAAATTACGATCGACCAAAGACCAAATATTAAAAAGTGGGCCCCACTGCTTACTGGTGAACAGTAACAAAACCTGGGCCAAAAATATATATACCAAAAATCACAAAACCCAACACAGAACCCACTGAGAAAATTTGGGAGCACGTGCTCCCCACGTGGCCGCGGATGCGCGGCTAAGACTATAGAGTTGGCCGTGCTTCCGCGGCTCGTTGGAGGGATCACATATCCAAATTTTGCCGTGGTGCTTATAATTCCCTGCACGGATTTTTAAGACATCCAGAAATGAATTTTGAGACCGTTAAAAATTAACAGAACTGTCGGGCATGGATTTTGTGTTTTTCGATTTTCGGTCGGATCGATGTTTTAAACGCGTTAGCACAAGTTAGTATAGCAAAATGGTTAGGCTCTGATACCACTGTAAGTCTACGTTAGCGCCCCGGCAGTCTACAGACGCCAAATGCGGAATAAAACTTTTTAACTTGGTGCTATCGTATACTTTAACCCGGATCTGCCATTATTGCTAAACTAACAAACTGTAAAGAGTGTAGGAATGTTATACCGAACGATCCGAGTCCTTCGTTCTTCAACCATCATCCCACGCTCCGTTGCGGCTGCTCCGATCTCCTCGTCGAGGTGGCACCACATGATCGGTTCTTTAAACGGGCTCCCGCCTCTGACTCGAGGCAACTCGATCGTCAAGTTTGCCAAAAGAGACGACCAAGATTGATGTAGAGAATGAGTAGATGACTTTGTCTCTCTTCGTCCAAGTCCGTGGACGATCGGTTAATGAAGTTGCCGAGGGAATCGGGTGATGGAATGAAATGAGCCGTGAATTCCATACACCCCAAAAATCTATCATAATCTTTTCAAGAATGAATCAAGTGAGAGTATGAATGAGAGAGGAGGCCTTCCATTCATATATGAAGGAGGAGAGTGAGTGGAGGAGCAAAGGGTGACTATAAGAAAGCTTCTCACTCAAAAGATCAAGAAGAAATATCCTTAGCTAAACAAAACTCATTAATGAAAACCATGAGTCACTTAAACACCTCATCATGCCTTTAATGAAACCATTAATGCACTAATGAGTCATATGCCTCATCATCACTTCTAGAAGCTTCTAGAATGATGACTCACTCATATCTGAAGAAAAGATAAATCCGTCTTTAACCGAATGTTAAAAGACGGCTGATAGAAAACTGGAAACTGGCAACTTCCAAAAGTGATCCTGAAACGAATTTCAGGATAACCCCGAAACTGTATAAATATACCCGCATTTGTATTACGACCGAATACAAATGCAACTGAGACAGAGATATTATACCTACTCAATATAATACTCGGATCCGGCTTAAACCAAAGCCGACCAGTATTATCTGCCCGAAAAATAACACGTGCGTAAACGCACGTGCATTTTCCGAACCCTGCCATAAAACCATACGGCCTCTACAACGTTTCGCCCGAACTTGGGAAACTGTCTGTGGGGGACTCTAATGACTCGTCAGTACCCTGGCAGTGGGTTTAACCACAAACCGTCAGCGGCACTAACAATGCGTAACGGCTGCCCATGGACTGACCTCAAGGGATGCCGATGAGCGCACTCATCCGGAAAACCCTACTGAGCCTAACAGTGACAATGTATATACAGTCCGGTCCGTTCGTCAATGAGTATCGCATATCCGCCTAGGGGGCTAGCAACGTCAGACACCCAATAGCAGTATAAGTCATGTCGGAGTGAAGCCCAATTACACCCTGAGATACTACTGGAGTACCTACCAGTAAATCTCCTGCCACGGCCGTGGGCTTTGTGTAATGGCTCTCCTAGACACAGCACGACCTCGCCCCCAATACCGGGAGAGACGAATCCCCTGCCGATCCGCTCACGTGCCTCCATATGGCTCGGGACTGTACCCAAAAGCTACCTGTTTGCACGACTCCTTTGAGCCGTGGTAGGGTAGAAATCAAAGCACAGTGGGAACTCACACGAGACAAATGACGACCTCAGGTCGATGAACTAACCTGTACACATGTCACCAGGGAACTGCTATCTGACGGTAAATATAATACTAACTAGCAAATTCCCGGCGAGTCCTGTCCGGTGTACTCATAACCCAATGAGCACCTGTATACATCTTAGGTGATCCAACTGACACCAGTGGCTTGTGAGACCGGCCACCGCCCCTCGTCGGGGTCTCGACTGTACACACTAGTCTACTCCGGAGTATCGATGCCCTATCTCGAAACTCCCACGACTAGGGACTACAATTAAGGATATGCATATAAACTACCCAACTCTCACGTATATGATCGCCATCATACAGTTGGTAGTAAAGCAAGATCCTAAGGGCTCTATCAAAGTGTAACATGCAATCAGTCACCTGAACATGTACACGACTGATAAAGTCAAACCAGATAGCATACTATCATCTTGAGTAAGACTGTCCTACCGGGATAGGTCCTCCGCAATCATTGCAATCACGTACCTGCGATCCAATAATTGACTATGAGGGCACTATCTCCAACACTTCTGTCCAAGGGGTCACTCCCGGTGAAGGGATCTCGGCCCTTGCCTCGTCGACTGAGGAGCAGGATATTCCAAATGAATACCGCGATGCAAAACAAAAGTGAACGTCCTTGCAATAACAGCTTTTTGAAAAGTGTTCCAACAACATCAGAATAGGTTTGTTTAAACTTGCATTGATCCGAATCAACGCAGTCCCATCAATTGATCACACCACAAAGAACGAAAATATACTGATGTACGTATATGTCATCCGCATTCGCCACTGGGTCCCGTCATCACCCGTTAGGTTAGCTAACTAACGGCAGAGCGGGGACTGGACTAGCGCGGATGAAAAGCATATACAACATCTACTAATATATATACCAATATATTATATTCGCTCAAGGCGTGATAAGAAATGTAACATTACAGAAATGTACAGCATCACAGAACAATACAGATATCTGGGATCCCCGGGTTTCACAGAGCCACTTCTGAAACCCGACGTTCCCCTGGTCGTGTGGATAGCCTGTGCAATGAAATCCTAGACCCCTACGGGCGCGGCAAGTTACCCGCCAAAACCTGAAGCGAGGCAGCCCCCTTCAGCGCCGTGAATGGACCACCCAGCACTTCACGGAATCCGGTAACTTGGGCACCCCTCCTGGGTCAACCTGTACCCCCTACGAGTGCGGCGAATAGCCCGCCAATTCTAGAGTGAAGCCCCCTCCGTCCCAATGCCATGAGATGCGGGCTTGTTGCCCTCTAGAACCCGGCTATCCGTGCACTCCTCCGCGGGGTAATCCTAGTACAGAAAGTAAAATATACATACAACGGGTACATCGACCGCAACCAGGTCGTGCCCCAAAAGAATAATACAAACAGGCAGTGACGGCAGTCCACATGTCGGACGCTCTCCCCGCTATATCAAATGTACATAATACAACAGAAACTGTACTAACATTGCATCCAGGCTATCCCCCACGACCGATCCGCAACAACACAGCAAAATCACAAAACATCAACGTGAAAGTCACGTTCGCAAATCCGTCTAACCGGGCTATAGCAGTTAGACCGGATTTACCGATCAAGTGACATTCACGGTCGCAAATATAATGTAAATACTGTGAAATAATGTGTTTAAAATATCCGATCGATCAAAAAATTAACAAGTGGGCCCCCAAGCAATACTGTAGCACTCACAGAAAATCTGGGCCCAATATTAATATTCCAAAACCCCAATTTTAACCCCAGAAAGATACTGTAGAAATTTGGTGCAGGGATCCGAACAGTGTGCGGCGGAACCGCGGCCCATAAAGGAGGTTAGGCCGCGGTTCCGCGCTTCCACAGTGGACTCACGCTGTCGAATTTCTAAAGTAGCCTAGTAATCTCCAGTACATCAATTTTATACAACCTGAAAAATTTTTGGAGACCAAAAAATTTCAACAGAAAACTGTCGTGAAGGAAATACGGGTTTTGGAACATTTGATCGATCGGAACTGAAAAACACATCAAACAAAGCTAGACGAAGTTAATGGCGAGGCTCTGATACCACTGTAAGTGCACAGCGGCGCCCCGGCCATCAATCCGACGGCGAAATGCGGAAACGGTGATAAACTTTAATTTTGCGAACTTAGAAAACCGGCACCACCGCGCACTAAACACCCGGATCGGACCATTAAACTAGTTCTAGCTAACTACAAGACGGGTTAGAGTAATACCGAATGATCCGAGTCCTCCGGTCTTCTCGTCGTCGTCCCGATCTCCTGCGGAAACTCCGGTCGTCGCCTCCTCGCCGGAAGGGCACCACATCGCCTGCATCTTTTACGGGCTCCCACCTCAATACCGAGGCAACTCGGGCACGAAGCTGGCAAGTCGACGTGCCCAAGATTTACTGTAGAATGTGTAGTGGCTAATGTCTCTTTGGGGTATTGGAGTTGCCTTTGATGGAGGAATCAAGAAGAACTTTGGAGAGGTGAGAAGGTTTTTGTGTACAAGGAAAAAATGAGATCATGAAATTTTCTCATACTAAAAAGAACCATTCTCACTCAACCTCATAATATGTGGCCGGCCCCTTTTCAAGAATGGTGGAGGAATCAAAATTGCAAAACTATGAAGGGAGGTAATGGTAGTAAAAGCAAGGGGTGACCTTATCCAAAATGAAATGATAACAATGTCAATTTCATATCAAATCTCATCTAATCACAAAAAGCAAAACCATGATGAAAAAGCAAAGATGCTTAACTCATCATAATGCCACAAGTGCAAGAAAACCCCTCCACAAAATGTTATTTGCAAACTTGCAAATAACACCCTCCATCGAAAAAGTCCGGCCGGGAAAGAACAAAGGAAAACCGGCCGGAACGGAATGCAAACTGGCAACTCCAGAAAACTGGTCCCGTAATAAAATACAGGAAAACCCCAATACTGTGCATACACACCCGCATCTGTATTCCGACTGGATACAAATGCAATGAGACAAAATCTACACTGTACTAAACTAGGATCCGGCTTAAACCAAAGCCGGCTAGTAATATCCGTCCGATCCTGATCCGTGCAATACCGCACGTATCTGATCGAACCCTGCCATATAATCATACGGCCACTAGTACTAACCGTCCGATCCTGATCCGTGCAATACCGTACGTATCTGATCGGACCCTGCCATATCTCCATACGGCCTCTACAGCATTTCGCCCGAAAGCTTGAGTAACTGAAAGTGTGGTGGACTCTAAAGACTCGTCAATACTGTGGCTGTGGATTTAACCACTAGCACGTCAGAGGTATAAGCCAATACGTGACGGGCCACCAGCTATTGACCAAAAGGGACATCGATGAGCGAACTCATCCTGACACCCTACTGAGCCTGGCAGTGACAATATTCGTACAGTCCGGTCCGTTCGTCTATGAGCATCACATGTCGGGCCTAGGGGGTTGGTAAAAGTCAGACCCCCAAAAGCGGTACAAGTCGTGTCGGAGTGTAGCCCAGAACACCCTGAGATACTACTGGAATACCTACCAGTAAATCTCCTGCCTTGGCCAAGGACATCGTGTAATGGCTCTCCTAGACACAGCGCGACCTCACCCCCATTACCGGGAGAGACGAACCCCTGAAGATCCGCTCACTGCCTCCATGTGGCTCGGGACTGTACCCAACTAAAACCTGTTTGCACGACTCCTTTGAGCCGTGGTAGGGTAGTAATCAAAGCACAGTGGGAACTCACACGAGACAAATGACGATCCCCAGGTCGATGAACTAACCTGTACACATGTCACCTGGGAACTGCTATCTGACGTCAGGTATAAGACCAACTAGCATGTTCCCGGCGAGTCCTGTCCGGTGTATTCATAACCCAATGAGCACCTGTATACAGCTTAGGTGAACCAACTGACACCAGTGGCTTGTGAGACCGGCCACCGCCCCTCGTCGGGGTCTCGACTGTATACACTAGTCTACTCTGGAGAATTGATGCCCTGTCTCGAAACTCCTACGACTAGGGACCTTTTAGGGATGTGCTTATAGACTCCAGCTCTCACTTATATGATCGCCCTCATACTGCTGGCAGTCAAGCAAGAATCCTAGGGGCTCTATCAACGTGCAATACCGACATGTCAGGTCACCTAAAGCAGAACACGATGATAAAGGTAAACCAGATAGCATACTATCATTTCGAGTAAGACTGTCCTACCGGGATAGGTCCTCCCTCAATCATTGCAATCACGTGCCTGTGATCCAATAATTGACTCTGAAGGCACTATCTCCAACAATTCTAGCTGGCCTCTAGCAGTAGCCTGATCCCCTGGTGCTAATCTGCACGTCCGAGAAATCTCGTAAGAGCGATCCGTCAAACGCTCATGGCGCGAAAACACAATAAAACGAAGCTTCTAAGCAATCGTACGTCTCTGGAATCACGCCCTGGTCAGTCCTCATCCGTGATGAGCTCATGCTGACGCAACTCTAGACGTAGCTCTCTTTGCCAGTGTAATCGTGGCGGCAAAATCATAACCAATATCGATGAGAATAGATCATAGGAACGAATATAATACTGTGCAAGGAAATGTACATCCTAAGGTTTCTTAAGCGGAGTAGCGTATCGTAAGTATGCCGCGGAACATATGTACGGTATGTCACTCTACTCAATCTACCTACTCTATCAACCAAGGGTCATCCTACGCGACGAAAGTTCGGGTATAACACCCCCTCGACTAAGTCTAAGTTCTGTAAGGTCAAGCCTAAGTTCCGTATATATATAAGCGCTCTAGGCTCCGCATAGTCAAACTTAGACTCAAACCAAGGTTAACCTAGCGCTCTGATACCAACTTTGTCACGCCCCGAAATAGCACGTGACTGGCCCTTGAATCATATGAAGTCTATAGGACCTCATCTAATTCAAGTAAGCCAAAAGCCCAGAAATCTAAAACCATTTTAAATAATAAATGAAGGAAAAAATAGTTTCAAGAAGTGAAGAAAACATGTTTTAAAAACAAGGTTTTTAATTAAATAAGCCAAATATGCATTTTTAAAATCTATAATCTTTTCTGAAAATTTCGGCAGAGTTTCCTTTGTAAATACTGGCCCCGAACGGGGTACAACATGATAAAAACATATATACAATGATAAAAGGCATCCCCAAGTGGGAGCTAGCTCTTCGTCAATCGACGGTCACAACCACGCAAGCAATAAAATATACAACGCCGAAGGGCGAGAATCAAAACTCAAAAAGGAAGCTCAAAATCAGCACGAAAACCATAATACTACAACGCGCGACTCTAAGGTCGAAATAATACACAACTGGTTTTCTAAGTTTGAACAAATATACATGTTTGGTTGATGGAATTACTAGATACAACTGAATAATACATATACAATGGTGGTTCTGATGCAAAAGAACCCACCTACAAAGCAAATCACCCGTAAGGGAAGTAGTGTGCCAAAAAGCCGCAATGGAACCTGTACGGCAAAACCTGCAAGAACTGTGGCTCAACGGGTGTGAGTTGCCAACTCGTGAATAGAAAATATCACAGAGCAGAAATCGTATGTATGACACAATCCTAGGTCAATACGATCAGTAATAATAATATCCTCAATATGAATAAGTCCGAACATGATAAGGTGGCAATGGTAAACATATATACATAAGTGTAATCCCATGTGCTCGTATCAGTGCCTCAGATAATTACATATCATAAATATGAGGCATGATCAATGTAATCAACATGAATCAATGTCAACTATATCATGAAGTCTATAAGTATGTGGATATCATCCAACTATGTAATCAATGTCTGTATGTATGTGGATCCCGTCCACGTGTCACCCAATAACAATAAGCATCACGCATGTAAATATCATAAAGCATATGCATGGAAGTATGAGGATATAAATCAACGTTTGTCCCTCACGACACATCAAAATCATGGAACCGAGTGTCCAGCATCGACACTCGAAAACATCATGAAAACTGTGCCCAGTATCGGCACGTAGATCCTTATATATATATAGGGCTCCGTCAGTCCGGATCGGCCCATGGGCTCCGTCAGTCCGGATCGGTCCGTATCATCTCTCAACTTCGGTCGGTATCCTCCGGATATCCGCCGAGCTCAAATACTATCACCGATGGGTGGTGCTCCCCTTCCGGGCTTACCATCTAACATATACGAGTCTTCTTGCCTCGGGGTACCTCACCGGGTCCACCATGTACCCGCAGACGGTGCCTACCGCTCCTCGAATCGGGTTTCACATGCCACTCTCTAAACCGAGAAAACACATGGTGGATGCACAGAAATATCATATCAAGGGTAACCAGGTTTTTAAAACAATACATACTCTCTTTTGAAACACCCACGGTCCCCAAATCCAGAAATATCATGGAAACAACATATCTCAATGCGTATAATCATAAAGCATGATGTATGCAGCATGAAAAAGAAATGTAAGCATATCAGTATATCATGCAACATGGAATAGTAATATGCACATATTGAGGGAAACCGCTCTTTTAAAATGAATCAGTATTAAAGAGTATATTGCGGTTCCCAAATCTCCAAATCAAGCAAGAGCCATCTATGTATGTGCAATTACGTATGTATACAAGTATGAGTGTACAACAGGTGGGTGCACAAGTATGAGCGTACAATATGTATGTACACAAGTATGAGTGTACAACAGGTATGCGCACAAGTATGAGTGTACAATATGTACACTACTAAAATAGGGGGTTGCACCTACGGATAACAACATCCGTAGGGGCGGATTTAGTTTGGCCCTACGGATTACTCCGTAGGGCCAAACGGTTGCCCCTACGGTCCTTCCATATTTATTTAAAAATTATTAAATCTTAAGGTGTTGTTTGCCTCTACGGAGCCGCAAACCAAGCACCTACGGGCGTATCCGTAGGGGCATCTAAACAGAGATTTAAGTGATCGATCCCTACGCTGATTATTTCTTATTCTCTTATCACTCTTGCGCGCGAACCCAAATCCCCAAACCCTCATTCCCGCCGATCGCCATTCTCATCGTCGCCGTTCTCGTCGTCGCCAGCGCCGGCCGATTCGTCGTCGCCACCGCCTGCTTCTTCCTCATCTCCGTTCATCGTCGCCATCGCCTGCTTCTTCAACCTACGGCCGATTCGTCGTCGCCACCGCCTGCACAGGTTAGGAAATCTTCAATTAAACAAATTTTTTATTGTTTTAGGTCTATGGTTCATGGTTTGGGTAGGCATCGGTTGGGGTTAGCGTTAGGGTTAGGGGTGGGGCTGGGGGGCTGCTGTTGCGGATGGGGTTGGGGTTCGGCAGGGGGTAGCGGTTGGGGTTGGGGTTGGGGTTGGGGTTGTGTGTCCCTGAGCACTTCTTGATTGGGGCTGGGGCTGCGGGCTGGGGCTGCGGGCTGGGGATCGGGCTAGGGTTGGGCCTGGGGCTTGGGCTGCCGCTAGGGCTGTGGTTGGGGTTGGGGCTCGGGCTCGGGCTGCGGTTAGCGTTAGGGTTGGGGCTGGGGCTGGAGCTGCGGTTGGGTTTGGGGTTCGGCAGGGGGTTGCTGTTGGGGTTGGGGTTGGGGTTAGGGTTGGGGTTGGGGTTTTGGATTTCAGGGTCTAAGTTAATTTGCATTCTAATTAGCATTAAGCTCGTTAATTGAAATGTTGATGATGATCATAAGAGGAAAATGTGTCTAGTTTGAGAAGGTGTTGGAAACTGGTCTAATAATGTGGGTAAAGCCCAGTTTAATTAATAATTTTATTTGTCATTCTCAAATTTTCTTGGAAACAGAGACTGTTTTGTTGAACTTTTAGCCGTTGGGCATGTTGGGTTGAATATGTTTGCTAATTGCATAAGATGCTCATAAGATTCTGGATTTTGAGGATGGGCCGTTGTAATTGGAAATGTTTAGAATTGTAGGAACTTCTTTGTTTTAACTATATATAATTGCAAAAAAAAAAGACACATTTCTGATTTGAAGAAAAGGAAGGGGCAAAATAGGGATTTAGTTATGGATTTTACTTGGGCGTCTCCTCTTTTAATACATGTCTATCTTTATAAGAATATCGTGTCACATATTCGGTTTTAGCATCTGTACGCAACTGCTTTGATTATCATCATGTTATTAACATCTTTAACTTCTATCCTTTTTCTAATATATTTCATAGTTAATATAATAATCCTTTGTGTATATTTATTGACAGTGGCCTTTCTTTTGGATGAACATGTTTTTTGATGCATGTTTCAGTCATGTGAATTCATATTTTGCGTATAACGCTTTATGATATCAATATCCTATATTTGTAGTTTTAATTGTTGATTGTTATAGATGAATGCCATTGCAATAATAGTTTTTGGTAGATGAATGCCATTGCAATGTAGGATGATCAGTTCTATCAATCTTGATCTCAATGGTTTAAAATCATGTTACACATACAACACGAATGCACAACAAACGCATCATTAGAGAGTGATTCAAGATGTTCAAGTTAAAACCAATATATGATACTCGATGATAATATGAAACCTTCATATTCTCATCAATACTCATATATGAAACTAAAAGCGCCACTTAGTCCCCATCTATCGGTTAACATACGTGCGATATTCGTCGTGGCATAGAACTATATGAAGGTTGTTAAATATCGGACGGTATAGCTCGATACTAACAACCGTCGTATAGTCTACGCGACGAGAAAATTCAATGGTATGGTAACCCATAGATTTGTCCCGTGTGGACAAGTTAAGAATGTATAAAGCAAACGCCTTCAATCACTTGTGTTTTCATCCGTTTCGAGATATTTCGTCGGTACCTTTCCGCTGGTTCTCCGTATACAAAGATAGATTAGATGTTCATTTCAACGTTGTTTCACAGCTTTGAATGATTATCTATTCTATTACATTGTACTCGGAGAACAGCGGGGAGGTGCTGCCGAAATTTACTCGAAACGGTTGAAAGCACAAGTGATGGGTGTTCATTCTATACATTCTTAACGGGATAAAAGCTTACCCCCGACAGCCGGAACACACACATACAACAAGAATGCACAACAAACGCATAATTAGAGAGTGATTCGAGATGTTCAAGTTAAAACCAATATATGATTCTCGATGATAATATGAAACCTTCATATTCTCATCGATACTCATATATGAAACTAAAAGCGCCACTTAGTCCCCGTCTATCGGTTAACATACGTGCGATGTTCGTCGTGATATAGAACCATATGAAGGTTGTTAAATATCGGACGATATAGCTCGATACTAACAACCGTCGTATAGTCTACGCGACGAGAAAATTCAATCGTATGGTAACCCATAGATTTGTCCCGTGTGGACAAGTGAAGAATGTATAAAGCAAACGCCTTCATTCACTTGTGTTTTCATCCGTTTCGAGATATTTCGTCGGTACCTTTCCGCTGGTTCTCCGTGTACAAAGATAGATTAGATGTTCATTTCAACGTTGTTTCACAGCTTTGAAATGATTATCTATTCTATTACAGTGTACTCGGAGAACAGCGGGGAGGTGCTGCCGAAATTTACTCGAAATGGTTGAAAGCACAAGTGATGGGTGTTCGCTCTATACATTCTTAATGGGATACAAGTCTACCCCCGACAGCCGGAACACACACATACAACAAGAATACACAAAAAACGCATAATTAGAGAGTGATTCGAGATGTTCAAGTTAAAACCAATATATGATTCTCGATGATAATATGAAACCTTCATATTCTCATCGATACTCATATATGAAACTAAAAGCGCCACTTAATCCCCGTCTATTGGTTAACATACGTACGATGTTCGTCGTGACATAGAACTATACGAAGGTTGTTAAATATCGGACGGTATAGCTCGATACTAACAACCGTCGTATAGTCTACGCGATGAGAAAATTCAATCGTATGGTAACCCATAGATTTGTCCCGTGTGGACAAGTTAAGAATGTATAAAGCAAACGCCTTCATTAACTTGTGTTTTCATCCGTTTCGAGATATTTCGTCGGTACCTTTCCGCTGGTTCTCCGTGTACAAAGATAGATTAGATGATCATTTCAACGTTGTTTCACAGCTTTGAAATGATTATCTATTCTATTATAGTGTACTCGGAGAACAGCGGGGAGGTGCTGCCGAAATTTACTCGAAACGGTTGAAAGCACAAGTGATGGGGGTTCGCTCTATACATTCTTAATGGGATAGAAGCCTACCCCCGACAGCCGAAACACACACATACAATAAGAATACACAACAAACACATAATTAGAGAGTGATTCGAGATGTTCAAGTTAAAACCAATATATGATTCTCGATGATAATATGAAACCTTCATATTCTCATCGATACTCATATATGAAACTAAAAGCGCCACTTAGTCCCCATCTATCGGTTAACATACGTGCGATAATTTATTCTTTTCAACGACAAACGCACACACAAAGCATATACACGGATTTTCTCCTTTGTCAGTAACTATCCCGTTATTATATTTCTCAATATAGTCAGCATAACCTACAATTTATTTGTTATACAGTCTAACATGGCCCATGAGTATGTCAGAGTTAAGGACTGGATGTATGTGGATTGGAAACAACGTATGCAACCTATGTTTGTCGCAGGAGTTGCTGCTTTCCTTGAATTTGCACGCGCATATAATAAGATCATAATAGAGAAGATTCTCTATCCGTGCGATAGATGTGGCAATAAGTACTGGCAGAAGGTAGAATTGGCAGAGCTTCATATTGTAAAATATGGGTTTACTAGACTTTATACAACTTGGAAATATCACGGGGAAGGAGAAGAATGCAATACTGCGGCAGAAGAAGAAGGAGAACACGATAATGCGGCAGGAGAAGAAGAAGAATTCGGTAATGTGGCAGAAGGAGAAGACGGTAATTTATTTCCATCAGAAGAAATGGAGGATATGGTAGAGGCTGCCCTAGGTGAATCTATTCGTACCGAAGATGATATGCCTTCCGGTCAAGGACCGCGTGCGGATAAATATGAAAATTTCATGAATGATGCTAGGAAACCAATTTATGAGAATGCGAAGTATTCCACCCTCTCATGGTTCGTCCAGCTTTTCCAGATTAAGTGCCTAAATGGATGGAGCAACAAGTCATTCACAATGCTTCTTTCGTTCTTGAAAGATTCTATGCCTTCGGGAAATAATGTGCCCGACAGCTGGTACGAAGCCCAGAAGATGATGTCTCATTTGGGTCTAAAGTGCGAGAAGATTCAAGCATGTCCTAAAAATTGCGTGTTGTACCGGAAAGAGAATTCAGATTTGAAAGAGTGTCCAACATGCGGAGAGGCCAGGTATAAACCGAAAGATTCTGATAAGAAGCCTGATATACCTGTCAAGATAGCAGATACTTTCCCATAATACAGAGGCTACATAGGCTATCAGGTGCAAGAAAACAGCCGAGGTAATGATTTGGCATCACCGTGCTCCTCCAAGTGAAGATGGAAAAATGAGTCATCCAAGAGATTCACCGGCATGGAAGGATTTCGATAGGAGGCACGCAATATTCAGTAGCGTCATTGTCTGGACGTCATGCATATAGAGAAGAGAGTATCAGAGCACATACTTAACTTGCTTCTTTGTAAAGACGGGAAATCTAAAGACAACCTGAATGCTCGGATGGATCTACAAGAGTGGGGAATAAGAAGTGAATTGCACCCTAGACCGGTAGTGGGTAAACCGGACAAGTTTGTACTTCCCAATGCCGCTTATCATATGTCACAACCGGAGAAGAAAATATTCCTGCAGGTGTTGCATGATTTGAAAGTTCCCACAGGTTTCTCAGGATCATTCAGCAGGAAAATAAAAATTGTGAAGGGCAAGATCGATGGGCTGAAAAGTCATGATCACCATGTTATCGTGGAGCACCTTCTTCCATTAGCCCTCAGGACTTCTCTCCCCGAATCGGTTGGTCTAGTAATCAACGACCTATGTTGTTTTTTCAGGGAGTTGTGTGCTAAAACACTGGAGATTGTGACGCAGGATAAACAAGAAAATTCTATTGCGTTGATACTTTGCAAGTTTGAGCGTATTTTCCCACCGTCATTCTTCGATATCATAATACACTTGACGGTTCATCTTGCAACTGAGACAAAGTTAGCCGGACCGGTACAATATCGATAGATGTATCCCGTCGAGAGGTACGTGTAATTTTTCGTTTCGCGCAATTTATAAATTTATTGTTGTCCTGTATGCCCGTATTTATTTATTCAACATATTTTCATTAGGTACCTCTACACTCTTAAGAAGTATATACGCAATAAAAATCGACCAGAGGGTTCTATCATGCAAGATTATTTTCTTGATGAAGCAACCACATTTTGTTCCCGCTATTTGGACGAAAACATTGAGACAAGACTTAACCGGCCACGAAGATTTCAAGACGGGCCATATGGTAAAGCCGAGTATAAGAGGGTAGACACTATGTTTATCAACAAGATATACCGGTTTATCTTGCTTAATTGCGCATTTCTTGAACAAATTAAAGAGTAAGTTTTTTTGGATTAATTGTTATATTTGTGTTTGTGTGTGTATGAAATGATATAATATTAATGTCACCATTATTTGTCGAAAACAGAATTCATTTTAACGAGATACGTGAGGGCATCCTGATTGGAATGAAGAACGATTGGAAAAATATCATCAGGATAATTTTTGTGATTGGGTCACAGATCATGTAAGTTATTCGAATAACATTTTATTGCTATCAGTCTTAATCTAAACTTGTATCGTTATGTATTTGTCGTAAAATTTGTTTTGTTAGATCCACGATACGAACTTGTCTGCATCATTTGAGAGTGATTCAAGATGTCTAGCTCAATTTCCTAGTATGGAGGTTGCATATTACAAAGGATTTAATGTCCTTGGATACAAATTCGAAGTTAAGGACATAGAAACATCTAGAACCACTCAGAATAGTGGGATTGCGACGGTAGGATCGGACGGTGTGATTTATTATGGGTACTTAAATTGTATACTCGGCATCCACTATCCTGGACGATTAGAACCCTTCTATATATTCCAGTGTACTTGGTACGATACGCGAACCGATACGGACAAGTGGAGAAGCAATCTTGGGACTTGGAAAGATGAATATGGATTGACCAGTGTGAACACACTTCGATTTTACGGTCAGGAAGATCTGTTTATCTTTCCGAACCAAGCGTTCCAAGTATACTACTCACAGTGTTTGAAGCATCCGGGATGGAGTGTTGTTTGCCGATGGAAACCCAGAGATGTCTACGATGTCCCAGAATTCGAGGACAGCGATGAAGACGAAGAAGAGACAAGGCTTAAAGTGTTCCGACCGTCTGTTTCGAAGGACGGGTTGTCTTTGACCGATCATGAAGTTACGTGGGTTAGAAATGACATCGAAGATGAAATCTAAGTAGATATGTATAATGCACCCACGAAACGAAAAAGGTTATCAGTAATGTTATATTATTACTTCACATTTTACGCTCTATACATATATAGTCAATACTTTTAATGATTGTCTAATGCGTTCACGAACTGTTTATCTAGATTTGATGACGATGTCGGGAGCAGCGAGGGGTGGCAGGAGCTCCAGCCGCGGCAGAGGCAGAGGCAGAGGCCGAGCGGTTCTGCCACCCGTAGAGCTGTGTAGGGAGCTTCAGAGGGCCGGTATGGCACCCAGATCGGAGACCCCTTCGGATGCCTCCTTCCATGTGGATTTTGCCACACCTCCATGTATACTGTACGCATATCTATTTTGAATGTAATATTACAGATATTCATGCCTGTTTATGTCAAAATTACTTATATCGTCAATGTTTGATTGTTTAGTTGTTGGTGATGCGTCCACATCTGGGACAGAGGCCACTCCAGCTCCTCCAGGTATGTTTATATCATATAGTGCATGCATATTGATTTAGAATGCTATATCATAAATATACACACATTCCTTTTGCTCTTACTTAGCAATTTTTATTATTGTTTAGCTGTAGGTGGTGACACCACCGCACGTGCGGGTATGTTTATATATCCTATAGTGCATGCATATTGATTTAGAATGTTATATTATTGATCTACACATTCTTTTTGCAATTACTTATATAATCTATTTTTAATTGTCTAATTATAGGTGGTGCGTCCACATCTTCCGCAGGGGCCACTCATGCCGCTTCCATACCCTCCGCATCGTCTGTAGGTTAGTATGAATAAATATAAAATATTTATTCATTTTACATATGCTCTATAGAATAAATATGAACTTCATGGAAATTTAGCGTCAATGTTTATTTTCTAGTTGGAGGGGATGCGTCCGCATCCGGGACCCCGGTTGTTCCTCACCGGAGGAACTATCGTCCCGCTTGTGCTGCTGGCCGGGCCCAGGCTCGTGCGATAGTCACCGGAGGTATATATCACACTTTAATTTTCGTTTAAGCTTGATTTCTTAATACAACTTCGTCTTAATATTGATTGTCTTGATATTTCGTGCAGACGCAGGGCCTCCCCATCCCCAGAGGGGGACTCGAGGCCCGAATCAGTCCCATAGGCTGAGGCCTGACAGAGCTAGGGGGAGGCAGCATTCCCCCTCTTTTTTAACCTTGACTATCGCTATACCGGTCCTCATGCCGAGAGGTTCGGCCGGTATATGTGGGACGAGAGCTGGCTCGTTAAGAACTATCCACTTCACGTTGAGTGGGGCGAGCAGCACCGGAGCTCATTCGCCCTCTTCTTTGATCAGGCTCGGGTACGTATTAATATATATTTTCATTTGATTTCTCCAATATATTTATTATTAACACTTGCAATCTAATAACAATTTTTTTTGTATTTTCAGTCGGATTACGATTTTCAGCCTATACCCGACCCTGATCACCCTGGGAGGGTGCTCGACCTTCATGCTCTGTACAATGGCCTGATGAAGAACATGCAGACCAAGGTCCGATACAACAGGAATCAGCTGAAGGACGACTGCTACTCCCTGTGGATGGCGACCCCCGAGGCAGAGAGAGCGGCCCTCCTATCTACTCCGGCGTTTGCGAGAGTCGACGTAGAGACATGGCCTCTATTGTGCCAATATTTCGACTCCCAATGCAAACAGGTATGTATTTTAAATGTAATTCATTGTTTAGGATATAATTTATTTTTTTGTGTTCCTTAATTAGAAATTAAATGTTAATGCGTTGTACAGAAACAGACCGCTCAGAATACAGAGAACAGGAAGTCGGCGAAGAGGGGTCGCCCCACTTACACAAGTGGCTCGAGGAATATTACTCGAGCCATGGAGTTATCGGTAAATTACAATAGACCGACCTTTATGATATTCTGCAATATTAAGAGTTATTTTCTAATATTTCTAATATTAAGAGTTATTTTCTAATATTGCAAACAGCTCAGACCGTGGCACAAGGTGGTACACCGAGCGTGCTGTCCGCATATCTTGTCTTCCACGGCACCTCGACAGATTCCGCCACGGGCGAGCTTCGATATCCCGACGTCGCTACCCAGGAGTATTGCGTAAGTGTTAATATTTATTCTACCCATATTTGAAATTTTAGTTTTGGAAGGTTCAAATTTAAATTTTATACTTATACTTTACAGCTTAATGTGGGTGTAGGAGCGGGTGGTTGAGCAGGCCGAGGCCTTGGGAATCGATTTTACCGGACAGAGCGATCCGAGGCTGCTGATCCCAGTCCTGGACGCCGCACACGGAGGGCACCACGGAGGTTGGGAGAGAGGCCGGGTACTGGGCCCTAGCAGGGCCCATATGAGGTTAGACTCCACCCCGGCGGTTACTTCCTCCGTCTCCAGTGAGCGACGCGTCCACATGTTGCCTCTACGGATTTAACCGTAGGGGAAAAATATCAGCATTAACTGATATTTTCCACCCTGATCTCAGTATCAGGGGGTTGGGAGTGCCCCTACGGATATATCCGTAGGGGCAAACAACAGCCCATACGGATATATCCGTAGGGGCAAAATATCAGGATTTCTGATATTTTGTCCCTACGGATCAGTACCTACGCATTTATCCATAGGGGATATGACTTCGACCTACGGAGTAATCCGTAGGTACAAGTATTATATTTAAAAAACCAGTAAATAAAATAATTTTTTTGTCCCTACGGCCTACTCCGTAGGGGCTACAGGAACTACAGTGAAATCCGTAGGGGCAGTTTTTTGTCCGTAGGGGCAAGTTCAGGGCTTCAACTTGCACCTACGGCGTTTGCACCTACAGGTTATTTTCTTGCCTCTACAGACATATCCGTAGGGGCAGTGGTTTTCCCCTACGGGTTAATCCGTAGGGGCAATCCCTCTTTGTAGTAGTGGTAAGTACACAAGTATGAGTGTACAATAGGTATGTGCACAAGTATGAGGGTACAATAGGTATTTGCACAAGTATGAGGGTACAATAGGTATGTGCACAAGTATGAGTGTACAATATATAAGTACACAAGTATGAGTGTACAATATGTATGTACATAAGTATGAGTGTACAATAGTTATGTGCACAAGTATGAGTGTACAATATGTAAGTACACAAGTATGAGTGTACAATAGGTATGTGCACAAGTATGAGTGTAAAATAGGTATGTGCACAAGTATGAGATGTAAGGGATCATATCCTAATGCAATAATCCTACTGTGCAGTGACATGGCAATTATCGATGATGAAGCGTGTGAGCCGGCTATGGTGTTTTTAAGAAAAGATGTGTCTTTTGAAAATATCCGTATAATCCCTTTTGACTGTCTTTAAAATACTCCCGATTCGTTAGTTTTGAAATAGGTATGACATCGGCCTAGCCTAACATCTACTAAGAAACTACAGATCTAACTAACAAGTCAATCGAAAGGGGTATGGAAACCACCTAAATCTGAGTCGATATATATATATATATATATATATATATATATATAGTCGGTGATCCCGCCTCAAAGGTACCGCGTACGAAACAATAACATATGACATCCTCAATTCATGAGTGCGGATCTTATCATCAAATAAAGCTCGTACGGTAAGTCATCGTACGACATCCCAAATCTGGGTACGGGTCAATATCACATTCATCTCATCAATTATCTGGTATCCTTATCATCATATCTCATGAACTGGGGTACCGATCTAAGTCTAGTACGACAGATACCATCCATATAAATGCTTGTGTAAAACATACGTCCAAAGGCCCGCTAAAATCTCATGTCGTATCCCAAATACAAACTACATCATATCACCGATCTCATGGCCCTATGCCCAACCTCATCGACTCATCTCCAAATATCATCCACTATCCTCATCATCCAGGTATGAGTATAACAAATAAGCCTGTGTGTGCGTGTGGGTGTAACCTATTCTAGGGTTCGCAACTAAGAAACTATACTAGTTTACTTCTAAACCCTAATCTAATCATAGTACACCTAATCACATCCTGAATATCCAAGTCACACATAACGCTATCATACATATATATATAGTATATATCTAGTATACTAAGTATCAAACTGCGGGGGTGCTATACACCATCCACCCGACTTCCCCCGTAGATATAATCTACTCACCTTGCTCTCCGCCTTTCGTTGCCGACGTCGCCACGCGCTTGCTTGTCGTCCCGAAGTCTTCGCGGGGTACCTACACATCAACGTATCGCAAATGCATATTAAAATCACATCGGAAACCAAAACGGCACGCTAAGGCCTATAGGTTAGAACCTACGGACCACGCCTTCAAAACCACCAAATAACATTCGATTTCGACGTACAAACGTCAAGTGATCGAGGTAAAACACAAATACAAGAATCCAGAATTCAAAATACGCAAAACGAAACCCCGACTCAAAACATCAACTTAGGATAAAGGTCCTAGATTTCACCTTATGTCAAATTGGTAAATTTTGCATATGCCAAGAGTCTATTTTACTGATTAGGGGACCACAAAACCAAAACGAGGCACATTGGCCCAGGTCTGGCCGCAAATTGCGGCCAGAGGGAATAAATCTTCGGCCAAGGAATGGAATCAGGGGATGGGATCTTTAGGGTATGTTCCAAATCGCCTGCATGTATCACTGTCCTTGCAAAATAATTTTCAGGTAGCCCGAGTGTTAGCAGATTTCATTTAACCCTCACAGAATCCACAATTTTCCGATATCGGCTTTTCTAAATCCGTATTCCGGGGTTCTAGTCTCTGGTTTAGGCCTGAATTCTAGCACTAGGGGGTTTGTGTGGCTTCTACTGAGGTCAATTACTCAATACAACCCAAAGTTTCCATTAACCCTAACTAGAATTTTCAAAGTTCACCCAAGCCACACAATATCGGTTATAATCTAACATGGGGGTAAAAGTAATGGAAATACTAAGCTAAAGGTTCAGAAAATACCCCATTTGGCAACTCAAGAATTTTCTTGAGTTTCCCCAAGTGTCCAAAATCCTTGCTTTCTTGGTCCATGGGATAGCTAGTGAGCTCATGCATCTTTTTAATGAAATGGGATTTGGGGTTTGAGGTGTTTTTCATGGTGTTTTGGGGGTTGAAGATGGAGGAGAAGGAGAGGGGAAGCAGCAGCAGCAAGATGAAGAGAGGGGAGAGGAATGAGTGAGAGAAATGATGATGGAATGGCTCAAGACATGGGTTGACCCCTCACCCACTCTTTCTCTCTCTTACCCAGACTTAATTCTTTATTCTATTCTTTTCTAATTTCCTTCTCTCATCAATAGTAACCCCAAAACAAAAGCCATGTACCAAAAAACATGTAGTAAAATGCAACAAGTGTTACTAAAAAGATATGGTGCATGTTTGCACAAAATACGCTTAAAGCGCGATTAGCGATTTTTAATCGCGATTAGCACTAAATTAGCATATAATTAATCATAAAAACTTAAAATTTGCATAATTCACATAAAACACCATCTTTTTAGTAATTTCCAAAATTTTCCAAATTTTTCCCAAATTATCGGTATTTAATTATACCGTCTTATTTAAAATATTCAATATTTTATTATTAAATTATAAATTTTTCCCAAAAATAATATATTTTTTTTGAAATGTTACAGTAAACATCTTTACATCTAAGTGAACAAGGAATATAACCTTTGTAGACCTGTCCTTCACTTCAATAGCTCCGTGTAGTACTCTCTTCGCTCCAAGTACTTATCTCCCGGACTCTTGTGAGGCTCCACAAGGTTAAATGAACAAGCTTGCTTGAAGTTTTCAAGGCCGAAGATGATCTACGTCGAGGAGACACTAACTCAAGCTACCTCTTCACTAAGTGATGAACTAGTGAATAAAAAACCAAATCTAAATGGCTAGTAGAGGAGGTTGATGAAGAAGGAATTTTTCTCCCTTTAGAAATAATTTTCTCATTAATTTTCTTCACCTCTCATGAAGCTAGAAAGCTTGAGGAAGGAGATGAAGAAAGCTCCTATGGAATGAAGCAAGTGAAGAATGAATAATGAGCGAGAATAGCAACCATGGGTGAGTTAGTATCATATACTAACTCATGTAGAGACTAAACCATGGCAAAACAATAATGGTTGGGTTAATAAATATCTACAAGTAAAACAGAATTAGTGGACTTGGTCAATGGTTCCACAAGCTTCTACAAGCTTCAACCATGTGACTAATTTCCAACTAATTTGATTTACTTTAAATAAACAAAAACCATACATTATTATAAGCATGGTGTCAGTCTCATACACCCATGGACATGTGGCATCAAGCATGACACAAAAGATGTACATTACTATATATCACATATATACTAAGTGTACACTAGTGAGAAAAAGAAATCTAAAGTGAGCTAATATTAGTTAATGTAAGATAATATATCAAATATATAATTATATATTAAATTATTAAATCAACACTTGATTTAATAATCCGGCAATATCACATACAACCGACTAATATCAAATGTATCAACTTGTCGAATCAACACTTGATTCGACAACCCGGCTATATCATATATAACCGGCCGATATCACATATCGCGAGAATAGAATACGGTATCACATACGCGCATTAATCTTGGTCCCGCACATATCACATATGTGCTCCTACTTCGTTTCGCTTGAGCCAAGAAACCTCTGTGTAGGACTCTAAAGACTCGTCAATACGCCGGTAGTAGGTGGTGATCATATCAGTCTCCCACAAGCCGCAAGCGGTCTGCTAAACGTAACGGCCACCCGGGTATTGAGCGATCAGAAGATCAAAAAGCAAGCTTGCTCATACTCTTGCGAATCCATCAAGTAACACTACCGTACAGTCTGGTCTCTTCGTAAGATATGTCGCATATTGGAGCCTGGGGGTGGTATAACGTCAGACCCCAATAGCCGGATAAGTCATGCCGATGCAAGGTTCATAACGGTTTCTAGAAACTACTGATAACACTTACCGGTAAATCATAGCAACCCTGGCCAGGGATTTCCTGTTACGGCCAATTGAGCATAGTGCAACATCAACCCCCAATACCGGGAGAGACGAATCCCTTCCTATCGCTCATTGCCTCCATATGACTCGGGACTGTACCCAAAAACTACCGTTTTGCACGATCTCTTGAACGTGGTAAGGTGGAAATCAAAGCACTGTGGGAATTACACAAGACTCTATGACGATCTCGGGTCGACAGACTAACCTGTACCAGTGTCACCAGAGAACTGCTATCTGACGATAGGTATAATACCATCTAGGAGTTCTCGGCGAGTCCTTCCAGTGTACCTAGTCTCCACTGAGCACTCGTATACCTTCTCTGATGTCAAACACCAATGGATGTAGGATCATCCATCGCCTATCATATGGGTCGAGAAGCGTATACGCTAGTTTACTCTGGAATATCGATGCCCCGTCTCGATACTCCCACGACTAGGAACAATTGAAGGATATACTTATAGACTACCCTGTCCCCACTAGTATGATCTGCATCATAATCCTGGTAGTCAAGTACACATCCTGAGGTCTTTATCAACATGTAACAAAGAGACAATAAGTGTACACGTTAAGATAAAGTGCAACCAGATAGCATACTATCATGTCGAGCAAGAATGTCCTCCCTATATATGTCCAAGCATCCACTACAATATATATCGCATGTACAGTAATGGCCTCTAGGGCATACATATAACTAACAATCTCCCACTTGCACTAAGGCCATTTGTTGTAGTATCTCATACTCAACGTCCTATAGAAGTCTCTCTAGGGAAAGGCCTTTATGAGTGGATCCGCCGTGTTTTCCTTCGTGTCAACTCTCCTGACCTTGATCCCTTGGAGATCAACCATCTTCTTGATCAGGTCATACTTGCCTCAGAATATGTTTGGATCGCTGATGGGACTGGTGTTCCTAGGCCAAAGCCACAACTCCATTGTTGTCACAATAACAGTTATTGGACGCTCAACGGTAGGAACCATGTTCATCTCATGAACAAGAAATGTCCAGACAACCATTTTGGCAGCATCGTTGGTAGCGATGTATCCAGCCTTTATCATCTAGTTTGCCCCGGTATATAACTTGGAACTCATCCAACATACCGTCCCTCTACAGAGGGTAATGACAAAGCCCGTGACTGACTTTCAGTCAACCTTATCACTCTAGAAGCTCGAATTGGTAAAGGTCTCCCACTGGAGTTCACCGTTACCAAATACCAAGAACATTTCTTTAGTGCTTCTCAAGTACTTAAGAATGTCCTACACAGCTATCCAGTGATTCTCCCAAGATCCGATTGATTCCTGATCACCACACTTAGTGAGTCAGCTACATCTGGTGTGGTACATAACATCGCATACATGATAGAGCCTACTGCCGAAGCATAGGGTATCCCTTGCACGCGAGCTCGCTCTAAATCAGTCTTGGAAGACATCCTTTTGGAGAGAGTGATTCCTGAGTAAGTGGGCGAACCACCACGCTTAGAATCTTCCATACTAAACCCCTTTAGTATGGTGTTAATGTACCTGGATTTGGGACACTCCCAACATACACTTAGATCTATCGTCATAGATCATAATCCACAAGATATAGTAGGTATCTCCAGATCTTTCATAGAGAATCCTTATGATAAGTGGAGCATGACCGAGTGTAGCATAGGAAACCATTTCCTATCAAGAGTATGTCATCTACGTACAATACGAGGAAGACAGCCTTACTCTCTACAACTTTCTTGTATATACAAGGTTCATCTACCTTTTTGATGAAGTCAAACTCTTTGACTTCCACATCAAAACAGTTGTTCCAACTGCAGGGTTGCCTAGTACGGCAGCAAGGTTTCGGGAGGCATCATCCATGCCAAATTCAAATTTTTGCCATTCTATCTAATCCTAACTAAGAATCATTAACTAGAAATCGACGGAAATGTAAATGCAAACACTTTGCAAGTATAGTGAGCAAGGAATAAAACCTTTGTAGACCGGTCCTTCACTTCATTAGCTCCGTGTATTCGTCCCTTCGCTGCGATCATGAACTTCCGGACTCTACAGAGGCTCCACAAGATGTACGGATCAAGCTTGCTAGAAGACTTCGAGGCCGAAGATGATCTACGTCGAGGAGATACTAACCCAAGCTATCTCTTCACTAATTGTGGAATTAGTGAAGAAAACACCCTATACTAAATGGAAAGTAGTAGAGGATGATAAAGTAGGAAGTGAGCTCACTTTAGATTTACTTTTCTCACAAGTTTTCATCATTTTCCATTGAAGCTAGAAAGCTTGAGAGGAAGAAGAAGAAGAAAACGCTCATGGAATTAAGCAAGTCAAGAATGGCAACCTTAGGTGAGTTAACATCATATGTTAATCTTTGTAGAGAGTTAACCATACCTAGGTTTAATGGTTGGGTTAATAAAATATCTTAGGCAAAACAAAACATGTGGACTTAGTCAATGCAAATCCAAGCTTCTCAATGCTTCTTACCATGACAAAATGTCACCATTTTGATTTACCAAAATAAATAAAAACCCTCCATTATTCATAGCATGGTGTAAGTCATACACACACCCAAGTTGCATGTATCATCAAGCATGATACATAATTATGTACACAAATATATATCACATATACACTTATGCACAAAGTTATGAGAAAAGAAATCATAAGTGAGCTAATACTAGTTAATGTAAAATAATATATCAAATATATAATTATACATTAGATTGTCAAATCAACTCTTGATTTAATAATCCGGTTATATTACATATAACCGACTAATATCAAATGCAACAACTTATCGAATCAACACTTGATCCGATAACCCGGCTATATCTCATATAACCGACCGATGTTACGAATCGCGAGAATAGAATACGATATCTCATATCGTATTAATTCCGGTCCCGCACATATCGCATATATGCTCCTACTCCGTTTCGCTTGAGCTAGGAAACCTCTATGTAGGACTCTAAAGACTTGTCAGTACGCCGGCGGCAAGTGATGATCATATCAAACACCCACAAGCCGCAAGCGGTCTGCTAAACGTAATGGCCACCCGGGTATTGAGCGATCAGAAGATCAACAAGCAGGCCTGCTCATACTCCTGCGAATCCAATCAGTAACACTATCGTACAGTCCGGTCTCTTCGTCTGATATGTCGTATATCTCGTCTAGGGGTGGTAAACATCAGACCCCAGTAACTTGATAAGTCATGTAGATGTGAGGCTCATAACGGGTCGAGAAAACTACTGATAACACTTACCAGTAGATCTCCATATCAACCCTGGCTAGGGACTTCCTGTTATAGCCAATCGAGCACAGCGCAACATCAACCCCCAATACCGGGAGAGACGAAACCCCTCCTATCGCTCATTTCCTCCATGTGATTCAGGAATGTACCCAAAAGCCACCATTTTGCACGTTCTCTTGAACGTGGTAAGGTGGAAATCAAAGCACAATGGGAATCACACAAGACTCTATGACGATCTCGGGTCTATAGACTAACTTGTACCAGTGTCACAAGAGAACTGCCATCTGACGTGAGGTATAATATCATCTGGGAGTTCTCGGCGAGTCCGTCCAGTGTATCCAGTCTCCACTGGGCACCCGTATACTATCTCTGATGTCAAACACCAATGGATATGGGATCATCCATCGCCCATCTACATGGGTCAAGAAGCTATACGCTAGACTACTCTGGTATATCGATGCCCTGTCTCGATACACCTACGACTAGGAACATTTGAAGGATTTACTTAACGACTACACTGTCCGCACTAGTATGATCTGCATCATAATCCTGGTAGTCAAGTACTCATCCTAAGGGCTTTATCAACATGTAACATAGAGACATTTAGTGTATATGTTAAGATAAAGAGCAACCAGATAGCATACTATCATGTCGAGCAAGAAAGTCCTCCATATATATGTCCAAGCATCCACTACAATATACATCGTTTGTACAGTAATGGCCTCTAGGGCATACATATAACTAACAATCTCCCACTTGCACTGGGGCCATCTGTTGTAGTATCCTATACCCAACAATCAGCCGTGGTTGAAGTATCTCATACTCAACCATCCCATAAAAGTCTCTCCTGGGAATAGGCCTTTGTGAGTGGATCCACCCCGTTCTCCTCTGTGTCTACTCTCCTAACCTCAATCTCCCTGGAGATCAACCATCTCCATGATCAGGTGATACTGTCTAAGAATATGTCTGGGCCACTGATAGGACGGGGATTCCTAGGCATAATCCACAACTCCATTGTCACACAATGGTAGGAACGAAGTTCATCTCAAGAACTACCTCCAGACTGCCTCTTTGGTAGCATCGGAGGTAGCGATGTATCCAGCCTTTATCGTCTAGTTTGCCACGGCATCTAGTTTGGAACTCTTCCAACATACCGTCCGTCCACTGAGGGTAAAGACAATGCCTGTGACTGACTTTCAGTCGACCTTACCACCCTGGAAGTTATCCAATGATTCTCCCCAGGATCGATTGATACCATCTCACTACACCTAGTGAGAATCCTCTTAGATCTATCTCTTAGATCCAAAACCCAGTATTTAGGAGGTATCGCCTTGATTCTATATGGAGAATCTTTGTGATAAGAGGAGATTAACCGAGTGTAGCATAGGAAACTCCTTCCCTATCAAGAGTATGTCATCCACGTACTATACAAGGATCACCACCATACTCCCTACTACCTTTTTGTATATACAAGGTTCATCTACCATTTTGATGAAGTCAAACTCTTTGACTACCACATCAAAACAGATGTTCCAACTCCACGATGCCTTCTTGAACTCATAAAGCAACTTGCACATGTTTCGCTTCTCCCACTGTCTACAAAACCCTCTGGCTGTGTACTTATAGACGCTTTCTTCTAAATAATTATTTAGAAAAGCAGCCATAACACCCAACCGCCAGATATCGTAGTCATGGTATGTAGCAATGGCAAGTAGCATCCGGATGGACTTAAGCATAGCCACTGGAGAAAAAAGTTTCATCATAATCCAAACCTGGTCGATGACGAAAACCTTTTGCAATAAGTCTAGCTTTGAAAGTCTCAACTTTTCCATGTATACCAAGTAATCTTCTCAAGATATACTTGCTCCTGATGGGGATTTAACCCTTCAGATATAGAAACCAAAGTCCATACTTTATTGGTGTATATGGATTCCATCTCAGATCGTATAGCATCCAGCCATTCTCACAGAGTCCCCACTCCTGATGGCCTGCTTGAAACTAGTTGGGTCATCATCTCATGATGCCATCCTCGCTCCCACTGTCATAGAAAAAACTGAAGTATCTCTCAAGTGAATGAGGAACCCTACCAGATCGGCGGAGACGCTGAGGTTCGTCGGGAGCTATTGAATCCTCCGGTTCTACCAAATCATCAGTTACAGTTTTTATAGCTGGAACTCCTTCCAGTTCTACCTCATGACCACTAATTTCTTCACAAAAAATTCCCTTTCCCAAAGGTGGCATGCTGAGAAACAAAACACCTTTTGCTCCTCAATGTAGTAGAAGATATTCCCTTGCGAATGCTTGGGATATCCAACAAACTCACACAGAACTGACCTTGCCTCGATCTTGTCCGGAATTTTCTTTTAGACATAGGCCGGACAATGCCAAATCTTAACATCCTTAAGAGATGGGCTCTTTCCATACCATATCTCATATGGAATGGTAGGCACCTGATTTGGTTGGAACCCTATTCAATAGGTATGCAGCTTCTTAAGTGCATAACCCCCAAAAGGAAATAGGAAACTCAGTAGTACTCATCATAGAGCACACCATATCACATAGGGTGCGATTGATCTGCCCCGATATACCAACGTGTTGTGGTGTATACGGAGGAGTAATGCTGAGAGAGAGTCTCATTCTCCTTTAGAATAGTCCAGGAATTCCATGCTCAAGTATTCTCCTCCCCGATCTCATCAAAGGACATAATACTTGTACCCATTTTGGTTCTACTTCTGTCTTATATTCATTGAATTTCTCAAAGGCTTCAGACTTGTGTTTCAACAGGAACATATGTCCGAATCTTGAGAGATCATCGGTGAATGTAATGAAGTATAAAGAACCGTTCCTGGCATGTGTAGACATGGGACCTTCATACATCATCATGTATCAATCCCAAGAGTTCACTAACTCTTTCTCTGTTTCCAGTAAATGAAGCTATGGTCATAGTATCTTTGTGACATAACTGGCAAGTTTCACAAGATGTAAATTCAAACTTATTTAAATATTCATCTTAATGCAACTTCGCTAGTCTTGTCGAATTGATATGACCTAGTCTACAATGCCTCAAGAAGGATTCGTTCATTTCTGAACTCTTCCTCTTGTGTGTGTTCTGTACGTTAAGAATTGTAGTTTGATTTAGAACGTATATGCTTTTAGATAACGTGCCAGAACCGATCAACTCTTGATATCGGAAATGTTCAAAACATTATCCAACAATACAAAATTATATCTTTTTTTATTAAATAAAGAGACTGATATGATGTTGTATATCAGATTCGGTATCTAATAACATTCGTTCAGAATCAATGTATTTGGTAACACAGGGTGATAACTGCCAACTGCTTTGGCAGCAACACTTGCACTGTTTCTGACTCTTAAAACTTATCACCCATTCTCAGTTTTCTACCTATTTGTAGCCCATGTAGCAGATTACATATATGGGATACTGATCCGGTATCTCATACCCAGGACGTAAAGGAAACTGAGAAACAGTTCTCGGTATTGAACACACCCGAAGAAGATGCATCATTATGCACTTTCTTCGTTTGGGCGGCACGGGAATCCTGGTATTCCCCAATTTCCTGCTCGGTCTTATAACAATTATAAGTTGGAGCGGGACCAACGTTCCCCAGCTCAGTATAACAAGCGGGTTCGGTCAATACATCCGTATTATTATCTTGATTAAGGCGTGACATGGTCGCTACTTGGAGAGAGAGAGAAAAAACACTCAGCATATACTCTTGCAAGATTAGATTGGTTAATAATTTATCTAATCAGGATGGCTCCCACTGTTTTAATCAAATCTTCCTCCAAACCTAAAAGGAAAGACTAGCCGGGATTAATTACACCCTACAAGTTCGCCAATCTTTCAGCCAGGCCAGTGTCGGTACTTTGAGGGAGGTCCCCCGTGCTTTCGCACGGACTTAATTAAATAAACCTCATTTTCCCAGGGGCGTAACCCCGTTGACACCTTTCTAGACACCTATTTGATCGGCTAATTGTAATGTGTAAAACTCTCCCAGGACTAACTCTTACTTGCAGTGGGTATCGGGATCCAACTATCTCATAGAAGGTATGCAATCTCATTGCAAATTTCAACGCTTGAAATTCCCGATAATGTTTTTCCCCTAACCTCCTATGACCTTGACAAAGGCCAACAAACCATAGGATGCTAGTTAAATTCAACCTGTCATTTCCTGATTGAATTAAACTCACCCGCATGACCCTTGACAAAGGCCAACAAGGTCGCACGACTACCTTAACTCAATCGCATCATATGCTTATGCAGATAAGCAGTAATCAGCTATCGCACACTACGCCTTGACAAAGGCCAACAAACGCAGCACGAATACTAACTATTACTTATCTGAAATGATGGAGGGCTACGACAGGTTTTTATGAAAACCTTTTGCGTAATGAACTTGATATCGTCCTAGAATCGAGTGATTTAAAATGGAGTGTTTTTTAGGCTTTTACTAGTTTTGCTAAAGAGGTCACTCCCGGTGAAGGGATCTCGGCTCTTTCCTTATCGAATAAGGTGCAGGATACTTCACAAATACTACTATGCAAAGAAAAAACTATAGAAGCAATCAAAAGACAAACCGAGTATTGTAGCATCTGCCAGTTATTGCTAAAGAGGTCACTCCTGGTGAAGGGATCTCGGCTCTTTCCTTATCGAATAAGGTGCTGGATATTCTACAAAGAATACCGCTATGCAAAACAACAACCAGAGCTACCTGTTTTTGAAAATTCGATTCCACAATATCTTTAGGTTTATTTTATTTCATTAATCTCATTAATGAAGTCCCATCATTTTATGTTACCTAAACATCACAGATAAATACAACGTACGCTTATGACATCCGCATTCGCCTCGATGTCCCCTCGTGCACCGTTAGGTTAGGTAACTAACGGCAGAGCGGGGCAGGGCTAGCGCGGGTGTAAAACATAAGCAACGTCTACATAGTATATCGCAAATACTATATCCAGTATCTATCTCAACATATACAGTGATCACATCACAGATATCGCAGCAGAACACAACATATGAAATATTGGATATACTAGGATTTCCGTATTTTAAATTAAGCCTGTATAAAACACAGATTCCACAGTCGTGATGAATAGCCAATCCCATACCCCTAGACCCCTACGAGAGCGGCAAGCAACCCTCCAAATTCTAGAGTTAGGAGACCCGGTCTCGACACCTCGAGATAGTCTCCTACTGGACCCTAGAACCCGGTTACTTGTGCTCCCCGCCTTAGGTCTATCATAATGCGGAAAAGTAAATAATATACAATGGCGACATCATCCTCAACCCGGAAGTGCCCCAATAAAAGAATATTACATACAATGAATTTTACATGAATGAAAAAGAAAAACTCTCATCTCACATAAAAAAACCCGGCTGCTCAAAACACGACGATCCGATATAACATATCACAGCAACACATAACATCATATGTCATCAACGTAAGTAAATATGCATATCTCAATTGTCATTGATGTGTAGCAATGAAACCGGCGATACACCACATATTACACTTACGGTCGCAGAAAAGAAAGTGAAAGGCTACAACAGTTGGAATCCGCAACCACCTTAGACATCATAAACCCGAAATATCTCATATTCAGATTTCATGCCTAACCAAATGAATTCCTTAGACATCTCATGCCTAACAATTATAAACCCCGCATTTTAGTCTCGATATTCAAAACACCTTTTAATATCTAGTCGGGCAATTCAACAAGATTCCCGACATCCTGATCGAATGCTCGTCGGAAACTTTAGTAGACGGCCGCACCCCCCGATGCCGTCGACGAAGTGCACTAACGCGGAACACCGCTGCCGCGAGCACCCGAATGGATGCTTTTGGCGACGGGGTTCTCCTACAGTCACTTGGTCGGGGCTATGCGGCATGACTATCTAATAAGGTTACCCGGTGAGTATCCGCGTACGCTACATGATTACGACGGACTTTTGATCACATCAAAATCCCGTGGCAACCGATCAATTGAGACTAAACTGCTAGATTTATAAAATTCAAACTAGTTATCTCATAACTACTTTTGTGGATTCCAAATATTGTATCCAATCACATGATAACCAGACGGCGTTAAACTTTTCGATCGATTCATCAAAGTCCCACAATTTCCCGACAGCTTAACACTTAAGCACAGTTTTAGTAATACCCAGAACATGCCACAATACCTATGCTCCAGCCATAGAAGGGCAGATCCAAGCCTCACTCATGTCGCCACGGAACTACGGCAAACCCTAAGGTATGACCGCGGTTCCGCTATCCAAAAAATTCGAGTTAGGGTTTCATTCTTCTAGAGGCTTCATAGAATTACTTGCATGTTTTTCCGAATACGTTAAACTTGGAAAAATGGGTTTTTGATAATCGTTCGAACTTTTTAACTTCGTCTAGACAATATGTGAATAACCCGAAACAATGTTAAAACTACGAATACGAAACACTCCGAATTGCTTATAGTGTAAGATTACATCACATGCAAAATTAGCAAAAACAAACAACACCTGAAACACCAAAACCAAGTCACTGGAACATAGTGAAAATTTCAGGCAAATCCAAGAAAATTGGCCGGCCCCATACCTCATGATCTCGGCCAAAAACCGAGCAAACACCCTGAAATTTTTACTGTGTTCATGATATATCCCATATAACACTCTGCACTTGTTTAAAAAAAATTTTGACAAATTTTTAAAATCGACAGAAACTATATTTTCGCGTTTCAAGTTTCGGAGTATTTCGGTTTCGTAATCTTAACAAAATCCGTCTAAATTTCTATCATGGATCTGATACCACTACAGGGTTTCCTAGCACAGAAGCAAGGTTTCAGGAGGCATCGTCCATGCCAAATTCAAATTTTTTCCGTTCTAGCTAACCTTAACTAAGAATCGTTAACTAGAAATCGACGGAAATGTAAATGCAAACACTTTCCAAGTATAGTGAGCAAGGAATACAACCTTTGTAGACTGGTTGTTCACTTCATTAGCTCCATGTAGTCGTCCCTTCGCTGCGATCATGAACTTCCGGACTCTAGAGAGGCTCCACAAGATGTACGGATCAAGCTTGCTAGAAGACTTCGAGGCCGAAGATGATCTACATCGAGGAGACACTAACCCAAGCTATCTCTTCACTAATTATGGAATTAGTGAAGCAAACAGTCTATACTAAATGGCAAGTAGTAGAGGATGATGAAGTAGGAAGTTGGCTCACTTTAGATTTAATTTTCTCACAAGTTTTCATCATTTTCCATTGAAGCTAGAAAGCTTGAGTGGAAGAAGAAGAAGAAAACTCTCATGGAATTAACCAAGTCAAGAATGGAAACCTTAGGTGAGTTAACATCATATTTTAATCTTTGTAGAGAGTTAACCATAGCTAGGTTTAATGGTTGGGTTAATAAAATATCTTAGGCAAAACAAAACTTGTAAACTTAGTCAATGCAAATCCAAGCTTCTCAAAGTTTCTTGCCATGACAAAATGCCACCATTTTGATTTACCAAAATAAATAAAACCCTCCATTATTCATAGCATGGTGTAAGTCATACACACACCCAAGTTGCATGTATCATCAAGCATGACACATAATTATGTACACAAATATAGATCACATATACACTTATGCACAAAGTGATGAGAAAAGAAATCATAAGTGAGCTAATACTAGTTAATGTAATGTAATATATCAAATATATAATTATACATTAGATTTTAAAATCAACTCTTGATTTAATAATCCGGCTATATTACATATAACCGACTAATATCAAATGCAACAACTTATCGAACAACACTTGATCCGATAACCCGGCTATATCTCAAATAACCGACCGATGTGACGAATCTCGAGAATAGAATACGGTATCTCATATCGTATTATTCTCGGTCCCGCACATATCTCATATGTGCTCTTACTCCGTTTCGCTTGAGCCAGGAAACCTCTGTGTAGGACTTTAAAGACTCTTCAATACGCCGGCAGCAGGTGATGATCATATCAAACACCCACAAGCCGCAAGCGGTCTGTTAAACGCAACGGCCACCCGGGTATTGAGCGATCAGAAGATCAACAAGCTAGCCTGCTCATACTCCTGCGACTCCAATAAGTAACACTACCGTACAGTCCGGTCTCTTCGTCTGATATGTCGCATATCTCGTCTATGGGTGGTAAACGTCAGACCCCAGTAACTCGATAAGTTGTGTCGATGTGAGGCTCATAACGGGTCGAGAAAACTACTAATAACACTCACCAGTAGATCTCCATATCAGCCCTGGCCAGGGACTTCCTAATATAGCCAATCGAGCACAGCGCAACATCAACCCCCAATACCGGGAGAGACGAAACCCCTCCTATCGCTCATTGCCTCCATGTGATTTGGGTCTGTACCCAAAAGCCACCGTTTTGCACGTTCTCTTGAATGTGGTAAGGTGGAAATCAAAGCACAATGGAAATCATACAAGACTCTATGACGATCTCGGGTCTACAGACTAACCTGTACCAGGGTTACCAAAGAATTGCCATCTGACGTGAGGTATAATACCATCTGGGAGTTCTCGGCGAGTCCGTCCAGTGTATCCAGTCTCCACTGAGCACCCGTATACTATCTCTGATGTCAAACACCAATGGATATGGGATCATCCATCGCCCATCTACATGGGTCGAGAAGCTATACGCTAGTCTACTGTAACACCTTAGAATGTGTTTTGTAGCTAATTATATTTTAATATATAGTTTTTAATAAAAAGTTTACCAAATTGGTTTTTAAATATTTTATCCTAATTATTGTGTATTTTATTAGAATTTTATTAGGCACACACACACTTGTGCATGATAACTAGGGTTATTTTGGGGTTAGCCATTTCTCTAATCTAGTGTTAGGTTTGTTTAAGAGTTATGGTTGTTAATAGTAGGGGTTTTAAGCATGATGGTTTTCTTTTTTTTTAATGTAAATGAATTTATAAAGGAGTTTTATTTCTTTTGTGGAAATGTTGACTTTGTGTGTGTGAGAGGGTATGGGGAGCATGGGGTGAACCTTACCTCATTAATGAGGAAAGAGTGAGAGAAGGAGGGGGTTTTGTGTTACTCCCATTTGTTTCCTCATTTCCCTCACTCTCTCAAACACAAACACACTCACACACACACACACTCACTGCAGAGAGAGAGAGAGAGAGCAGCAGAAGCAGCAAGCCTTGGCAGCAGCAGCACCAGGCAGTGACAACAACAACAATAACAACATCTACGACAACAACAGCATCATCATCATCACCTTCAGCAACAGCAGCAGCTTCCCCAGCAACAATAGCAACAGCAATAACAACAGCAACATCATCAGCACTTTATCATCATCATTATCATCATCAGCAACAGCAACAGGATCAGCAATAGCATCAGCAGCAGCCTCATCTCCCTCACACACTTCTTCACCTGCTCACTAGGGTCTAATTGGGTATATTTCTGAACCCCAAATCCCTAACTTGCTTATGGTGTATGGTTTTGTGTCGATTAGTGTTAAATTGCTAGTTTGTGCTTAATTGTGGTGTTTAAGTGGAAATTTGGTTGATTGTTGAAATGGTTAGCTACCTTAGGTTAATTAAGTGCTAATAAGGCCACTTCAACAGAGATAATTCCCAGATTACACTAAAATACCATAGACTTTCCTTATTGTGCAAAATTGTCGTTTTAAAGCGATATTAGTGACTTTTGTGATCTTCTTTAGACCCGATGCCTTCAGGTCAAAATTGGGAAAACTGGGACATGGTACCTAGGTCTAGGATACACCACCAGAAGACGACCCCCAAACTCCCAACCCAGGCCGCCAAATTCCTTGTTTTGGCCGCAATTTGCGGCCCAGTGGGAGACTTGGGTGTTGGGGTTTTGGTGTAGGGCTCCTGCTGTGTTCTATAGGTCCTTGACATGTCTAGTTTTGTAATATCTTGCCTGTAGGAAAATCTGGGACTATATGTCGCTTTTGTCTTTCGTTGTGTTTGCGCGATACGCGCGATACGTGAGTGGGTTCTGTGATCCAGCGTATCGCGGCGTGTCGCGATGGTTTCTAGACGCGTACACACACGATTCAGCGTATCGTGCCACGCGCGTTTAGTTCGTGACGCGAGTTTCTCGTTTCGATTCAATATCGCGTTTCGCGAGATATTTGGCTTATATGTGATTTCCATGTCTTATTTGCAGGTTTGCAGGCAGGAGCTACAGACACCATCTACAGAGGGAGCAGACTGTAAGATTCACCCAGCGTGGAGTTTAGGTGAGTAGATATAACATCTACAGGGGAATCGCCCGCATGGCGTTATGCGTCTGGGCTAGGATTCAAATTACCTGTCGCACATTCTACGTCATTGTAGAATTGCGCCTTACTGCATTTCCTAGATATAGCTATATACGGTGACTAGCAGCCGTAGGACACTGCACACATTATTGACGGTTCATGTTGCATGAGCACGGATTTCATGCTACACACACACCGTCAATAATTGCCATGTCACACACTACCCCTTATAGCTACCATTGCTTACCACACTTGACATCTAGTTTATCGGTATACCTATAGTGTATCATACCTTTAGTGATAGGTATATTTTCACTTACGATACAGCTACAGGTATACCTCCTACATATTTTACCTATACCGGGAGGGATTTCCTACTTATGTTACTATACCCAGGGGGGGTATACGACATCAGTTCCTATAGGTAGATACCTATACTTTGCTACACCTGTATGTTAGATACATATTCAGTTGTTGTCGCATATTCACTTTTACTGATGTTACTTAGCTGTACCTTATCATGATTTCGCATACATCTAGTTCAGCTATATACTTGTGTTTACCTGCTCGCATTCAGATATATCGCATACATCTATTCCTGTATTTATGCATTGTTTATCTGGATTTCATATGATGTTTTCGGGATTTGGGAACCGCGGGAGTTCATGAAATTATGCATACATGTAACAACCCGGTTTCCTTGATATGATATTTCGAGCGTCCCCCATGAGTTTTATCGGTGCTGATTCTATGCTCCATACGATGTGTGGTTGCCGTATGAGAGTACATGGTGGGGCCCGGTATGGTTCCCCTCGGCAAGAAGATCGATGGGTTTGCCGATTGAGCCTGGAGGCGGGCGAGTACCTACCGGTGATTGTTTGGACCTGGCAGTTGTCTGGAGGCTACTGGCCAGAGTAGAGAGGTGGATGCGGGATGACCTGTACTGTCGAGGCCGAGGGCCGACACTGCAGACGGACCCCGTGGGCTGATCCGGACTGACGGAGCCCCATATATGAGGATTTCTGTGTCGATGCTTGGCACACGGTTTCATGATATTTCTTTAAACCCCCTTTTTGTATATATAACAGGGGACTTAGCCGTTGTTATATATACCCTTACACCAATATTAGTGGAATGGGACGCTAATATATGTGTATTGCCCCCATCATATTTATTTCTGTACATATATTTACCTTTAGGATGCTAGAAACTTACTTGAGATTGGACTTGGGATACTAGGTGATTCATTGGGATTTGGACATTGGATATACCTATGTGATTGGTGACTTGTACATTCGGGATATAGGAGATTACTCGACATTGTACATTGAGGAGATGTGAGACTTATTTGATGTGAGTGCCCAATGTGGGGCCTGGTTTGAGGATTTGGGATTGGAGTATCTTGGTGGATTGTGATCCTGCCACGACGTCAGGTTTCCGTGGAAAATGACATATTCCACCCTATACCTCACCATTACCTATCTTATGCACAGATTCATATATTGGTAGTACTTGTAGTGTACCCTTATGATAGTTGCATATTTGCATTCTCATATCCTGTTTGCATAGACATTGCATACTACTATCATGCCATCATTGCTTCACATATTGATTGTACCTGCTAGTGTACTCTCCCTATTTCAGCATTTGCATGATATATTATTATTGAAATCGCATATCTTAGATTCATGCTGTACGTACATTCCTGCGATTACCTGCATATGTTTTATACTATTCACGAGTTGGCAACTCACCCCCGTTGTGCCACAGGTGTTTCAGGTTTTTCCCCAGAGTAGTCGAGACAGGCTATTCCCCTATCCAGCCATCCAGCTACCATCTTTTGCTATAGATACCGCATCAGCTCACAGTACCTTTTTGCATAGGTGGGTTAGACGGTTATCTGTATTATATATTGTACCTTCGTTGTATTGTACTCTCCATCTACTATTGTATTATTGACATAGAGACTTGGTGAGGACGTTAGATGTATTATGGTGGATTTGATGTCTTTATATATACAGCTTTTCTCTACTGTCCTTATTCTTCTGTTGTACTCATATTGACTAGTCTTTATAAAAATGGGGTGTTGCTAAAATTTTAAAGAAAGAAAGGAAGAATTTTAAAGAATTTGGGTTGCGATTTCAATTGTTTTTAAAACTTATATTATCTTTTCCGTATTTCTCATGGTTTAGATTTCTGGGTTTGGCTTTCTTTTACTACGTTGCGTCTTTAGGCGTTGCGTAGTATTAGGGCCGTCACGGGCCATTTTTGGGTCGTGACAAAGTTGGTATCAGAGCGTTAGGTTTTACCTTTCGGAGTGTAGGATGACCTTAGTATGATGGAGTAGGTAGCTTAAGCAGAGTAACGTAGTGTGTGTATGTCTGCAGCATACCCACAGCGCGGTACCTTGCATTAAGTGACCTAAGTACAATTTGCTTGACATTCCTTCCTTGATGATTCATATCCTTGAGATTCGATTTCCTCATTCTTATCGAATCTCATTTTATATCTATTTATAGCCTTGCCGCCGATGACTATGGGGACTCAGAGCGATGCAGCGAGGGCCGAGGTCAGGGTTAGCTCGGGTGAGACGAGTACTGACCAGGATGGCACTCTAGTTGCACAGGTGCAGACGGATCAGCCTACGACCTATACTTTGGATAGACTGTTGGTAGAGATGCAGGAGTTCCGCCAGACGATGAGTTCCTTGGTTGATGTCGTTCGGGAGCTACGACAGGAGGTTGGCATCCCCGTTACTCAGCTATCCCTTACGATCAGTATGCAGCAGTCCGTCACCTACATAGCACCAGTGGTTGCAGCTCCAGTTGACGAGGCGCATATTACAGAGGCTCGGAGAGTTCCAGGACAGTGGAGGACTCGTACCAGCGTACCAGCCCAGAGACAGAGGTTTGGTCGTCGAGACAGATTTCGTGGCCACTACGGGAGTAACAGAGGCCTAGGATGAGGACAGTCGTTCAGCTCTCATTCCCAGGATGGTCAGCAGTCAGCACGTGGATGTTTTCGATGCGGAAGCCTTCAGTACTTAGTCAGGGATTGTTCCTTAGCATCTCGTCATGATCGTTTTCAGAGAGGCCGTGGACGTGGAAGATTCGCTCAGAGGGCTCAGTTTACCAGAGGAGTTCTTCCAGCTGCGAGTAGAGGGCAGACACAGGAGTTTGCTTCTACTCATCGGGACGCACAGACGTCCAATGTGGAGTTTTCAGGTACCCTTGAGTTATATTTTCTCTTGGTGTATTTGTTGTTTCTTGTTTGTACCGTGGTTGGGTAGATTAGTCGTAGTTGTGCTAACTTCTGTCAGCGATTCTTTTGTTGCGCGACACGTATTCATTTTTGTGCCAATCGGATAGGAGATAGAGTTTCGTCCGTCGTTTTGATCCATCTAGAGATGTTGGATTTGACGTTCTCCTGGGCACGGATTGGTTAACTACGTGTTAGGCGTCTGTGGACTACCGTGTGGGAACAAGTTAGGTTTTGTTTTCCCCGGCAAGTCAGTTCTTGTTGTGCAGGTGGATAGTTGTACCGCCTCTCACAGCTTGAATTCAGCCTTTTTCGCTAGTCGGCTACTGAGGAGATGGCGTGGATTCTTGGCTTTCATTCGTGATACCGGAGCCACCGGGGGATTGTTGGACCGGGTTCCTTTCGTGCGAGAGTTTTTCCAACGTTGTTCCAGATGAGCCGGCGAAGCTGAGGGAGCTTAAGGATCAGCTGCAGAGTTTTGGTTTGGGGAGTTTTGTGCGTCTGAGTGTTTCGCTTTTGGAAACTCCTATTTCTGTTCGTCGAGGAGAAAGACGGCAGTTTAGGGTTGCGTATCGACGGATCGTCAATTGAACCGGCTTACGGTGCGGATAGGTATCCTTCACCTTGCCGTGGCGATTTCTCTGATCAAATCCAGTGTGCGAGACATTTTCTAAGTGTGTTTGGGATCAGGTCATCATTATTGCGGCTTCGGAGTGACGGCATGCCGAAGACTGCCTTATGCGTGCTACGGGCTTTGTGTGTTTTTGTGAGTCGTTGGATTCACTGTCGCCCTAGCAGCATTCGTTGATATGATGAATCAGATTTCTTCAGGCCGTTCCTCGACCAGTTTCTGTTGTGTCATTTACGACACTCTGGTCTATTTAATGTGTCTTGAGGGACAGGAGTAGCACTGAGGATTTGTTATGCAGATGCTGGGAGAGCACCAGCAGTTTGCTAAATTCTCAGGGTGTTTCTTCAGGCTTGTTTTGTGTTGACTCCTAGGTCTTGTAGTCACGGGAGACGGTTCCGAGGGAGTTCGTGGCCGTACAGCTTAAGCCCAGACTTGTGTGCTGGACGGAGATCCGCAGATTGTTGGGCTTAGCAGGTTTTACCGCCGTTTCATGCAGGATTGCTAGAGTAGTGCTGCACCGTTGACCGAATTGACCAAAAGGAGGTTTCTTCTCTTTGGACTGAGGCATGTGTACGGAGTTTTCTGCAGTTGAAGATTCAGTTAACAACTGCATCAGTCTTTCTTTGCTTTTGGTTCGGGCGACCTTGTTGTTTAACTGTGATGTTTCTTGAGTGGGCTCGAGGGTGTACTGATGTGACACTACAGAGTCGTCGCTTTTGCTTTCCCTACATTTGGAGGAAGTACGAGGAGGATATTCCACTCAAGATCTGGAGATGGCCGCGGTGGTTTTGCGTTGGAAACTTGGAGACACTTCTTGTTGAGAGTCGTGTCAGATTTTCCACGGACCCCTAGAGCTTAATGTACATCTTCCTGCAGCAGATTTGGATTGTTGTGATGGTCTTCTGCAGATTTTCAGTTCTTGTGTGATCGTCGAGTATAGCTTAGTTCGTCTCTACGGAGGGGACAGCTTGCTCATGTCCGCGCCCGACCACTTTTCTTAAGTCGTTTTCGCGAGGCACTGCCCGCCGATGCTCGTTCGTCCGTGATACTTGAGCATACTTGGCTGGGTAATGATTCAGATACCTTGATTTGTGACAATGATGTGCTAAGTTAGGGTCGCGTTCGCGTACCTGGTTTCATCGGGTAGCAACGTGAAATCCTAGAGCATGCACATCTGTCAACCCTCTTTATGCATTCAAGTTCCACCAGCTTTGGCGTGACTTGTGAGATAGTTACAAGTGGACAGGAATGTAAGGAGAAGTTTCAGGTTTCGTTTCAAGTGTCTGTCTTGTTGTGTGCTTTGGGTCGAGCATCTGAGGCCGGCTGGAGAATTGCAATCTTTTTACCGTTCCGAAGAAGGAATGGGAGCAGATCCCCATGAATTTCGTTATGGTTTCCACCTAATTTTGGTTAAGGTGTGACTCCATTCGGATTCTTGTCATCCGGTTTTACTCAGTTTGCTCAGTTGTTTTGTTTAAGTTGTGTGTTTGTTGTTTTGTTTGGTCGTCAGCAGCTTGGGATCGTCACTCGCCATCGTTAGGGTTCTCCTTCGATAGCTATTATCAGGAGACACTCCAATTGGCCACCCTTAGGCTTAGGGGTTAGGTCGTGTCGATCGCCAGCCTGTTGTTTTCTGACTCTGCGTAAGTAGGACTTTGGACCCCAGCTAGTCTAGAGATTTCGGAGACGGTCCAGTTGTGTTAGGTCAGGATGGGGATTGTCCATTTCGAACCGAGGTCTTATGACGACGGTGTTGGTCATGGACTCGAGTTCGTAGGACAGATCATGTATTCCTATGGACTTTCCGATGAATGACATGTTGGATGTTGGGAAGCTTATCCCAGGATTTAGGTCCTTTTAAATCCTATTAGCGAGTTAGTTTTGTTGCCTTCAATTTGGCACTTCCGCCCAGATTATTGGATTTTCACCCCGTATTCCTTGTGATAATACTTTACAACTACCTTCTTGACCTTTCTCACATGTTTTGGCACCAGACCATTTAGCTGGATGCGATCTTTCGTTCACCCGCAGCCATGTGTGTTAATGGCTCAACAGGTGGAGAAACGTCGGTCAAAGGTCTTGCCATCTGTGAGGGGTTTTCTCGGGCGTAGCCGCGTAGTGAGATAGTCATTTGGGAGGCTGCGAGCGAGATTTGAGGATTTTAATCTTCTTTTTGAAGGTACAGGGAACAGTATAAGTTTTAAATTCGGGGACGAATTTCTTTTAAGGGGGGGAGATTGTAACACCTTAGAATGTGTTTTGTAGCTAATTATATTTTAATATATAGTTTTTAATAAAAAGTTTACCAAATTGGTTTTTAAATATTTTATCCTAATTATTGTGTATTTTATTAGAATTTTATTAGGCACACACACACTTGTGCATGATAACTAGGGTTATTTTGGGGTTAGCCATTTCTCTAATCTAGTGTTAGGTTTGTTTAAGAGTTATGGTTGTTAATAGTAGGGGTTTTAAGCATGATGGTTTTCTTTTTTTTTAATGTAAATGAATTTATAAAGGAGTTTTATTTCTTTTGTGGAAATGTTGACTTTGTGTGTGTGAGAGGGTATGGGGAGCATGGGGTGAACCTTACCTCATTAATGAGGAAAGAGTGAGAGAAGGAGGGGGTTTTGTGTTACTCCCATTTGTTTCCTCATTTCCCTCACTCTCTCAAACACAAACACACTCACACACACACACACTCACTGCAGAGAGAGAGAGAGAGAGCAGCAGAAGCAGCAAGCCTTGGCAGCAGCAGCACCAGGCAGTGACAACAACAACAATAACAACATCTACGACAACAACAGCATCATCATCATCACCTTCAGCAACAGCAGCAGCTTCCCCAGCAACAATAGCAACAGCAATAACAACAGCAACATCATCAGCACTTTATCATCATCATTATCATCATCAGCAACAGCAACAGGATCAGCAATAGCATCAGCAGCAGCCTCATCTCCCTCACACACTTCTTCACCTGCTCACTAGGGTCCAATTGGGTATATTTCTGAACCCCAAATCCCTAACTTGCTTATGGTGTATGGTTTTGTGTCGATTAGTGTTAAATTGCTAGTTTGTGCTTAATTGTGGTGTTTAAGTGGAAATTTGGTTGATTGTTGAAATGGTTAGCTACCTTAGGTTAATTAAGTGCTAATAAGGCCACTTCAACAGAGATAATTCCCAGATTACACTAAAATACCATAGACTTTCCTTATTGTGCAAAATTGTCGTTTTAAAGCGATATTAGTGACTTTTGTGATCTTCTTTAGACCCGATGCCTTCAGGTCAAAATTGGGAAAACTGGGACATGGTACCTAGGTCTAGGATACACCACCAGAAGACGACCCCCAAACTCCCAACCCAGGCCGCCAAATTCCTTGTTTTGGCCGCAATTTGCGGCCCAGTGGGAGACTTGGGTGTTGGGGTTTTGGTGTAGGGCTCCTGCTGTGTTCTATAGGTCCTTGACATGTCTAGTTTTGTAATATCTTGCCTGTAGGAAAATCTGGGACTATATGTCGCTTTTGTCTTTCGTTGTGTTTGCGCGATACGCGCGATACGTGAGTGGGTTCTGTGATCCAGCGTATCGCGGCGTGTCGCGATGGTTTCTAGACGCGTACACACACGATTCAGCGTATCGTGCCACGCGCGTTTAGTTCGTGACGCGAGTTTCTCGTTTCGATTCAATATCGCGTTTCGCGAGATATTTGGCTTATATGTGATTTCCATGTCTTATTTGCAGGTTTGCAGGCAGGAGCTACAGACACCATCTACAGAGGGAGCAGACTGTAAGATTCACCCAGCGTGGAGTTTAGGTGAGTAGATATAACATCTACAGGGGAATCGCCCGCATGGCGTTATGCGTCTGGGCTAGGATTCAAATTACCTGTCGCACATTCTACGTCATTGTAGAATTGCGCCTTACTGCATTTCCTAGATATAGCTATATACGGTGACTAGCAGCCGTAGGACACTGCACACATTATTGACGGTTCATGTTGCATGAGCACGGATTTCATGCTACACACACACCGTCAATAATTGCCATGTCACACACTACCCCTTATAGCTACCATTGCTTACCACACTTGACATCTAGTTTATCGGTATACCTATAGTGTATCATACCTTTAGTGATAGGTATATTTTCACTTACGATACAGCTACAGGTATACCTCCTACATATTTTACCTATACCGGGAGGGATTTCCTACTTATGTTACTATACCCAGGGGGGGTATACGACATCAGTTCCTATAGGTAGATACCTATACTTTGCTACACCTGTATGTTAGATACATATTCAGTTGTTGTCGCATATTCACTTTTACTGATGTTACTTAGCTGTACCTTATCATGATTTCGCATACATCTAGTTCAGCTATATACTTGTGTTTACCTGCTCGCATTCAGATATATCGCATACATCTATTCCTGTATTTATGCATTGTTTATCTGGATTTCATATGATGTTTTCGGGATTTGGGAACCGCGGGAGTTCATGAAATTATGCATACATGTAACAACCCGGTTTCCTTGATATGATATTTCGAGCGTCCCCCATGAGTTTTATCGGTGCTGATTCTATGCTCCATACGATGTGTGGTTGCCGTATGAGAGTACATGGTGGGGCCCGGTATGGTTCCCCTCGGCAAGAAGATCGATGGGTTTGCCGATTGAGCCTGGAGGCGGGCGAGTACCTACCGGTGATTGTTTGGACCTGGCAGTTGTCTGGAGGCTACTGGCCAGAGTAGAGAGGTGGATGCGGGATGACCTGTACTGTCGAGGCCGAGGGCCGACACTGCAGACGGACCCCGTGGGCTGATCCGGACTGACGGAGCCCCATATATGAGGATTTCTGTGTCGATGCTTGGCACACGGTTTCATGATATTTCTTTAAACCCCCTTTTTGTATATATAACAGGGGACTTAGCCGTTGTTATATATACCCTTACACCAATATTAGTGGAATGGGACGCTAATATATGTGTATTGCCCCCATCATATTTATTTCTGTACATATATTTACCTTTAGGATGCTAGAAACTTACTTGAGATTGGACTTGGGATACTAGGTGATTCATTGGGATTTGGACATTGGATATACCTATGTGATTGGTGACTTGTACATTCGGGATATAGGAGATTACTCGACATTGTACATTGAGGAGATGTGAGACTTATTTGATGTGAGTGCCCAATGTGGGGCCTGGTTTGAGGATTTGGGATTGGAGTATCTTGGTGGATTGTGATCCTGCCACGACGTCAGGTTTCCGTGGAAAATGACATATTCCACCCTATACCTCACCATTACCTATCTTATGCACAGATTCATATATTGGTAGTACTTGTAGTGTACCCTTATGATAGTTGCATATTTGCATTCTCATATCCTGTTTGCATAGACATTGCATACTACTATCATGCCATCATTGCTTCACATATTGATTGTACCTGCTAGTGTACTCTCCCTATTTCAGCATTTGCATGATATATTATTATTGAAATCGCATATCTTAGATTCATGCTGTACGTACATTCCTGCGATTACCTGCATATGTTTTATACTATTCACGAGTTGGCAACTCACCCCCGTTGTGCCACAGGTGTTTCAGGTTTTTCCCCAGAGTAGTCGAGACAGGCTATTCCCCTATCCAGCCATCCAGCTACCATCTTTTGCTATAGATACCGCATCAGCTCACAGTACCTTTTTGCATAGGTGGGTTAGACGGTTATCTGTATTATATATTGTACCTTCGTTGTATTGTACTCTCCATCTACTATTGTATTATTGACATAGAGACTTGGTGAGGACGTTAGATGTATTATGGTGGATTTGATGTCTTTATATATACAGCTTTTCTCTACTGTCCTTATTCTTCTGTTGTACTCATATTGACTAGTCTTTATAAAAATGGGGTGTTGCTAAAATTTTAAAGAAAGAAAGGAAGAATTTTAAAGAATTTGGGTTGCGATTTCAATTGTTTTTAAAACTTATATTATCTTTTCCGTATTTCTCATGGTTTAGATTTCTGGGTTTGGCTTTCTTTTACTACGTTGCGTCTTTAGGCGTTGCGTAGTATTAGGGCCGTCACGGGCCATTTTTGGGTCGTGACATCTACTCTGGTATATCGATGCCCTATCTCGATACACCTATGACTAGGAACATTTGAAGAATGTACTTAGCAACTACACTGTCCCCACTAGTATGATCTGCATCATAATCCTGGTAGTCAATTACTCATCCTAAGGGCTTTATCAACATGTAACATAGAGACATTCAGTGTACATGTTAAGATAAAGAGCAACCATATAGCGTACTATCATGTCGAGAAAGAAAGTCCTCCATATGCATGTCCAAGCATCCACTACAATATACATCGTATATATAATTATGGCCTCTAGGGCATACATATAACTAACACCAACTCCGCGATGCCTGCTTTAATCCCGATGGACTTCAGCATAGCTTTGAAAGTCTCAACTTTTCCATCTACATCAAGAATCTTCTCAAGATCCATTTGCTCCAATGCGTTTTACCCCTTCAGGTGAAACATTCAAAGTCGTACTTTGTTGGTGTACATGGATTCCATCTCTGATTGCATAGCATCCAGCCATTTCACAGACTCCCTACTCGTGATGGCCTACCTGAACCTGGTTAGGTCATCATCTACCATGATGCAATCCTCTCTCCCACCGCCACTGAGGAAACCTTAGTATCTCTCAGGTGATGAGGAACCCTACCAGATTCGCGGAGAGGCTGAGGTTCGTTGGAGACTATTGAATCCTTTGGTTTCACCAAATCATCAGTTGTTAGTTTGTCCAGCTGGAACTCCTTCCAGTTCTACCTCATGATGACAAATTTCTTCATAAGAGATTCCTTTTCTAAAAAAGGCGGCATGCTGAGAAACAAAACAGCTTTTGCTCCTCAGTGTGGTAGAAGATATTCCCTCGCAAATGTTTGGGATCTCCAACAAACTTATACAGAGCTGACCTTTCCTCGATCTTGTCCGGATTTTGTTTTTCAACATAGGCCGGACAACCCCATATCTTAACTCGTTTAAGATATGGTCTCTTCCCATTCCATATATCATATGTAATGGTTGGCACTGATTTGGATGGAACCCCATTCAATAGGTATGCAGCTTCTCAAGTGCATAACACCAAAAGGAAACAGGTAACTCAGCAATACTCATCATAGAGCGCACCATATCTCATAGGGTGCGATACCTCCGCCCCGATACACCGTTGTTCTGTGGTGTATACGAAGGAGTAAGCTGACAGAGAATCCTATTCTCTGTTTAGAAAATCCAGGAACTCCATGCCCAAGTATTCGCCTCCTCGATCACATCGTAGGACTTTAATACTTTGCCCGTCTGGTTCTCAACTTCAAGCTTATATTCCTTGAATTTCTCAAATGTTTCAGACTTATGTTTCAACAGGAACATATGTCCGAATCCTGAGAGATGATCAGTGAATATAATGAAGTACGAGGAACCAACCTTGGCATTTGTAGAAATAGGACCGTATACATTATCATGTATCCGTCGCAAAAGTTCAGTAACTCTTTCTCTGTTTCCAGTAAACGGAGTATTGGTCATTTTACCTTTGAGACAAGACTGGTAAGTATCATAAGATGAAAATTCGAAAAGATTCTCATATTCATCCTTATGTAACTTAGCTGGTCGTGTCGCATTGATATGACATAGTCTACAATGCCACAAGAAGGATTCGTTTATTTCTGAACTATTCCTCTTGTGTGTGTTCTACATACTTTGAACTGTGGTTTGATTTAGAACGTATATGCTGTTAGTTATATGTATGCCCTAGAGGCCATTATTATACATGTGATGTATATTATAGTGGATTCTTAGACATATATAGGGAGGACTTTCTTGCTCGACATGATAGTATGCTATCTGGTTGCTCTTTATCTTAACATGTACACTTATTGTCTCTATATTACATGTTGATAAAGCCCTTAGGATGAGTACTTGACTACAAGGATTATGATGCAGATCATACTAGTGGGGAAGAGGTAGTCGGTAAGTACATCCTTCAAATGTTCCTAGTCGTGGGAGTATCGAGACGGGGCATCGATATTCCTGAGTAGACTAGCGTATACGCTTCTCGACCCATGTGATAGGCGATGGATGATTCCATATCCATTGGTGTTTGACATCAGAGATGGTATATGGGTGCTCAGTGGAGACTGGGTACACTGAACGAACTCGTCGAGAACTCCTAGATAGTATTATACCTATCGTCAGATAGCAGTTCTCTGGTGACAATTGTACAGATTAGTCTGTCGACCCGAGATCGTCATAGAGTCTTGTGTGATTCCCACCGTGCTTTGTTTTCCACCTTACCACGTTCAAGAGATCGTGCAAAACGGTGGTTTTTGGGTACAGTCCAGAGTCACATGGAGGTAATGAGCGATAAGAGGGAATTCGTCTCTCCCGGTATTGGGGGTTGATGTTGCGCTATGCTCGATTGGCCATAACAGGAAATTCCTGGCAAGGGTTACTGAGATCTACTGGTAAGTGTTATCAGTAGTTTCTCGAACCGTTACATCGGCATGACTTATCAGGTTATTGGGGTCTGACGATTACCACCAGCAGGCTGTGATATGCGGCATATCTGACGAAGAGACCGGACTGTACGGTAGTGTAACTGATTGGATTCGCAGGAGTATAAGCAGGCTTGCTTGTTAATCTTCTGATCGCTCAATACTCGGGTGGCCGTTACGTTTAGCAGACCGCTTGCGGCTTGTGGATGTTTGATATGATTATCACCTACTGTTGGTGTATTGACGAGTCTTTAGAGTCCTACACAGAGGTTTTCTGGTTCATGCGAAATGAAGTAGGAGCACATATGTGATATGTGCGGGACCGAGATTAATGCACGTATGTGATTGTAACAACCCTAATTTTCCTATACACTTTTCTACACAAAATTTTAATTTTTTTTTTCAAAATCCATAAAAGGGTATTTTAGCCTGAGCACAACATATAAGTAATTATTTTGTTTTTAATTACAAGTTACAAGAATGTAATAACACCATTTTTAGTGTACAAGAAATTACTTTAAATTTAATGTATACTTGGAGTATTTATTCTTGCTGCTATCATTTTAAGCAATTAAATAGCACCATAATTACAAGAAGGAGCTTGTAGCTCATTGGTAATACCATACACTACTGAACCAAGCAACCGGAGTTCAAATCCCATACCCCACATTATTTTTTAATATTATTTTGTTTTAAATCCTTTGGAAGACCAATAGTCCACACACCATAACTCCCAAAACTTGAACTAAACATGAAAAACTAAATATACCTGAGGCTACACCAGACGACCCCCACCTCCCTGACCTCTGACTCGACCCGACTCAGCCGACTCGGCCGACTCGGACGGCGAACCGGCCGACTCGGCACGGCGCCGCCGGCCGGACTCGGACGGTCGGCCGAGTCGTCAACACAAAATGTGTGACTTTTCCTCTTCCCTACCCCCCTGTATACTCTAATTTTTATTGGATCGGTTCCATAATGCCCATTAACACCTAATTACTCCAATTTTTAATGAATTTTCTATATTCTTTATTTAACCCTTCACCTAACTTACCCCTAGCATACTCTATAAATACACCCCCTACCCTCTACCCTCTCACCCCAAAATCCTGAGCCCACTCTCAAAAATTTTCCAAGAGTCGTGTACTTTGAAAACAAGCTCGAGGCGAAGCTCCGACGAAATTCCGGCGGAACTTCCGGCGAACGTCTTAGGAACTACCGGCGACGACATAACATCGGCGATCTCTCTAGTTCCCTCTCACTCTCTAGTGTAATCGAAAACCCGTAAGTCCCTGTTCTATCTCTCTTTTCCATTCTCAAAATACGAAATTACAAAACCCGACAGAACGGAACAAATTCGATTTCCGATTCGGTTTTCTATAAAATTTCACTTCTCACTAATACAATCATTCTTAAACTTCCTCATGTTGATTATTAAACACTAATCAAACAATTTGAACAAGTTTCATCACATGAATTGATACCTATTTCAATTTATCGTATTTTTCATATAAATACCACATTGTTTCAATCCTTCATTTAACCCATCAAAATTGATGTACATTTAAAGTAGATCATGAGATAACGACCTACCTCCTCACACACTTACATACAACCTAACACGGTACCATTGAAACCTTAGAATACGAGAAAACAAGCATTTACATTTAAATACCGTACACTTAATAAAATTATTTCTAAAAGAGTTAGAGTTGATACACTTTTAAAATAAATACCTCTTAATATGAAAATACGATAAGTTGTGGACATCGGTCGTTTATCTAAACCTGACTTTGTGGTGTCTAGGCTAGGCAAGTGAGAAAGGTAACTTTAAAAGGCCCGTCTCACGGTGATTCGTGAGCGGATCCCTCCTTTCCTCACTTGTACTTACCTGGCCACAATTGGCGGTGAAGAGGCGATTTGAGGAATCTCACGACTTGTCATTTAGACCATTTAGAAATAGTCTAGTTGACTTAGGAAACCCTAGAACCTAAAATATGGAAAATTGACATTTAAATACCATTTACTTTATAAAACCGTTTTCTAAACGATTTAGTATTTTACAATCTTTGCAAAGTGCCGCTACAACCCATTTTAGGGAATCCGTTCAGGATAGTGCGGTTTATCGCATACCCTCGGGCTTAGTAGTGCGAGATTCAGACCTCCGCAAGGAGCATTCGGTCTCAAAGGATTTAAAATACGACATCTTAAGAAAATGAGATTTTTTAGAATATAAAATATTTATTAAAATTATTTTTGTACAAATATATGTATATTTATCATTAAAATATCTATTTTGTTATGATATAAATATTCCACATTTTTTCTAAAAATCACAAGAATAATTTTACACTAAAATACCATGAATTCCAAATAAATCAATATTACAGATAAATACCTTTATTTATGAAACTAGGATATTTTCACTAGAAATGTCACAATATAAAATCCACATTCATTACAACTCTAAAGACGAATAATAAATACTGGAGGTGTATTTTGAAAAGTATATAAAAGTATTTATACATAAACCCCCTCAAGTTCTATAAATTACCCTAACGACCCTAGTAAACATAGGGTTAAGCAGAACCAATCTCTTGAGCCCCAGGGAGCCGGAGAATTAGGTGCTTGCCTATCTAATGTAGACAAATTAATAAAAATACAGGACTTCACTTTACTTTGCTAATCGTCTGACTCGGGTTTGAGTCTGATTAATCTGACTTGAATATGATTCAAGTACAATCTACAATACTCCAATTCAATATGAACACATGAATCCAAGAATCCAATTATCAATCTATACAACTTGACCGAACCGAACCATGGATATACATTCCATTTACATGGTTCTCCAGTTATTCCATTTACATGATTCTACGGTTACATCCGTTTACTGATATCATGGTTTCGGTCAGTCATCCAATTATACATTCAATACAAGTTACAGTAGAAAACAATACAAATAAAACACTACGGGATTTAAGGGGTAGACTGGTATGGAATATGTTAAAGGTAGAACGAGGTGGTCACTTAAGACGTAATTACATCCATACCGTTGTTCCGTGGTATTATCGACGGAGCCTTGTACTACAGGTTACCAAAGTCCCCGGTGTAAGTGGGACTTCCCTCGTATACACTGGCATCTTCTGTACCAAGCTACAAACAACAGCGTTAAAACTAAATACAACAATATAAAAATATAATACAACTGTAAAAGCTACTCTCTCTCTCCCCCTCTTACTCTCTGTCTATTCCATTTCTCCTATTATCTTTGGGACATACCGAGCGACCTGTTCGCTAACGACATTCTATTTCTTTCTTCTTTGAATGTCGTCAGGTGATCTGGACACGTCAGAGATCGAGCCTACTGCCGAAGACTTGGAACAGTTCAGTGAAGACCCCGAGCTCTAGACATTGTACATTTTCCATTCAGTACTTTTCATTTCCTGTTATGACATTGTTTAGGCATCGTTTTATTTCAGTTGTATTTCCTTTTCATGCATTGTACAAAAGAATGTTAGTAAATAAAAGTTGTTGTTCAGTTTATATCTCTTGTCTCTTGTGCTTTACTTTTATATTGCTTAGATACGCTTAGCGTATTTACTTCAGAGTAAATACGTAGCGGACCAGTCCCGTCCCCTTCGCCGTATACCGGGAACCGGGGCATGACAGTGATACCGCATTCTATTCTCGCGATATGTGATATCGGACGGTTATATGTGATATAGCCGGGTTCTCGGATCAAATGTTGATTCGATAAAATGTTACATTTGATATTAGTCGGTTGTATATGATATAGCCGGATTATTAAATCAAGTGTTGATTTGATAATTTAATGTATAATTATATATCTGATATATTAACTTACATTAACTAATATTTTCTCACTTAAACATTTCTTTTTCTCACTTTGTGCTTTAGTATATATGTGATATATATTAATGTACATTTTATTGTGTCATGCTAGATGATACATGCTTCATGGGTGTGTGAGACTTACACCATGCTTATGATAATCTAAGGTTTTTACTTATCAAAGTAAATCAGAAATTGGTGGAATTATGTCATGGCTAGAAGCTTGGAGAAGCTTGTTGCTAACCATTGACTTAGTCCACTAACTTTGTTTTACATTAGATATTTATTAACCTAACCATTATTGTTAGCCATGGTTTATTCTCTACATGAGTTAGTGTATGATACTAACTCACCCATGGTTGCTATTCTTACCTCATGAGTATCATTCTCATCTCCACTTCATATTCTTCTTCCTCATGAGAAAGCTTTCTAGCTTTTCAAATGGTGAAGAAATATTGTGAGAAAAATAAATCTAAAGTGAGCCCAATTCCTACTTCATCATCCTCTACTATATTAGCTATTTAGTTTAGGGTGTTTGCTTCACTAATCTACCAATAGTGAAGAGGTATCATGAGCTTGAGTCTCCTTGACGTAGATCATCTTCGGCCTCGAAGACTTCGAGCAAGCTTGTTCATTTCTTCATGTGAACCCTTACTAGAGTTCGGGTGTTCACTACTTGGAGTGAAGGGACTAATACATGGATCTTTAGAAGTGAAGGACTGGTCTACAAAGGTTGTATTCCTCATTCACTTAGATGTAAAGTTGTTTGCATTGCTTGTTCGTCTAAATCTCTAGTTATGATTTTAGGGTTAGGGTTCTTTAGTACGGCAATTTTTAAAATTGGCATGGACGATGCCTCCCGAAACCTTACTATCGTGCTAGGTAACCCTGCAGTGGTATCAGAGCCAAGCTAGAAATTTAAATGATGTTTGTTAGATTATGAAACTGAAACTACTCCGAAACTTGAAACAAGAAAACCTAGTTTCTGTCGTTTTTAAAAAAGGCTTCTAAATTTTTTTAAGCAATTGCAGAATGTTGCATGAGATGTAACATGAACATCATAAAAATTTCAGCCCTCGTCGCCGGAAAATGGCCGGCCACAAGTCAAGAAAATCTGGCCAGCTCGGTTTTCTAGTGGAATTCTGGGTTGAATTTTTAGGGTGTTCCAGTCTCTGGGTTTTGGTGTTTCAGGCGTTGCTTGTTTTTTCTAAGATTGCATGTGATGTGGTCTTACTGTATTGGCAATTCAGAGTGCTTTGTATTCGTAATTTTAACATTGTTTCGGGTTATTTAGACGACGTTAAAAAGTTCGAACAGATATCAATAACTCATTTCTTCCCTCGCTTGAAATTTTCCAAGAGTTGGATTTTTTCCAAGTTTAAAATAATCAGAAAATCATGCAGGTTATTCTGTGGACCCTCTAGAAGAACGAAACCCTAACTCGATTCTGTGACCGTTGGAACCGCCACCAAACCCTAAGGTTTGTGGTAGTTCCGCGACGCCATAGATGAGGCAAGGGTTGAACCTTCTACGGTTCGTCCATATGAGCTGTGGCATGTTCTGGGTACTTTTTAAACTCTGCTCAAGTGTTGAGCTCTTTGGGAAATTTTGGGTGTTTGTTTATTCGATTGAAAAGTTTAACATCATCTAGCTATCTGTGATTGTGATACAATATTTGGAATTCACAATAATTAGTCATTTGATAACTAGTTTGAATTTTATAAATCTATCAATTTTGTCTCATTTGATCGGTTGCCATGGAATTTTGATGTGGATCAAAAGTCCATCGCATTCATGTAGCGTACGCGGATACTCGCCGGGTAACCTTACTAGATAGCCACGCCCCATACCCCCGACCAAGTGACTGTAGGAGAACCCCGTCGCCAAAAGCATCTGTTCGGGTGCTCGGGCCGCAGTGTTCCGCCTAAGTGCACTTCGTCGACGGCATCGGGGGTGCGGCCGTCTACTAAAGTTTCCGACGAGTATTCGATCAGATTATCGGAAATCTTGTTGAATTACCCGACTGGTTAATGAAAAGTGTTTCCAATATTGAGACTAAAATGCGGGGTTTATAATTGTTACGCATGTGATGTCTAAGGAATTCATTTGGTTGGGCATGAAATCCAAAGTATATGATACATTGGGTTTATGATGTCTAAGGTGGTTGCAGATTCCAATTGTTGTAATTTTTCACTTTCTTTTCTGCGACCGTAAGTGTAATATGTGGTGTATCGCCAGTTTCGGTGCTATAAGTCAACGACAATTGGGATACGCATATTTACTTACGTTGATGACATGTGATGTTATGTGTTGCTGTGATATAGTATATTGGATTGTCGTGTTTTGAATAGCCGGGTTTTTTTTATGTGAGATGAGAGTTTTTCATTTTCATTCATGTAAAAGCTTGTATGTAATATTCTTTTATTGGGACACTTCCGTGTTGAGGATGATGTCACCATTGATATATATTGTGTACTTTTCCGCATTAGGATAGACCTAAGGCGGGGAGCACAAGTAACCGGGTTATAGGGTCCAGTGGGAGACCATCTCGAGGAGTCAAGACCGGGTCTCCTAACTCTAGAATTGGTTGGGTTGCTTGCCGCTCTCATAGGGGTCTAGGGATGTGGGTTTGGCTATTCATCACGACTGTGAAATCCGTGTTTTTTATTGGCTTAATTTAAAACACTGAATTCCTAGTATATCCAATATTTCATATGTGTTCTTCTGCTATTGATATTCTGTGATGTGATCACTTGATATGTTGAGACGATTGCTTATATTATATATATATATACATACATATATATATATATATATATATATAAGATATAATAAATATTGTTGCTTTCATTTCTTCTGTGATGCTTAGGAAGCATAAATGATGGGATTTCATTAATGAAATTAATGAAATAAAAGAAACTTAAAGATGTGGATTCTTGTTTTAAAAACTGGCAGCTCTAGTTTTTGCTTTGCATAGAGGTATTCCTTGTAGAATATCCAGCACCTTATTCGATAAGGAAAGAGCCGAGATCCCTTCACCAGGCGTTACCTCTTTAGAAAAACTGTAAGTCCACGTTGCTCACCCCGGTCCTTACGGGGAGGCGGAAATGGCGAAAAATAATGATTTTGGCGCAAGGCAACATGGACTAATAGTCGGAATCTTTGCTAAACTAGAAACTAGTAAACGCTTAGAGGTATTAACTACTATGCTTGTAGAAAGTATACCTCACGGAACCGGTCCTTCGGGTCTTCATTCCGCTGTCCCGCTCGTCCATCCAAGCTCCAAGCATCGATCCGGACCTTGGGCACCTCCGCGGCCTTCTTGAGTCGAAGACGATCCACCCGAGAGATGTACACCGAGCTCCACCTCAAGCCAAGGTAACTAGGGCAAAGTGCTTTCTAGTCAAGAAGCCCTAGAATGTATAGAGGAGATGTATGGATGTATTTGTCTTTATGGAATCTTTTTCTCTCAACACATGAGATCAAAAGATAAGATCAAGAGGAGGAAGAAAAAGGAGAAAGCTTAGCAACCATGGAGCTTTTCTTTTCTTCTCATTTCAAGAGAGAGAATGAGAAGAGAATAATGAAAATGATTTTTTTTGCCAAATGAAATGAACTATGGTTGCAATAATACACAAAAATCATCATTACTAATCCTATCATGAAAGAGTTGATGGCACATTGAATTGACCATTATCATAACTCAAGAATTAAAAAGAAAATAAAAGAAGAGTGTAGATCCCTCTTGAAGTTCAATGGTCAACACGATCAACGGGTCAACAAAGTCAAGAGAGGTCTAAGTGGTCAAATGGTCAATGCAATTAGCCATCACAAATCTATCACTAAAAGGATTAGTAAACAATGTCTCCGGCTCATAACGGTTTTGACCAAACGAACTGTCAAAACCCTAATGAGTGTGCCACATTACGGTTTTGGCCGAACCAACTGCCAAAACCCTAATGGGGCACCTCCTCCTTCATCGCTCCTCAAAATTGTGCATACACACCCGCATCCGCATTCCGTAGAATGCGAATGCACAGAAGACAAATCAAATCCATCTGTGCAATACTAGGATCTGGCTTAAACCAAAGCCCACTAGTATTGCCTGCCCGAACAGCATACGCACACAAGTGCACGTAAGTGATCGTAGCCCTGCCGTAAAGCCATACGGCCTCTACACGCTTCACTCAGTGCAGGGAAACTCTCTGTGTGGGACTCTAAAGACTCGACACTACGCTGGCAGTGGGTTTAACCATAGACCGCAAGCGGCACTAGCTGTACGTAACGGTCCCCAGGTAGATGTCGATAAGAAGGCCGATGAGGTAAACCCATCCGAACTCCTACTGAGCCTGTATGTGACAATCTTCGTACAGTCCGGTCTGTTCGTCTGATACATCGCATGGCGGGCCTAGGGGGCGGTGAACGTCAGTCCCCTAATAGCGGTACAAGTCGTGTCGGAGTGTAGCCCAGAACACCTTGAGATAACACTGGAAACCTACCAGTATATCTCGCTTGCCCTGGCCAGGGACTACTTGTGTAATGGCTCTCCTAGACACAGTGCGATGTCAACCCCCAATACCGGGAGAGACGATCCTGTCTAACCGTCACTGCCTCCAAGTGCTTCGGGACTGCACCCAACTACTACCTGTTTGCACGACTCCTTTGAGCCGTGGTAGGGTAGTAATCTAAGTACAGTGGGAACACACTCGAGGCGAAGTGACAGTGTCAAGTCGGCGGACTAAGCTGTACTCATGTCACCTGGGAACTGATAACTGACGATAGGTATAATACCAACCAACAATTCCCAACGAGTCCTGTCCAGTGTACTCGTAACCTAACGAGCACCCGCATACTATCTCAAGCACGACGTACTGACGGCTGTGGGACAGACCGTCTCCCCCGCTGGGATGAGAAGCACATACGCTAGTCTACTCCGGAGTATCGATGCCCTGTCTCGATAGTCCAACGACTAGGGGCCTGTATAAGGATGTGCTTATGGATTACCCAGCCCCCACGAGTGTGAGCGCCATCACAACGCTGGTAATCAAGCAAAGATCCTAAGGGCCCTACTAATATGTATATAAGCGATATGCTAAAAGAAACGCATGCACATATTGAAGTAGAGACAAACCAAGTAGCATACTACCATTTTGAGCAAGATTGTCTATACAACTGTGAATATCCCAAGCTTCCATCAAGTAATATACAAGCTAGTATGATACAGTAATGGCCTTTAGGACATATACACTAACAATCTCCTACTTGCACTAAGGCCATGTACTGGCGTATCGAAGACCTATCATCTCGATCAGCCGCTCGAACCGAGTCTGGGGTAGGGCCTTCGTGAGTGGATCTGCAGTGTCGTTCTCCGTACATACTCTCTTCACCTCGATCTCCTGGCGATCTACGATCTCCCTGATCAGGTGGTACCGCCTCAAAATGTGCCTGGACTTCTGATGGGACCTGGGTTCCTTCGCTAAAGCTATAGCGCCGTTATTGTCGCAATACAGCGGTATTGGATCAACAATGGTAGGAACCACCTGAAGCTCCGTGAGGAACTTCTTCATCCAGACAGCTTCCTTTGCGGCATCGCAAGCAGCTATGTACTCCGCTTCCATAGTTGAGTCAGCAACGGTCTCCTGCTTGGAACTCTTCCAGCAAACCGCCCCTCCATTGAGGGTAAAGACATAACCCGACATGGACTTGGAGTCATCCTTGTCACTCTGGAAGCTGGAGTCAGCAAAGGCCTCGAGCTGGAGGTCTTTTCCGCCATACACCAAGAACATCTCCTTAGTCCTTCTCAGGTACTTGAAAATGTTCTTTACCGCTATCCAGTGTTTCTCCTCTGGGTTTAACTGATACCGGCATACAACGCTCAATGCGTATGCTACATCTGGTCTGGTACATAACATCGCATACATTATAGATCCTACCGCAGAAGCGTAGGGTATAATAGACATGCGATCCCTTTCCAAATCAGTCTTGGGAGACGTCTCTTTGGAGAGGGTGATCCCGTGACAAGCCGGTAAATTACCGCGCTTGGAATCTTCCATACTGAACCTTTTCAGTATGGTGTCGATGTACCTTGACTGTGAAAGTTCCAACATCCTCTTAGATCTATCACGATAGATCTGGATCCCCAGAATGTAGTTGGCATCGCCCAGGTCCTTCATGGAGAACCTCTGTGACAAGAATCTTTTGACTGACTATAGCATAGGAATATCATTTCCTATTAGGAGAATGTCATCTACGTACAAGACGAGGAATACCACAGTTCTCCCTACAATCTTACTGTAAATGCATGGTTCATCTGGGTTTTTGATAAAGTCGAATTGTTTGACAGTATCATCAAAGCAGATGTTCCAACTCCTCGATGCCTGCTTAAGTCCATAGATGGACTTTAGCAACTTGCACACTCTACCGCTGCTCCCACTCTGAATGAATCCCTCCGGCTAATCCATATAGACACACTCTTCCAAATTTCCATTTAGGAAAGCCGTCTTTACGTCCATCTGCCAGATTTCATAATCGTGGAAGGCAGCAATGGCAAGAAGGATCCGAATGGATTTCAGCATAGCCACTGGAGAAAAGGTCTCGTCATAGTCCAAACCAGGTCTTTGACGAAAACCCTTTACAATAAGTCTAGCTTTATAGGTCTCAACCTGCCCATCTACACCAATCTTCTTTCTGAAGATCCATTTGCAGCCTACGGGTTTTACCCCTTCTGGAGCAAAGTCCAAAGTCCAAACTTTGTTGGTGTACATAGACTCCATCTCGGCCCGCATTGCATCCATCCATTTTACCGAGTTGCCGCTCTGAATGGCTTGCTGGAAGCTAGTAGGCTCACCATAATCTATAGTGCAATCCTCTCTATCCCCGTCAATGAGAAAACCGTAGTATCTCTCGTGCGGATGAGACTGCCTACTACTCCTGCGGAGTGGCGTTGGGATGTCCGGTTCTCTTGAAACTTCTGGTTCTTCCAAGCTTTCAGTAATAGCTTGTGGTTCTGGAATTTCTTCCAGTTCTACTACGCTCCCACTTGCTTCTTTTTCTAAAAACTGATGTTCTAGAAAGTGGGCATGACGAGAAACAAAAACCTTTTGTTCCTCTGCGTAATAGAAAAAATACCCCCTGGAGTTCTTTGGGTATCCCACAAACATACACAGTACTGAGCGTGCCTTGAGCTTGTCCGCATGCTGCTTTTTTACAAAAGCTGGACATCCCCATATCTTCAGATACTTAAGACAGGGTTTCTTCACACACCACATCTTGTAAGTGCACGGCGGCGCCCCGGCCGTCAACCCGACGCCGGAATGCGGAAACGGTGAATAACTTAAATTTTGCGGACTTTGCAAACCGGCACCACCGCGCACTAAACTCCGGATCGTAACCATTAACTAGTCTAAGATATCTACAAGAAAGGGAAGAGATATACCGACTGATCCGTGTCCTCCGGTCTTCTCGCCGTCGTCCCGATCTCCTGCGGAAAATCCGGTCGTCGCCTCCTCGCCGGAAGGGCACCACATCGCCTGTATCTTTTACGGGCTCCCACCTCAATACCGAGGCAACTCGGGCGCGAAGTTGGCTAGCCGACGCGCCCAAGATTTTCTGTAGAATATAGTGTAGAGTTGTCTCTTTGGGGTTAAGTATAGTTGCCAAGATGGAGGGAATTTGGCACAAGGATTTTCCATGGAAACTTGCAAGGAAAAAAAGAGCAGCCAAATTAAAGAGCTCGGCCATGAAGGAATCCTCACTGGAAATTGGAATGAAGCCAGCATACTATATGATGAAAGAATGAATTAAAACCATGCTGTCCCAGAAAACCATCAGCCCCCTCAATGCACTCAAATGTGTGAATATATATAAATTAATCATATCCTCCAAAAACAATTCCTGCACACCCTTATTTTAACACCATGCCATCATATATATATTAATACCAAGATAAATTAATCCACACTCAATCATGCCAACAGCAACAGTGGCCGGCCATTCTCAAATCCCAAACAGTGCCGGTCCATATCCAATAGCCATACTCAATCATGTCAAATTAATGCAACATGGAGCCAAAAATGCAATTAAATTAATCCTTTTGCAAGAAACCCCCTTAACAAAATGTTAATTGCAAACTTGCAATTAACACCCTCCAACGAAAAGTCCGACCGGGAAAGAACAAAGAAAAACCGGCCGGATCGGAATGCAAACTGGCAACTCCAGAAAACTGGTCCCGTAATAAATTACAGGAAAACCCCGATACTGTGCATACACACCCGCATCTGTATTCCGTCCGGATACAAATGCAAAAAGACAAAACTACACTATCAAATACTAAGATCCGGCTTAAGCCAAAGCCGGCTAGTAAAAACCGTCCGATCACGATCCGTGCAATACCGCACGTATCTGATCGAACCCTGCCATATCTCCATACGGCCTCTATAGCGTTTCGCCCGAAAGCTTGAGTAACTGAAAGTGTGGTGGACTCTAAAGACTCGTCAATACTATGGCTGTGGATTTAACCACTAGCACGTCAGAGGTATAAGCCAATACGTGACGGGCCACCAGCTATTGACCAAAAGGGACGTCGATGAGGAAGCTCACCCCGACACCCAACTGAGCCTGTCAGTGACAATATCCGTACAGTCCGGTCCGTTCGTCTATGAGCATCGCATGGCGGGCCTAGGGGGTTGGTAAAAGTCAGACCCCCAAAAGCGGTACAAGTCGTGTCGGAGTGTAGCCCAGAACACCCTGAGATACTACTGGAATACCTACCAGTAAATCTCCTGCCTTGGCCAAGGTCTTCGTGTAATGGCTCTCCTAGACACAGCGCGACCTCACCCCCAATACCGGGAGAGACGAAACCCCCGAAGATCCGCTCACTGCCTCCATGTGGCTCGGGACTGTACCCAACTAAAACCTGTTTGCACGACTCCTTTGAGCCGTGGTAGGGTAGTAATCAAAGTACAGTGGGAACTCACACGAGACAAATGACGATCCCCAGGTCGATGAACTAACCTGTACACATGTCACCTGGGAACTGCTATCTGACGTCAGGTATAGGACCAACTAGCATGTTCCCGGCGAGTCCTGTCCGGTGTACTCATAACCCAATGAGCACCTGTATACATCTTAGGTGAACCAACTGACACCAGTGGCTTGTGAGACCGGCCACCGCCCCTCGTCGGGGTCTCGACTGTATACACTAGTCTACTCTGGAGAATCGATGCCCTGTCTCGAAACTCCCACGACTAGGGACCTTTTAAGGATGTGCTTATAGACTCCAGCTCTCACTTATATGATCGCCCTCATACTGCTGGCAGTCAAGCAAGAATCCAAGGGGCTCTATCAACGTGCAATAGCGACATGTCAGGTCACCTAAAGCAGTACACGATGATAAAGGTAAACCAGATAGCATACTATCATCTCGAGTAAGACTGTCCTACCGGGATAGGTCCTCCCTCAATCATTGCAATCACGTGCCTGTGATCCAATAATTGACTCTGAGGGCACCATCTCCAACAATCTCCCACTTGCACTCAAGGCTAATTATTGCGATGTCGCATACTCACAGCTTGTGTGATACCGAACACCCAACTTCTCTACTAGTCAGTCTCACAAAGCATGTTTGCGAAACTATTGCGTTCGAGGAATAGCCTCAGTGAGTGGATCCGCCTTGATGTTTCTTTCTATGTCTCTCTATATCTCAAGTTCGCGGAGAAAGCCATCTCCCGAAATGAGCAATACCTGTCTTAGAATGTCTGGATGTCTGATGGGACTTAGCTCATAAATGAACTCCAAATCCAAACTTCTTAGACTGTATCGTCAACTGAACTTAATCAGTATCCTGCGCCATGCCACCCTCAGTATTGCCTTGGATCACCCGTCCAAAATACTGCCCCTCGTCAGAGGGAAAAACTATAACTCTGACAACCTCCTTGTCGTCCAGGTCACCTTGGAAGCCTGGAATGATAACCGTCTCCTAAAAGAGGCAGCCGTTATCATATCCCTAGAACAGCCACTTATGTTCTAAAACTGCTTCCGACTGTTTCTCCAGAATTGGATCAATATCAACTTATTGCATCTAGTGCAAGAACAACATCTGGTGTGGTACTTGACATCTCATGATTGACTCAATTGTCTAAGCAAGTGATCTGCCAATCATGCACATCCCTCTCTACTTTAGTCTAAAAGACACCTTTAGAGAGGGTGACTCCATTACTTGCAGGTACACTACCGTGCCAGGAGTCGTCCATTCTAAATACTCATAGAATGCTGTCAAGGTACCCAGATTAGGAAACCACCCAAATCTAGATCTAAAACCATAGATCTAGTAACCAGTATGTCTGATATAATGTCCAAGTCCTTTGTGGAGAAACCACTGTGTGACGACCAAAGTATAACCGATCGTAGTAAAGGAATATCACTTCCTACTACCTTCTCAACAGATCCATCCCCTATTCTGATGACGTCAAACCTATGACTGTCATATCAGAAATAGATGATCTATCTCCGCTACATCTGCTTTAGTCTATAAATAGACATAAGCCTGATGTCCACCAATGCTTCCGCTGCTCCCACTGACTACGACAACCCTCTGGCAGAGTCATATACACGTACACTTCTGAAGCTAGTTCAGAACGACGCTATACTCATCCTCCCACCGGGTCTCGCGGCCTGGAACAACAACAATGGCAAGTGTGGGTAAACAAGAACTTCCCTGTCACCGTCCTTGAGGCTACCGAAGTACCTCTCGGGTGCCTGAAGTTACCCACCAAAACTGCGGAGTGGCCAATGGAATGTCAAATCAGATTGAATCTTTAGGTTCCTTATCAAATCTTCAGTAATCGTTTGCGGTTCTGGAATCACTTCCAGTTCTACCATACTCCCACTGCTGTTTTTGAAAAAATCCATTTTTAATAAAACTGTGGCGAGTCTTGAACAATATTTCTATTGATCTCCCAGATGGTAGAAAGTCAACCCTCGTCATAGCCTGGGTCAACCCACAAACAGCCATTACAGAAACGTGCCTTGAGTTATCCAGAGTCTGGTTTTAATCATAAGCCGGACAACTCCCCGTACCTTAACAATGTTAAGATATGAACTGTTCTATATCCAATATAGAACCAGAGGCACTGATTTAATTGAACCAGATTCAAATCATGCAGCTATCTCCAGTGCATGTCATCTAAATGGAAGGAGGCCGATCAGCGTTACTCAACTTAGGAATGCTTCCAATTATGAGTAACCCGAAAAAGAAGTGAGTTCTCTTAATCATTACTATCAACTGAATACCATACACAAGTATCTACATCTTCGATCACTTTGAAGAATCCCGATACTTGCAACACCTGGTTCTCTACTTTATTCTTATACCTATAACTTCTCAAAACTTCGACCCTGTGTTTCTACGAAACACCTGTCTAAGAACTAGAGAAGTCATAAGTAAATAGAATACAGTACGAGGACCAACCCCTCTGTCCTAGTGGACACTGGACAATATACAATACTCTGTATAAGTCCCCTGAGTCTTGCGACTCAATCACTGTGTGTCGTAGGTTGAAAACTGTACTTTTGGTTAAGAAGAATTACACCGCTGTTCAATGCTCCTTACCTAACCATCCACTGATATAGGTAAATGTCATCGACATAATATCAAAAGGTATATCTCACTCTATGAAAATAGACGTACAGATATATCAATTTGAAATTGGTGCACAACAGCGGATATTCAAAACCAAATATTTGCCGACCGGCAAACAACCCAGGTGGCATCCTCAAATATCACCAATTACAACGAATCCCGATATAATGAGGATGATCACCCAATTCCCAATAACTTACTCCCACTCATCATCTGTAAAACCATACAGATGTGAGAATCAAACTTGGTAAATACATACCCTGGAGCAAGTGTCCAATCGGGAAATCAGTTTCGTTTTAACAGTACACAGTTGAACTGAAACATTAAAATGTTTCGATGGGGTATCCTGGTATTCCTAGTAATGCCTCTACCATTATCCAGATTCACAACTATAACCGTATAATTCTTTGCCACCTCTCCAAATCCCTTCATATGTCTATAGTCATTACCTTCTGTACACCCTTTTAAGCCAATTGGTTTTCTTCCTTCCCTACCGTTCGGCACCAGCCTATGGTTTGGAAGAAGACTATCCAATAAGCATAATGGGTGTACTGTCCTAATCCTAGGAGCACTCGCATCGCGAGAGAAGGTGAAGATAAAAGACACCTGAATGTACTTTATTCCTATTTCTCCTGAACCAGGATCCATCCCCGAACTGGAACGAGTTCCTTTCGAGTTCGTATATAACCATACGATGGATTATCCAATAAAATGGGATCTTCGTAATGATACGGAGTGTCCTGGAGAAATACAAAGGTGATTTAGGATTGGCGAAGGAATACATGGTTTGGGCGTGAATATCTGTTGCAATTTACTTTGCCCTCTTACTAATCCCTTACTTTGTCTTAACTTAATACCTTCTGTACACCGTTTAGGCTAATTGGCTTTCTTCCTTCCCTACCGGTCGGCACCAGCCTATGGTTTGGAAGAAGACTATCCAATTTGCGTAATAGGTGTACTACTCCTAAACCAAGGAGTACTCGCAACATGAGAGAGGGTGAAAAGAAAAGACAACTGAATAATCCTATCCGTTTTCTCCAGAACCGGAAACCATCCTCGAAGTCCTTCGAGTTCGTATATAACCATACGATGGTTTTGTCCAATGGAAGTGGACGTTCGTAGTAATACAGGGTGTCCTGGAGAAAAGGGTAAAAGTAGGAGTGGCAAAGAGGTCTGCAACTCTGACAATCCAAAAGCCAGTGTTAAGAAGGTTCGGTCAACTTGGTCACTGAGTCATAATCTTGGGGTCGGGTCAATGGTCGCTGCCAGAGAGAGAGAAAAGAAACACTCAGCGTGCACTCTAACCTAGATCAGAATGGTTACCAATTTATCTAATCTGGAAACCTCCCACTGTACCTCAAATTCTCCTCCAAACCTTAAAGAAGAATTAGTCGGGGTCACCCGAGGAGTAAACCAACTCATCAGTGGGAATCGGGATCCAACTATCATCGCATGACAACGTGACGGAATCCGCTCACGGTATCACACTCCAGAAGGTATGCGCATATCTGGCAAGTTTCAGTACTTTTGAAACTCCCGATGTGATTTCTGCCCCATGCTCTTATGACCTTGACTTTGGCCAACATATCATAAGTCACATGTCAAGTTCAACCCGTCATTCTCCAGGTTAATTTGAATCCACCCGTACATACCCTTGACTTTGGCCAAAATGGCAGTACGACTGTCCCAAACCAACGCATCTATCTATGCTGCATATGAATACCCCAATAGCTACCAATCACTGTGCCTTGACTTTGGCCAACATACACAGCTTGAATACTATTGACTACCCATATGAAACGACGGAGGGCTACGAATGGTTTCTGGCGAAAACCTTTAACGTAATGAACTTGATCTCGTTGAAGGAACGGATAGTTTTTTAGAAAATATAGTGACGAAAACATTTACTAAAGAGGTCACTCCCGGTGAAGGGATCTCGGCTCTTTCCCCGTAGAATGGGGTGCAGGATATCCCAAATGAATACCACGATGCAAAGCAAAAGTAATCGGCTATAGTGAAGTTAATGCCCTGACGCAAACTTCTGTCCAAGGGGTCACTCCCGGTGAAGGGATCTCGGCCCTTGCCTCGTCGACTGAGGAGCAGGATATTCCAATGAATACCATGATGCAAAACAAAAGTGAACGTCCTTGCAATAACAGCCTTTTGAAAAAGTGTTCCAACAACATCAGATTAGGTTTGTTTTTAACTTGCATTGATCCGAATCAATGCAGTCCCATCAATTAATCACACCACAAAGAACGAAAATATACTGACGTACGTATATGCCATCCGCATTCGCCACTGGGTCCCGTCATCACTCGTTAGGTTAGCTTACTAACGACAGAGCGGGGACTGGACTAGCGCGGATGAAAAACATATACAACATCTACTAATATATATACCAATATATAGTATTTCGCTCAAGGCGTGAATAAAATGCAACATCACAGAAATGTACAGCATCACAGAACAATACAGATATCTGGGATCCCCGGGTTTCACAGAGCCACTACTGAAACCCGACGTTCCCCTGGTCGTGTGGATAGCCTGTGCAATGAAATCCTAGACCCCTACGGGCGCGGCAAGTCACCCGCCAAAACCTGAAGCGAGGCAGCCCCCTTCAGCTCCGTGAATGGACCACCCAGCACTTCACGGAATCCGGCAACTTGGGCACCCCTCCTGGGTCAACCTGTACCCCCTACGAGTGCGGCAAATAGCCCGCCAATCCTAGAGTGAAGCCCCCTCCATCCCAATGCCATGAGATGCGGGCTTGTTGCCCTCTAGAACCCGGCTATCCGTGCACCCCACCGCGGGGTAATCCTAGTACAGAATGTAAAATATACATACAACGGGTACATCGACCGCAACCAGGTCGTGCCCCAAAAGAATAATACAATCAGGCAGTGACGGCAGTCCACATGTCGGACGCTCGCCCCGCAATATCAAATGTACATAATACAACAGCACAGTACTAGCATTGCATCCAGGCTATCCCCCACGACCGATCCGCAACATCACAGCATAAACATAGAACATCAACGTGAAAGTCACGTTCGCAAATCCGTCTAACCGGACTATAGCAGTTAGACCGGACTTACCGATCGAGTGACATTCACGGTCGCAGATATAATGTAAATACTGTGAAAAATGTGTTTTTTTAAAAATTTCCGATTGATCAAACAATTAACAAGTGGGCCCCCAAAGAAAACTGTAGCACTCACAGAAACAATTGGCCCAACTTTAATATTCCAAAGCCCATATATTAAACCCAGAAAACATCTGAAAAAAATGGTGCAGTAATGTGAACAGTGTACCGCGGAAGAGCGGCGGAATGGGGGTTTTGGCCGCCCTTCCGCGGTCGTACGGACGAATTGTGCCACCAAATTTTTTCTGTGTTCTTTGTACTCCCTGCGCATCATTCTGAGACCACCTGAAAAATTTTTTTTTTTAGACTCCAAAAAATTTCGACAGAAACTGATGCGAAGGGAATACGGGTTTTGGAACTTTTTGATCGATCGGAAATGCAAAACACATTACACAAAGCTAGACGAAGTTAATGGCGAGGCTCTGATACCACTGTAAGTGCACGGCGGCGCCCCGGCCGTCAACCCGACGCCGGAATGCGGAAACGGTGAATAACTTAAATTTTGCGGACTTTGCAAACCGGCACCACCGCGCACTAAACTCCGGATCGTAACCATTAACTAGTCTAAGCTATCTACAAGAAAGGGAAGAGATATACCGACTGATCCGTGTCCTCCGGTCTTCTCGCCGTCGTCCCGATCTCCTGCGGAAAATCCGGTCGTCGCCTCCTCGCCGGAAGGGCACCACATCGCCTGTATCTTTTACGGGCTCCCACCTCAATACCGAGGCAACTCGGGCGCGAAGTTGGCTAGCCGACGCGCCCAAGATTTTCTGTAGAATATAGTGTAGAGTTGTCTCTTTGGGGTTAAGTATAGTTGCCAAGATGGAGGGAATTTGGCACAAGGATTTTCCATGAAAACTTGCAAGGAAAAAAAGAGCAGCCAAATTAAAGAGCTCGGCCATGAAGGAATCCTCACTGGAAATTGGAATGAAGCCAGCATACTATATGATGAAAGAATGAATTAAAACCATGCTGTCCCAGAAAACCATCAGCCCCCTCAATGCACTCAAATGTGTGAATATATATAAATTAATCATATCCTCCAAAAACAATTCCTGCACACCCTTATTTTAACACCATGCCATCATATATATATTAATACCAAGATAAATTAATCCACACTCAATCATGCCAACAGCAACAGTGGCCGGCCATTCTCAAATCCCAAACAGTGCCGGTCCATATCCAATAGCCATACTCAATCATGTCAAATTAATGCAACATGGAGCCAAAAATGCAATTAAATTAATCCTTTTGCAAGAAACCCCCTTAACAAAATGTTAATTGCAAACTTGCAATTAACACCCTCCAACGAAAAGTCCGACCGGGAAAGAACAAAGAAAAACCGGCCGGATCAGAATGCAAACTGGCAACTCCAGAAAACTGGTCCCGTAATAAATTACAGGAAAACCCCGATACTGTGCATACACACCCGCATCTGTATTCCGTCCGGATACAAATGCAAAAAGACAAAACTACACTATCAAATACTAAGATCCGGCTTAAGCCAAAGCCGGCTAGTAAAAACCGTCCGATCACGATCCGTGCAATACCGCACGTATCTGATCGAACCCTGCCATATCTCCATACGGCCTCTATAGCGTTTCGCCCGAAAGCTTGAGTAACTGGAAGTGTGGTGGACTCTAAAGACTCGTCAATACTATGGCTGTGGATTTAACCACTAGCACGTCAGAGGTATAAGCCAATACGTGACGGGCCACCAGCTATTGACCAAAAGGGACGTCGATGAGGAAGCTCACCCCGACACCCAACTGAGCCTGTCAGTGACAATATCCGTACAGTCCGGTCCGTTCGTCTATGAGCATCGCATGGCGGGCCTAGGGGGTTGGTAAAAGTCAGACCCCCAAAAGCGGTACAAGTCGTGTCGGAGTGTAGCCCAGAACACCCTGAGATACTACTGGAATACCTACCAGTAAATCTCCTGCCTTGGCCAAGGTCTTCGTGTAATGGCTCTCCTAGACACAGCGCGACCTCACCCCCAATACCGGGAGAGACGAAACCCCCGAAGATCCGCTCACTGCCTCCATGTGGCTCGGGACTGTACCCAACTAAAACCTGTTTGCACGACTCCTTTGAGCCGTGGTAGGGTAGTAATCAAAGTACAGTGGGAACTCACACGAGACAAATGACGATCCCCAGGTCGATGAACTAACCTGTACACATGTCACCTGGGAACTGCTATCTGACGTCAGGTATAGGACCAACTAGCATGTTCCCGGCGAGTCCTGTCCGGTGTACTCATAACCCAATGAGCACCTGTATACATCTTAGGTGAACCAACTGACACCAGTGGCTTGTGAGACCGGCCACCGCCCCTCGTCGGGGTCTCGACTGTATACACTAGTCTACTCTGGAGAATCGATGCCCTGTCTCGAAACTCCCACGACTAGGGACCTTTTAAGGATGTGCTTATAGACTCCAGCTCTCACTTATATGATCGCCCTCATACTGCTGGCAGTCAAGCAAGAATCCAAGGGGCTCTATCAACGTGCAATAGCGACATGTCAGGTCACCTAAAGCAGTACACGATGATAAAGGTAAACCAGATAGCATACTATCATCTCGAGTAAGACTGTCCTATCGGGATAGGTCCTCCCTCAATCATTGCAATCACGTGCCTGTGATCCAATAATTGACTCTGAGGGCACCATCTCCAACACATCTGATATGGTGTGGTAGGCACAGTTTTGGAGGGAACCTTGTTCAAAAGATATGCAGCTGATTCTAGTGCATAACCCCAGAAGGATCACGGCAACTCAGCCTTACTCATCATGGAACGAACCATATCCAATAGGGTTCGATTCCTCTTTTCCGATACACCGTTGTGTTGTGGTGTGTATGGAGGATTAAGCTGAGAGAGAATTACATTCTCTTTTAAGAAGCCCAGAAACTCGGCACTCAAGTATTCATCACCTCGATCAGATCTTAGTGTCTTGATACTTTTGCCTGTTTGTTTTTCAACTTCATTCTTATATTCCTGAAATTTCTCAAAGGCCTCGGATTTGTGCTTCATCAAGAAGACATGCCCATACCTAGAGAAATCATCTGTGACAGTAATGAAGTATGAATAACCACTTCGCGCATGTGTAGACATTGGACCACACACGTCACTGTGTATGAGTCCCAAGAGCTCGCTCGCTCTTTCTCCGTATCCATTGAACGGAGTCTTTGTCATCTTTCCTATGAGACAAAATTCACAAGTGGCATAAGACTGGTACTCGAACGGATCCAAGTATCCTTCTTTATGTAACTTTTTCAACCGTTTCTCATTAATGTGACCCAGTCTACAATGCCATAAGAAAGTCTGATTTAATTCCGGAAACTTTCTTTTAAGTGTGTTCTGGACACTGAAGACCTGAGCTTGATTCAAAACATATATACCGTATTTTAATGTACCTGACCCAATCAGTACTTGATTTAGGTGGATGTTTACTACATCGCTTACAAAAGTAAAATCATATCCTTCCTTAGAAAGTAAGGATACAGATATGATATTACAAGTCGCACCTGGTACATAAAAACAGTCACGCAGAATCAATATCTGCCCAGTTGTCAGTCCTAGATGATATTCCCCTACGGATACAACATACATGCTCATTCCGTTAGCAACCTTTAGAGTCATATCACCTTTCCTGATAACCCTACGGTTTCTCAAAGCCTGTAACGAATTATAGATATGAGATCTTGATCCGGTATCCAATACCCAGGAAGTAGGGTTAACTGACATACAGTTCTCTATTACAAACACACCCGAAGCCGAAGCCACAACATGCTTCGAATTCTGGCTACTGGCTTTGCAAGCCCTGCTATCCTTCTGCCCATGTTCATTCCCGTAACAATAGGAACATCCATCTTTTACTGCATCCATTCCCGAAACTTCTGCCTTTCCCTTTCTTTCTACTTTCCTGGTTTCCTTCAGGGTAGTAGGTAGAGACTGTTGAACTAAGTCAGCATCTGACCCGTTCTTCAACGTGGTCTTCAGGTCCAAAAGCTCAAAAAAGCTGGTCTCTGTAAGGACGTTGCCCCCTACAGATGACCCGATAGCCAACCTCGCTGGAAGCAATTCGTTCGAGGTCTCATATCTTGCGATACGAGATTGCTCTCCATATAAAACTTTGTTATGGAGGAAGATAGAAGCTGAGTCCATCTTCTCGTGCTGCCTCTGGTATATACCATCAACTGATGCTAACACGAGGTACTTGGCTTTCGCACAGTCTTCTTCCGATGTCCTACGGATATCAATATCCGTGACAGGGGAAACTGGATCTGAGACGGCAGGGGTTGGATCAGTCAAGAGGTGTCCCAGCTTGTCATGGGCAATGGACATCTGGACATACCATTGCCAGTCATAACAGTCAGATTCAATCGTTTTATTATCTAGATGTACCCTAGGTGCGGTCACTGGGTCGCTGTAATTAAGAGAGAGAGAAGAAACACTTAGCATGATGCTCTTACAAGTTTAGATTGGTTTTTAATTTATCTAAACAGGATGGCTCCCACTGTCTCTCGAATCCCTCCTCAAACCATAAAGGAAGAATTAGTCAGGATCAATCTCACCGTACAATACTTGCTTAACCGTTCAGCCAGGCCAGTGTCGGTACTTCGAGGGAGGTTTTCCAACGCTTTCGCGAAGTTCCTTAATTAAGTAACCTCTTTTCCCTGTGGGCGTAGCCCCGCTAACACCTTTCTAGACACCTACTTGGTTTATAGCATTGATCGTTAAGTGAGAAAGTTCCCGAGAAGTAGCATATACTCACAGTAGGATCGGGATCCAAATATCATCGCGTGAAAAAACTGAAGGAATCCTACCAGAATCATCACACTCCAAATGGTATGCTGCGCTAGCAAGTTTCAGTACTTTTGAAACTCCCGATGTGGATTTTTGCCCCATGCTCTTATGACCCTGACGAAGGCCAACATATCATAAGTCACATGTCAAGTTCTACCCGTCATTATCCAGGTTAATTTGAACCCACCCGTACATACCCTTGACGAAGGCCAAAATAGTAGTACGACTGTCCCAAACCAACGCATCTATCTATGCTACAGATAAATATTCAGCAGCTACCAATCACTATGCCTTGGCGAAGGTCAAAATATATAGCTTGAATACTACTGAATATTTAACCGAAATGAAGGAGGGCTACGGATGGTTTTGGCGAAACCGTGAACGTAGTGAACTTGATATAATCGATGGAACGAGATAGCTTTTAAAAGGAGTGGTTCAAGCTCCGCGTTTAAAATGCTGGTTTTTGAAAAGAACCGAGTGGTTATCAAAGTGTTCCAACGACTTTTACTTGGTTTATTTTCTTGCATTAGTTCTTTTAATGCGTCCCATCATTTAAATCGTACCATTGCAGAAAACAACCAAAATATGACGTACGCTTATGCCATTCGCATTCTCCACGGGGCCCCGTCATCACCCGTTAGGTTACTTAACTAACGACAGAGCGGGGGCTGGGCTAGCGCGGCTGAAAAACATAAGCAACGCCTAAATAGATATCATATATAGATATATAGCAATGATAGCCATTACAGATCACAGATGAACACTTTGGATATACTAGGAATCCGCGATTCGTTCGAGCCTGCAACGAAAAGCAGATTACACGGTCGCGATGAATATCCAAACCCCACCCTAGACCCCTACGGGTGCGGCAAACTACCCGCCAAGTACCCGAAGCGAAGCAACCTCTCTGAACACCGTGAGTAGGCCACTCGGCACTTCGAGATACCCGGTAGTTTGTGCACCCCACCTTGGGTCTATCCTAGGAGCAAAAACAGTAAAAAGAAATTATACAATGACGGCTACAACCCCGACCCGGTTGTGCGGCCATACAAATAATATTACATCAATTTACATATTTTACAATGAATGAAAGAAAAAGAAACACTCATCTCACACCCATTCCCGGCTATTCATCCGCGAAAATCCACCGAGTTCATATACACAAACCATCAACATTACAGATCACAGATATGTATAACCCCCACTAATCGACGTATAGGGATTAGCGGACGTTCAATACATATATCACATCACAGATAATATTCATTAGCCAAAGAGTACGGAATATCGATCAAAATACGGATTTACAACCACCCCAAAAGCCAATTTGCTCTCTGGAAAATCTGGGTAGAAAACACATGTACTAAAAATCCCAAAACAGCCAAACTAAAACACTGCACAAAATCCGATCCAGTGCCGAGTCAAAACGGCGGCGGAACCGCGGCAATGAGCATGTCATTGCCGCGGAACCGCGGTCGTTTGATCGATTCACTGGATCGTTTTTCTGCAGTGTTTTCATAAAACCCTGAGACGATTTTTCATATATTTTAAATCACTTTTTTAGCAGTATGAAAATCGACAGAAACTAGAGGTTTAGCGGATGTGTTTTGCGACTTTTTTCCGATCGATATTCTAAACACTTTGCTAACTTACTAGTTTATGTTTAGCTAGGCTCTGATACCACTGTAAGTCCACGTTGCTCACCCCGGTCCTTATGGGGAGGCGGAAACGGTGAAAAACAATGATTTTGGCGCAAGGCAATATGGACTAAAAGTCGGGATCTTTGCTAAACTAGAAACAAGTAAACACTTAGAGGTATTAACTACTATGCTTGTAGAAAGTATACCTCACGGAACTGGTCCTTCGAGTCTTCATTCCGCTGTCCCGCTCGTCCATCCAAGCTCCAAGCGTCGATCCGGACCTTGGGCACCTCCGCAGCCTTCTTGAGTCGAAGACGATCCACCCGAGAGATGTACACCGAGCTCCACCTCAAGCCGAGGTAACAGGGCAAAGTGATTGCTAGTCAAGAAGCCCTAGAATGTAAAGAGGAGATGTATGGATGTATTTGTCTTTGTGGAATCTTTTTCTCTCAACACATGAGATCAAAAGATAAGATCAAGAGGAGGAAGAAGAAGGAGAAAGCTTAGCAACCATGGAGCTTTTCTTTTCTTCTCATTTCAAGAGAGAGAATGAGAAGAGAATAATGAAAAGGATTTTTTTTGCCAAATGAAATGAACCATGGTTGCAATAATACACAAAAATCATCATTACTAATCCTATCATGAAAGAGTTGATGGCACATTGAATTGACCGTTATCATAACTCAAGAATTAAAAAGAAAATAAAAGAAGAGTGTAGATCCCCCTTGAAGGTCAATGGTCAACACGGTCAACGGGTCAACATAGTCAAGAGAGGTCTAAGTGGTCAAATGGTCAATGCAATTAGCCATCACAAATCTATCACTAAAAGGATTAGTAAACAATGTCTCCGGCTCATAACGGTTTTGACCAAATGAACTGTCAAAACCCTAATGAGTGTGCCACATTACGGTTTTGGCCGAACCAACTGCCAAAACCCTAATGGGGCACCTCCTCATTCATCGCTCCTCAAAACTATGCATACACACCCGCATCCGCATTCCGTAGAATGCGAATGCACAGAAGACAAATCAAATCCATCTGTGCAATACTAGGATCTGGCGTAAACCAAAGCCCACTAGTATTGCCTGACCGAACAGCATACGCACACAAGTGCACGTAAGTGATCGTAGCCCTGCCGTAAAACCATACGGCCTCTACACGTTTCGCTCAGTGCAGGGAAACTCTCTGTGTGGGACTCTAAAGACTCGACACTACGCCGGCAGTAGGTTTAACCACAGACCGCAGGCGGCACTAGCTGTACGTAACGGTCCCCAGGTAGATGTCGATAAGAAGGCCGATGAGGTAAACCCATCCGAACTCCTACTGAGCCTGTATGTGACAATCTCCGTACAGTCCGGTCTGTTCGTCTGATACATCGCATGGCGGGCCTAGGGGCGGTGAATGTCAGTCCCCTAATAGAGGTACAAGTCGTGTCGGAGTGTAGCCCAGAATACCCTGAGATAACACTGGAAACCTACCAGTATATCTCGCTTGCCCTGGCCAGGGACTACTTGTGTAATGGCTCTCCTAGACACAGCGCGATGTCAACCCCCAATACCGGGAGAGATGAATCCTGTCTAACCGTCACTACCTCCAAGTGCTTCGGGACTGCACCCAACTACTACCTGTTTGCACGACTCCTTTGAGCCGTGGTAGGGTAGTAATCTAAGTACAGTGGGAACACACTCGAGGCGAAGTGACAGTGTCAAGTCGGCGGACTAATCTGTACTCATGTCACCTGGAAACTGATAACTGATGATAGGTATAACAACAACCAACAGTTCCCGACGAGTCCTGTCCAGTGTACTCGTAACCTAACGAGCACCCGCATACTATCTCAAGCACAACGTACTGACGGCTGTGGGACAGACCGTCTCCCCGCTGGGATGAGAAGCGCATACGCTAGTCTAATCCGGAGTATCGATGCCCTGTCTCGATAGTCCAACGACTAGGGACCTGTATAAGGATGTGCTTATGGATTACCCAGCCCCCACGAGTGTGAGCGCCATCACAATGCTGGTAATCAAGCAAAGATCCTAAAGGCTCTACTAATATGTATATAAGCGATATGCTAGAAGAAACACATGCACATATTGAAGTAGAGACAAACCAAGTAGCATACTACCATTTTGAGCAAGATTGTCTATACAACTGTGAATATCTCAATCTTCTATCAAGTAATATACAAGCTAGTATGATACAGTAATGGCCTCTAGGGCATATACACTAACAAAAACTAGCAGATGCTACAACCCACTCGGTTTTGTCTTTTGATTGATTTTTTAGTTCATGCTTTGCATAGTGGTATTTGTGAAATATCCTGCACCTTATTCGATAAGGAAAAAGCCGAGATCCCTTCACCGGGAGTGACCTCTTTAGCAAAACTAGTAAAAGCCTAAAAAACACTCCTTTTCAAAATCACTCGATTCTACAACGATATCAAGTTCATTACGTAAAGGGTTTTCTTAAAAATCTGTCGTAGCCCTCCGTCATTTTAGATAAGTACTATTTAGTTTTCGTGCTACGTTTGTTGACTATGTTAAGGCGTAGTGTGCGGTAGCTGATTAGTGCTTATATGTTTAAGCATATGATGCGATTGGATTAGGGTAGTCGTACGACTTTGTTGACTATGTTAAGGGTCGTGCGGGTGGGTTTAATTCAATCAGGAAATGACGGGTTAAACTTGGCTAGCGCTTATGATTTGTTGACCTTGTTAAGGTCATAAGTTGCTAGGGGCAAAATATTATCGGGAATTTCAAGTATTGAAATTTGCAATGAGATTGCATACCTTCTATGAGATAGTTGGATCCCGATACCCACTGCGAGTAAGAGTTACTCCTTGGAGAGTTTTACACATTACAATTAGCCGATCAAGTAGATGTTTAGAAAGGTGTTAACGGGGTTACACCCCTGGGAAAACGAGGTTTATTTTAATTAGGTCCGTGCGAAAGAACGTGGAACCTCCCTCAAAGTACTGACACTGGCCTGGCCAAAAGATTGGCGAACTTGCAGGGTGTAATTAATCCCGGCTAATCTTACCTTTTAGGGTTTGAAGGAAGATTTGATAAAAACAGTGGGAGCCTTCCTGATTAGATAAAATAAATAACCAATCCAATCTTGCAAGAGCGCATGCAGAGTGTTTTCTTCTCTCTCTCTCCTGGTAGCGACCATGTCACGCCTTAATAAAGATAATGATATCTTCTACCACTCTGAGGAGCAAAAGGTGTTTTGTTTCTCAGCATGCCACCTTTTTAGAAAAGTAATTTCATATGAAGAAATTTGTGGTCATGAGGTGGAACTGGAAGGAGTTCCAGCTAGACAAACTAACAGCTAATGATTTGGTGAAACCAAAGGATTCAATAGTCTCCAACGAACCTCAGCCTTTCCGCAAATCTGGTAGGGTTCCTCTTCCACCTGAGAGATACTACAGTTTCCTCGGTGACGGCGAGAGCGAGGATTGCATCATGTTAGATGATGACCGAACCAAGTTCAGGCAGGCCATCACGAGTGGGGACTCTGTGAAATGGCTGGATGCTATGCGATCAAAGATGGAATCCATATACACCAACAAAGTATGACTTTGAATGTTGCACCTAAAGGGGTAAAACCCATTGGGAGCAAGTGGATCTTAAGAAGATTCTTGGTGTAGATAGAAAAGTTAAGACTTTCAAAGCTATGCTTAAGTCCATCTGGATTAAAGTAAGCATCGCGGAGTTGGAACATCTATTTTGATGTGGCAGTCAAAGTGTTTGACTTCATCAAAAAGGTAGATGAACCTTGTATATACAAGAAGGTAGTAGAGAGTAAGGCTGTCTTCCTCGTATTGTACGCATATGACATACTCTTGATAGGAAATGGTTTCCTATGCTACACTCGGTCAAGCTCCTCTTATCACGAGGATTCTCCATAGAAGATCTGGATGATACCTACTACATCTTGTAGATTATGATCTATGGTGATAGATCTAAGTGGATATTGGGAGTGTCCCAAATCCAGGTACATTAACACCATACTAAAGGGGTTTAGTATGGAAGATTCTAAGCGTGGTGGTTCGCCCACTTACTCAGGAACCACTCTCTCCAAAAAGATGTCTTCCAAGACTAATTTGGAGAGAGCTCACGTGCAAGGGATATCCTATGCTTAAGCAGTAGACTCTATCATGTATGCGATGTTATGTACCAGACCAGATGTAGCTAACTCACTAGGTGTAGTGATCAGGAATCAATCGGATCTTGGGAGAATCACTGGACAAATATGTAGGACATTCTTAAGTACTTGAGAAGCACTAAAGAAATGTTCTTGGTGTTTGGTAACGGTGAACTCCAGTGGGAGTCCTTTACCAATTCTAGCTTCCAAAGTGATAAGGTTGACTGAAAGTCAGTCACGGGCTTTGTCTTTACCCTCAGTGGAAGGATGGTATGTTGGAAGAGTTCCAAGCTATATACTGTGGCAAACTAGACGATACAGGCTGAATACATCGCTACAAACGATGTTACCAAAGTGGATGTCTTGATAATTCTTTTTCATGAGATGAACATGGTTCCTACCATTGAGCGTCCAATAACTGTTATTGTGACAATAATGGAGTTGTGGCTTTGGCCTAGGAACGCAGGTCCCATCAGCGTTCCAGACATATTCTAAGGAAAATATCACCTTATCATGGAGATGGTTGATCTCCAAGGGATCGACGTAAGGAGAGTTGACGCGAAGGATAACACGATGGATCCACTCATAGAGGCCTTTCCCAAGAGAGACTTTTAAGTGGCGTTGGGTATGAGATACTACAAGAAATGGCCTTATTGCAAGTGGGAGATTGTTAGTTATATGTATGCCCTAGAGGCCATTATTATACATGTGATGTATATTATAGTGGATGCTTGGACATATATAGGGAGGACTTTCTTGATCGACATGATCGTAAGCTGTCTGGTTGCTCTTTATCTTAACATGTACACTTATTGTCTTTCTATTACATGTTGATAAAGCCCTTAGGATGAGTACTTGACTACCAGGATTATGATGCAGATCATACTAGTGGGGTAGAGATAGTCGGTAAGTACATCCTTCAAATGTTCCTAGTCGTGGTAGTATCGAGACGGGACATCGATATTCCAGAGTAGATTAGCGTATACGCTTCTCGACCCATGTGATGGGCAATGGATGATCCCATATCCATTAGTGTTTGACATCAGAGATGGTATACGGGTGCTCAGTGGAGACTGGGTACACTGAACGGACTCGCCGAGAACTCCTAGATGGTATTATACCTATCGTCAGATAGCAGTTCTCTGGTGACACTGGTACAGGTTAGTCTGTCGACCCGAGATCGTTATAGAGTCTTGTATGATTCCCACCGTGCTTTGTTTTCGATCTTTCCAAGTTCAAAACGGTGGTTTTTGGGTACAGTCCCGAGTCACATGGAGGCAATGAGCGATAGGAGGGGATTCGTCTCTCCCGGTATTGGGGGTTGATGTTGCGCTATGCTCGATTGGCCATAACAGGAAATCCTTGGCCAGGGTTGCTGAGATCTACTAGGAAGTGTTATCAGTAGTTTCTCGAACCATTATGGACCTTGCATCTGTAGGGGTTTTCTTAGCACCATGCCTAGGATTTGCAAGCATCAAACATGCCACAACAAAATTTTAGGGGGTGCTAAGCAAACTAACCTAGGAATCGAATTAAAAAGTTAGGGTAACAACAAACTTGTAATCAAACATTACACAAGTGAATGAGGAATACAACCTTTGTAGACCGGTCCTTCACTTCTAAAGCTCCATGTAGAAGTGCCTTTGATCCAAGCATCGATCTCCCGGACTCATGATAGGCTCCACCAAGCGAAATGAACAAGCATGCTTTGAAGTCTTCGAGGCCGAAGATAATCTACATTGAGGAGAATTAAGCACAAGATACCTCTTCACTAATGTGGGATTAGTGAAGAAAACACCCTAAACTAAATGGCTAATAGTAGAGGATGATGAAGTAGGAATTTTGCTCACTTTAGATTTGTTTTTCTCACTAGGATTCTTCACCTCCTAAAACCTAGAAAGCTTGAGGAGATGAAGAAGAAGATGAGAATGAACAAGAGAGTGAGATAAGATTAGAATTGCAACCATGGTGAGTTAATATCACATATTAACCCATGCAGAGAATAAACTATGGCTAATGATAGTGGTTAGGTTTATAAATATCTTAGCTAAAACAAATTTGATGGACTAAGTCAATGGATGTCATGAGCTTCTCCAAGCTTCCAACCATTACACTTTTCCATCCAATTTTGTTAATTACTTAGATAAATAAAACCCTAATTCTCTCATGGTTATGGTGTAAGTTATACACACCCAAGTTGCATATATAACCAATCATGATACATAATATATATCACATATATATCATGTATGCACAAGTGAGAAAAAGAAATAGTTAAGTGAGCTAATATTAGTTAATGTAAATTTATATATACATATATCAAATATATAAGTATACATTAAATTATTAAATCAACACTTGATTTAATAATCCGGCTATATCACATATAACCAACTAATATCAATAATATCAACCTACTGAATCAACACTCGATTCTATAACCCAGCTATATCACATATACCCGGCCGATATCACATATCACGAGAATAGAATGCGGTATCATATACTGTCACGACCCAAAATTGGCCCGTGACGGCCCTAATACTACGCAACGCCTAAAGACGCAACGTAGTAAAAGAAAGCCAAGCCCAGAAATCTAAACCAAGAAAAATACTGAAAAGATAATATAAGTTTAGAAACAATTGAAATCGCAACCCAAATTCTTTAAAAGTCTTACTTTCCTTCTTTAAAATTTTATCAACACCCCCTTTTTGTAAAGAAAAGTCAAGAAGAATGCAACGCAAAAATAATGACAGTAGAGGAAAAGCTGTATATAAAAGACATCAAATCCACCATAATACATGCTAACGTCCTCACCAAGTCTCTATGTCCACAAAAAAACAATAGTAGATGGAGAGAGAGTACAATATACAACGAAGGTACAACATAAAATACAGATAACCGTCTAACCCACCTAAGCAAAATGGTACTGTGAGCTTGGTGCGGTATCTGTAGCAAAAGGTGGTAGCTGGATAGCTGAATAGAGTAATAGCCTGCCTCGACTGCTCTGGGGAACAACCTGAAACACCTGTGGCACAACGGGGGTGAGTTGCCAACTCGTGAATAGTATAAAACATATGCAAGTAATCGCAGGAATGCACGTACAGCATGAATCTAAGATATGCGATTACAGTAGTAATATGTCATGAAATGCTGAAATAAGAGAGTACACTAGCAGGTACAATCAATATGTGAAGCAATGATGGCATGATAAAAGTATGCAATAACTATGCAATAGAGATATGAGGAAGCAATTATGCAACTATCATAAGGGTACACTACAAGTACTACCAATATATGAATTTGTGCATAAGGTAGGTAATGGTGAGGTATAGGGTGGAATATGTCATTTCCCACGGAAACCTGACGTCGTGGCAGGATCACAATCCAACAAGATACTCAAATCCCAAATCCTCAAACCAGCCCCCACATTGGGCACTCACATCATATAAATCTCACATCTCCTCAATGTACAATATCGAGTAATCTCCTATATCCCGAATGTACAAATCACCAATCACATAGGTATATCCAATGTCCAATCTCAAGTAAGAATCTAACATCCTAAAGTTATATATATGTACAGAAATAAATATGATGGGGGCAATACACATATATTAGCGTCCCATACCACTAATATTGGTGTAAGGGTATATATAACAACGGCTAAATCCCCTGTTATATATACAAAAAGGGGTTAAAGAAATATCATGAAACCGTGTGCCAAGCATCAACACAGAAATCCTCATATATGGGGCTCCGTCAGTCCGGATCAGCCCACGGGGTCCGTCTGCAGTGTCGGCCCTCGGCCCCGACAGTACAGGTCATCCCGCATCCATCTCTCTACTCTGGCCAGTAGCCTCCGGACAACTGCCAGGTCCAAACAATCACCGGTAGGTACTCGCCCGCCTCCAGGCTCAATCGGCAAACCCATCGATCTTCTTGCCGAGGGGAACCATACCGGGCCCCACCATGTACTCTCATACGGCAACCACACATCGTATGGAGCATAAAATCAGCACCGATAAAACTCATGGGGGACGCTCAAATATCATATCAAGGAAACCGGGTTGTTACATGTATGCATAATTTTATGAACTCCCGCGGTTCCCAAATCCCGAAAACATCATGTAAAATCCAGATAAACAATGCGCAATCCAAGAATAAATGTATGCGATATATCTGAATGCGAGCAGGTAAACACAAGTATATAGCTGAACCAGATGTATGCGAAATCATGATGAGGTACAGCTAAGTAACATCAGTAAATGTGAATATACGACAACAACTGAATATGTGTCTAACATACAGGTGTGGCAAAATATAGGTATCTACCTATAGGAACTGATGTCGTATACCCCCCTGGGTATAAGTGACATATGTAGGAAAACCCTCCCGGTATAAGTAAAATATGTATGAGGTATACCTGTAGCTGTATCGCAAAGTGAAAATATACCTATCACTAAAGGTATGATACACTATAGGTATACCGATAAACTAGATGTCAAGTGTGGCAAGCAATGGTAGCTATAAGGGGTAGTGTGTGACATGGCAATTATTGACGGTGTGTGTGTGTAGCATGCAATCCGTGCCCGTGCAACATGAACCGTTAATAATGTGTGCAGTGTTCTACGGCTGCTAGTCACAGTATATAGCTATATCTAGGAAATGCAGTAAGGCGCAATTCTACAATGACGTAAAATGTGCGACAGGTAATTGAATCCTAGCCCAGACGCATAACGCCATGCGGGCGATTCCCCTGTAGATGTTATATCTACTCACCTATACTCCACGCTAGGTGAATCCTACCATCTGCTCCCCCTGTAGCCGTGTCCGTAGCCCCTGTCTGCAAACCTGCAAATAAGATATGGAAATCACATATAAGCCAAATATCTCGCGAAACGCGGTATCGAATCGAAACGAGAAACTCGCGTCGCGAACTAAACGCGCGTGTGCACGATACGCTGAATCGTGTGTGTACGCGTCTAAAAACCATCGCGACACGCGGCGATACGCTGGATCATAGAACACACTCACGTATCGCGCGTATCGCGTAAACACAACGAAACACAAAAACGATATATAGTCCCAGATTTTCCTACAGGTAAGATATTACAAAACTAGACATACCAACACTGCAGACACCTACAGGACCAAACCCTAGCCCAAACCCTACCCATCTGGCCGCAAATTGCGGCCAGAATGAAGGAATTGGCGGCCAGAAGATGGAGTTAGGGGGTCGGGTTCTGGTGTTGTGATCTAAACCTAGGTATCATGTCCCAGTCTTCTCAATTTTACACTGCAAGGTCCGGGCCTATAGCAGATCACAAATGTCACAAATATCACTCAAAAACACCAATTTGCACAATTTAAGAAATCTATGGTATTTTAGTGAAATCTGGGGATTTCTCAGTTGAAGTGGCCTTATTAGCACTTAATTAACCTATGGTAGCTAACCAATTCAACAATTTACCACAATTCCACTTAAACACCATAACCTAGCACAAAATAGCTAATTTAGCACCAATCGATGCACAACTAAGCAAACCAAGAAAACTAGGGAAACAAGTTAGGAAGTATACCTCATACTTGACCCTAGGGAGCTGCCGGGAGGTGAAGAAGTGAAGGGAAGGGGCTGCACTTGGTCCTTGCTGTTACTGCTGCTGCCTCTGCTGCTTCTGCTGCTTCTTGCTGGTGCTTCTGCTATTGCTGTTGCTGGGGCAGCTGCTGCTGTTGCTAAAGATGATGATGATGATGTTGTTGTCGTAGCTGATGTTGTTGTTGCTGTTGTGAAGATGATGATGATGATGTTGTTGTCGTAGCTGATGTTGTTGTTGCTGTTGTGAAGATGATGATGATGATGATCCCTGCAGCTGCTGCTGCCACTGCCTGTTGCTGCTGCTTCTTCTCTCTCTCTCTCTCTCTCTGCAGTGAGTGTGTGTGTGTGTTTGTGTTTGAGAGAGTGAGAATGAGGGAAAAGAGAAAGAGAAATGAGTGCAAGGCTACAACCCCTCCCTCTCTCCTTCTCTCTCATCATTAATGAGGCATGGGTCACCCATGCTCACCATGCCCCCTCTCTCTCACACAAAGTCAACAATCAAAACACTAAAATTCTTTTGCAAGAATAAATCATTTTCCATATCATTTCCTAATAACAACCATGCATACTATTTAACCCAAAAGCACTTAAACCAACTTAACACTAGATTAAGCAATGGTTAAACCACAATTTACATCCTAGTTTACATGCACAAGTGTGTGTGTGCCTAACAAAAATATAATAAAATATTCAATAAATAGGATAAAATATTTAAAAACCAATTTGGTAAACTTTTTATTAAAAACCATATATTAAAATAAAATTAGCTACAAAACACATTCTAAGCTGTTACAATCTCCCCCCCTTAAAAGAAATTCGTCCCCGAATTTAAAACTTATACTGTTACGCGTACCTTCAAAAAGAAGATTAAAATCCTCAAATCTCGTTCGCAGCCTCCCAAGTGACTAACTCACTACACGGCTACGTCCGAGAAAACCCTTCACAGATGGCAAGACCTTTGACCGACGTTTCTCCACCTGTCGAGCCATTAACACACATAGCTGCGGGTGAACGAAAGGTCGCGTCCAGCCAAATGGTCTCGTGCCAAAACATGTGAGAAAGGTCATGAAGGTAAATGTAAGGTATCCTCACAAGGAATACGGGGTGAAAATCCAGAAATCTGGGCGGAAGTGCCAAATTGAAGGCAACGAAACTAACTCGCTTATAGGATCTAAAAGGACCTAAAATCCTGGGATAAGCTTCCCAACATCCAGCATGTCATTCATCGGAAGTCCATAGGAATACATGATCTGTCCTACGAACTCGAGTCTATGACCTACACAATCGTCATAAGACCTTAGTTCGAAATGGACAATCCCCATCCTGACCTAACACAACTGGACCGTCTCCGAAATCTCAAGACTAATTGGGGTCCAAAGTCCTACTTACGCAGAGTCAGAAAACAACAGGCTGGCGATCGACACGATCTAACCCCTAAGCCTAAGGGTGGCCAATTGGAGTGTCTCCTGATAATAGTTATCGAAAGAGAACCCTAACGATGGCGAGTGACGATCCCCAACTGCTGACAACAAACAAACAACACACAAACTTAACCAAACAACTGAGCAAACTGAGTATAACCGGATGACAAGAATCCGAATGGAGTCACACCCTAACTAACTGGGTAGAAACCATAACGGAATTCATGGAGATCTGCTCCCATTCCTTCTTCGGAACGGTAAAAAGATTGCAATTCTCCAGCCGGCCTCAGATGCTCGACCCAAAGCACACAACAAGACTGACACCTTGAAACGAAACCTGAAACTTCTCTTTACATCTCTGTCCACTCGTAACTATCTCACAAGTCACTCCAGAGCTGGTGGAACTTGAATGTATATAGAGAGTTGACAGATGTGCATACTCTAGGGTTATACGTCTCTACCCGATGAAACCAGGTACACAAACGCGTCCCTAACTTAGCACATCATTGTCACAAATCAAGGTCTCTGAATCGTTACCCAGCCGAATATGCTCAAGTATCTCTGACGTACGAGCTTCGACGGGCAGTGTCTCGCGAAAACGATTTAAGGAAAGTGGTCGGGCGCGGACATGAGCAAGCTGTCCCCTCCGTAGAGACGAACTAAAGCTGTACTCAACGATCACACAAGAACTGTAAATCTGCAGAAGACCATCACAACAATCCAAATCTGCTGCAGGAAGATGTACATTAAGCTCTAGGGGTCCGTGGAAAATCTGACACGACTCTCAACAAGAAGTGTCTCCAAATTTCCAACGCAAAACCACCGCGGCCATCTCCAGATCATGAGTGGAATATCCTCCTCGTACTTCCTCCAAATGTAGGGAAAGAAAAAGCGACGACTCTGTAGTGTCACATCAGTACACCCTCGAGCCCACTCAAGAAACATTACAGTTAAACAACAAGGTCGCCCGAACCAAAAGCAAAGAAAGACTGATGCAGTTGTTAACTGAATCTTCAACTGCTGAAAACTCCGTACACATGCCTCAGTCCACAGAAAAGAAACCTCCTTTCGGTCAATTTAGTCAACGGTGCAGCACTACTCTAGCAATCCTGCACGAAACGGCGGTAAAAACCTGCTAAGACCAACCATCTGCGAATCTCCATCCTGCACACAAGTCTGGGCCTACGCTGTACGGCCACGATCTCCCTCGGAACCATACGAAACCGTCTCCCGCGACTACAAGACCTAGGAGTCAACACAAACAAGCCTGAAGAAACACTCCGAGAATTTAGCGAACTGCTGATGCTCTCCCAGCATCTGCATAACAAATCCTCAAGTGCTACTCCTGTCCCTCAAGACACATTAAGTAGACCAGAGTGTCGTAAGTAACACAACAGAAACTGGTCGAGGAACGGCCTGCAGAAATCTGGTTCATCATATCCACGAATGCTGCTAGGGCATCAGGGAATCCAACGACTCACCGATACACACAAAGCCCGTAGCACGCACAAGTCAGTCTTCGGAATGCCGCCACTCCGAATCCGCTATAATGATGACCTGATCCCAAACACACTTAGAAAATGTCTCGCACTCTGGAGCTGATCGGAGGAAATCGTCACGGCAAGATGAAGGATACCTATCCGCACCGTAAGCCGGTTCAATTGACGATCCGTCGATACACAACCTCAACTGCCGTCTTTCTCCTTGATGAACAGAAATAGGAGGTCCCAAAAGCGAAACACTCATACGCACAAAACTCCCCAAACCAAGACTCTGCAGCTGATCCTTTAGCTCCCTCAGCTTCGCCGGCTCATCTGGAACAGCGTCGGAAAAACTCTCGCACGAAAAGAACCCGGTCCAACAATCCCACGGTGGCTCCGGTATCACGAATGAACGCCAAGAATCCACGACATCTCCTCAGAAGCCGACTAGCGAAAAAGGCTGAATTCAAGCTGTGAGAGGCGGCACAACTATCCACCTGCACAACAAGAACTGACTTGCCGGGGAAAACAAAACCTAACTTGTTTCCACACGGTAGTCCACAGACGCCTAACACGTAGTTAACCAATCCGTGCCCAGGAGAACGTCAAATCCAACATCTCTAGAAGGATCAAAACGACGGACGAAACCTCTACCTCCTATCTGCTTGGCACACAACTGAATACATGTCGCGCAACAAAAGAATCGCTGACAGAAGTTTAAAACAACTACTACTAATCTACCTAACAACGGTACAAGCATGAAAACAACGAATACACCAAGAGAAAATATAACTCAAGGGTACCTGAAAACTCCACATTGGACGTCTGCGTGTCCTGATGAGTAGAAGCAACCTCCTGTGCCTGCCCTCTACTCGCAGCTGGATGAACTCCTCTGGTAAACTGAGCCCTCTGAGCAAATCTTCCACGTCCACGGCCTCTCTGAAAACGATCATGACGAGGTGCTAAGGAACACTCCCTGACGAAGTGCTGAAGGCTCCCGCATCGAAAACATCCACGTGCTGACTGCTGACCATCCTGGGGATGAGAGCTGGACGACTGTCTTCGTCCTAGGCCTCTGCTACTCCCGTAGTGGCCACGAAATCTGTCTCGACGACCGAAACTCTGTCTCTGGGTTGGTACACTGGTACGAGTCCTCCACTGTCCTGAAATATGTGCCTCGTCAACTGGAGCTGCAACCACTGGTGCAACGTAGGTGACAGACTGCTGCATGCTGATCGTAAGGGACAGCTGAGTAACAGGGGTGACAACCTCCTGTCGTAGCTCCCGAACGACGTCAACTAAAGAACTCATCGTCTGGCGGAACTCCTGCATCTCTACCAACAGTCTATCCATAGTATAGGTCGTAGGCTGATCCGTCTGCACCTGTGCAACTAGAGTGCCATCCTAGTCAGTACTCGTCTCACCCGAGCTAACTCTGACCTCGGCCCTCGCTGCATCACTCTGAGTCCCCATAGTCATCGGCGGCAAGGCTATAAATAGATATAAGATGAGATTCGATAAGAATGAGGAAATCGAATCTCAAAGATATGAATCATCAAGGAAGGAATGTCAAGCAAATTGTACTTAGGCCACTTAATGCAAGGTACCGCGCTGTGGGCATGCTGTAGACATACACACACTACGTTACTCTGCTTAGGCTACCTACTCCATCATACTAAGGTCATCCTACACTCCGAAAGGTAAAACCTAAAGCTCTGATACCAACTTTGTCACGACCCAAAATTGGCCCGTGACGGCCCTAATACTACGCAACGCCTAAAGACGCAACGTAGTAAAAGAAAGCCAAGCCCAGAAATCTAAACCAAGAAAAATACTGAAAAGATAATATAAGTTTAGAAACAATTGAAATCGCAACCCAAATTCTTTAAAAGTCTTACTTTCCTTCTTTAAAATTTTATCAACACCCCCTTTTTGTAAAGACAAGTCAAGAAGAATGCAACACAAAAATAATGACAGTAGAGGAAAAGCTGTATATAAAAGACATCAAATCCACCATAATACATGCTAACGTCCTCACCAAGTCTCTATGTCCACAAAAAAACAATAGTAGATGGAGAGAGAGTACAATATACAACGAAGGTACAACATAAAATACAGATAACCGTCTAACCCACCTAAGCAAAATGGTACTGTGAGCTTGGTGCGGTATCTGTAGCAAAAGGTGGTAGCTGGATAGCTGAATAGAGGAATAGCCTGCCTCGACTACTCTGGGGAACAACCTGAAACACCTGTGGCACAACGGGGGTGAGTTGCCAACTCGTGAATAATATAAAACATATGCAAGTAATCGCAGGAATGCACGTACAGCATGAATCTAAGATATGCGATTACAGTAGTAATATGTCATGAAATGCTGAAATAAGAGAGTACACTAGCAGGTACAATCAATATGTGAAGCAATGATGGCATGATAAAAGTATGCAATAACTATGCAATAGAGATATGAGGAAGCAATTATGCAACTATCATAAGGGTACACTACAAGTACTACCAATATATGAATCTGTGCATAAGGTAGGTAATGGTGAGGTATAGGGTGGAATATGTCATTTCCCACGGAAACCTGACGTCGTGGCAGGATCACAATCCAACAAGATACTCAAATCCCAAATCCTCAAACCAGCCCCCACATTGGGCACTCACATCATATAAATCTCACATCTCCTCAATGTACAATATCGAGTAATCTCCTATATCCCGAATGTACAAATCACCAATCACATAGGTATATCCAATGTCCAATCTCAAGTAAGAATCTAACATCCTAAAGTTATATATATGTACAGAAATAAATATGATGGGGGCAATACACATATATTAGCGTCCCATACCACTAATATTGGTGTAAGGGTATATATAACAACGGCTAAATCCCCTGTTATATATACAAAAAGGGGTTAAAGAAATATCATGAAACCGTGTGCCAAGCATCGACACAGAAATCCTCATATATGGGGCTCCGTCAGTCCGGATCAGCCCACGGGGTCCGTCTGCAGTGTCGGCCCTCGGCCCCGACAGTACAGGTCATCCCGCATCCATCTCTCTACTCTGGCCAGTAGCCTCCGGACAACTGCCAGGTCCAAACAATCACCGGTAGGTACTCGCCCGCCTCCAGGCTCAATCGGCAAACCCATCGATCTTCTTGCCGAGGGGAACCATACCGGGCCCCACCATGTACTCTCATACGGCAACCACACATCGTATGGAGCATAAAATCAGCACCGATAAAACTCATGGGGGACGCTCAAATATCATATCAAGGAAACCGGGTTGTTACATGTATGCATAATTTCATGAACTCCCGCGGTTCCCAAATCCCGAAAACATCATGTAAAATCCAGATAAACAATGCGCAATCCAAGAATAAATGTATGCGATATATCTAAATGCGAGCAGGTAAACACAAGTATATAGCTGAACCAGATGTATGCGAAATCATGATGAGGTACAGCTAAGTAACATCAGTAAATGTGAATATGCGACAACAACTGAATATGTGTCTAACATACAGGTGTGGCAAAATATAGGTATCTACCTATAGGAACTGATGTCGTATACCCCCCTGGGTATAAGTAACATATGTAGGAAAACCCTCCCGGTATAAGTAAAATATGTATGAGGTATACCTGTAGCTGTATCGCAAAGTGAAAATATACCTATCACTAAAGGTATGATACACTATAGGTATACTGATAAACTAGATGTCAAGTGTGGCAAGCAATGGTAGCTATAAGGGGTAGTGTGTGACATGGCAATTATTGACGGTGTGTGTATGTAGCATGCAATCCGTGCCCGTGCAACATGAACCGTCAATAATGTGTGCAGTGTTCTACGGCTGCTAGTCACAGTATATAGCTATATCTAGGAAATGCAGTAAGGCGCAATTCTACAATGACATAAAATGTGCGACAGGTAATTGAATCCTAGCCCAGACGCATAACGCCATGCGGGCGATTCCCCTGTAGATGTTATATCTACTCACCTATACTCCACGCTAGGTGAATCCTACCATCTGCTCCCCCTGTAGCCGTGTCCGTAGCCCCTGTCTGCAAACCTGCAAATAAGATATGGAAATCACATATAAGCCAAATATCTCGCGAAACGCGGTATCGAATCGAAACGAGAAACTCGCGTCGCGAACTAAACGCGCGTGTGCACGATACGCTGAATCGTGTGTGTACGCGTCTAAAAACCATCGCGACATGCGGCGATACGCTGGATTACAGAACACACTCACGTATCGCGCGTATCGCGCAAACACAACGAAACACAAAAACGATATATAGTCCCAGATTTTCCTACAAGTAAGATATTACAAAACTAGACATACCAACACACTACACAACACTGCAGACACCTACAGGACCAAACCCTAGCCCAAACCCTACCCATCTGGCCGCAAATTGCGGCCAGAATGAAGGAATTGGCGGCCAGAAGATGGAGTTAGGGGGTCGGGTTCTGGTGTTGTGATCTAAACCTAGGTATCATGTCCCAGTCTTCTCAATTTTACACTGCAAGGTCCGGGTCTATAGCAGATCACAAATGTGACAAATATCACTCAAAAACACCAATTTGCACAATTTAAGAAATCTATGGTATTTTAGTGAAATCTGGGGATTTCTCAGTTGAAGTGGCCTTATTAGCACTTAATTAACCTAGGGTAGCTAACCAATTCAACAATTTACCACAATTCCACTTAAACACCATAACCTAGCACAAAATAGCTAATTTAGCACCAATCGAAGCAATCGATGCACAACTAAGCAAACCAAGCAAACTAGGGAAACAAGTTAGGAAGTATACCTCATACTTGACCCTAGGGAGCTGCCGGGAGGTGAAGAAGTGAAGGGAAGGGGCTGCACTTGGTCCTTGCTGTTGCTGCTGCTGCCTCTGCTGCTTCTGCTGCTTCTTGCTGCTGCTTCTGCTATTGCTGTTGCTGGGGCAGCTGCTGCTGTTGCTAAAGATGATGATGATGATGTTGTTGTCGTAGCTGATGTTGTTGTTGCTGTTGTGAAGATGATGATGATGATGTTGTTGTCGTAGCTGATGTTGTTGTTGCTGTTGTGAAGATGATGATGATGATGATCCCTGCAGTTGCTGCTGCCACTGCCTGTTGCTGCTGCTTCTTCTCTCTCTCTCTCTCTGCAGTGAGTGTGTGTGTGTGTTTGTGTTTGAGAGAGTGAGAATGAGAGAAAAGAGAAAGAGAAATGAGTGCAAGGCTACAACCCCTCCCTCTCTCCTTCTCTCTCATCATTAATGAGGCATGGGTCACCCATGCTCACCATGCCCCCTCTCTCTCACACAAAGTCAACAATCAAAACACTAAAATTCTTTTGCAAGAATAAATCATTTTCCATATCATTTCCTAATAACAACCATGCATACTATTTAACCTAAAAGCACTTAAACCAACTTAACACTAGATTAAGCAATGGTTAAACCACAATTTACATCCTAGTTTACATGCACAAGTGTGTGTGTGCCTAACAAAAATATAATAAAATATTCAATAAATAGGATAAAATATTTAAAAACCAATTTGGTAAACTCTTTATTAAAAACCATATATTAAAATAAAATTAGCTACAAAACACATTCTAAGGTGTTACATATACACGTATTAATCTCGGTCCCGCACATATCACATATGTGCTCCTACTTCATTTCTCCTGAGCCAGGAAACCTCTGTATAGGATTCTAAAGACTCGTCAATACGCCGGCAGTAGGTGGTGATCGTATCAGTCACCCACAAGCCATCGGAGGTATGCTAAACGTAACGGCCACCCGGGTATTGAGCGATCAGAAGATCAACAAGTAGGATTGCTCATACTCCCGTGAATCCAATAAGTAACACTACCGTACAGTCCGGTCTCTTCTTCTGCTATGTCGCATATCACAGCCTAGAGGTGGTATAACGTCAGACCCTAATAGCCTGATAAGTCATTCCAATGCAAGGTCCATAACGGTTCGAGAAACTATTGATAATACTTACCAGTATATCTCAGCAACCCTAGCCAGGGATTTCCTGTTATGGCCAATCGAGCATAGCGCAACATCAACCCCCAATACCGGGAGAGACGAATCCCCTCCTATCGCTCATTGGCTCCATGTGACTCGGGATTGTACCCAAAAATCACCTGTTTGCACGACTCAGTAGAGCCGTGGTAGGCTGGAAATCAAAGCACAGTGGGAGAAACACAAGACTCTATGGCGATCTTGGGTCTTCAGACTAACCTGTACCAGTGTCACCAGAGAACTGCTATCTGACGATAGGTATAATACCATCTAGGAACTCTCGGCGAGTCCGTCCAGTGTACCCAGTTTCCACTGAGCACCCGTATACCTTCTCTGATGTCAAACACCAATGGATGTGGAATCATCCATCGCCCATCATATGGGTCAAGAAGCGTATACGCTAGTCTACTCTGGAATATCGATGCCTAACTCGATACTCCCACGACTAGGAACAATTGTAGGATGTACTCACAGTGTCATGACCCGAAAATGGCATGTGACGGCCCTTAAACTACGCAACGTCCACAGGCGTAACGCAATCTAAGTAAGCCGAAAACCCAGCAATCTAAACCATCAAATGTAGTAAGAAATAAGAACATTGTTAAAACTTTTGAAATCTCAACCCAAATTCTTTAAAGTCCAACTTTTCTTCCTTTAAAATTTTGACAGCACCTCCTTTGTAAAAACCAACCCCAAAAATGGGTACAACATAAATATAAGTAAAGCATCCCCAAATGGGTGCAAATCCACGCCCAACGGCGGAAAATAACCACCACAACAGATATACGACGCCGTAGCGAAGAAATAAAAGACGATAAAAAGAACTGTATAAAAGACATCCAAGTCACCAAAATATACAATATCTTCCTCACATCAAGTCTCTAAGTCATACACATGAAAGTGGTAGATGGAGAGTACAGGGTACAAAGAATATACAAGAACATAAACGGATAACCACAAACCCACCTAAAGCAAAACTGCACACTATGAGCCGAAGCGGTATCCGCAGTAAAGGATGATATGATAGATGAATAGCATGCCTCGATTACTCTAGGGAACAACCTGCAAAACACTGTGGCACAACGGGGGTGAGTTGCCAACTCGTGAATAGTAAATAACATATGCAGGTAATCGCGAGTATGTACTTACATCGCGAATCTAATATAGGCAAGCTAATAGCAATAGAAGGTCATATGAATGCAACAGTCTTGATAGGTACACTAGCAGGTACAACTAATACATGAGGCAATAATATGATAATCTGTATGCAACAATCATGTAAGGTACTCCATCAGGTACCACCAATACATGAACAATAAATGACAATATGTATGCAACAGTCATGCAAGGTACTCTATCAGGTACTACTAATACATGAACAATAATTGGCAATAAAATAAATGCTGAGTATGGGGTAAAACATTCATTCCCACAGAATCCTGATCTCGTGGTTGGACCAAAGTCCATCAAGAAAATCCAAATCCCAATTTCCTCAAATCAGCCCCCAAATTGGCTCTCATATCATGTAAGTCTTACATATCCTGAATGTACAATATCAAGTAAATCTCGTATATCCTGAATGTACAACATTAAGTAAGACCCATATATCATGTATCCAATATCAAGTGAATCTCATATATCCAGTGTCCAATATATTTTCAAGATTTTAATGATGATGTATATAAATTAGATATGTATATATATATATTAGCGTCCCATTCGACTAACATATATATATATATATATACATATATATACATATATATATACATATATATACATATATATATATGCATATATAACAGCGTCCCATTCCACTGTTATATATACTTAGGAGTAAAAATATCATGAAAATAAGTGTCTCACATAGACACATAAATACTGATCTATCAGCTGCTGTCACCACGACTGGCCTCCTGATAGGTACGTATCCCGAAAACCCGAGTGCCCAGCTTCGACCCTCTGCTTTCGACGTATCCATACGTACATGACCCCGGCCTGTATACCCACGATACCCGTCGAGTCAACGGTATTGTCACAGGTAGGTATGGTTCCCCTGTCAGGCTCAATCGGCAAGGTCCTTCAATCGTCTTGCCCCGGGGTACCTCCAGGCCCCACCATGTACCCTCACACGGCCCACTACTCCTCCTCGCATGGGGTATATATATCAGAACCGATAAATCTCATGGTGGCTGCTGAAATATCATATCAAGAGAAACCGGGTTTTTCAAATAATGCATAATTTCATGAAACTACTACGGTCCTCAAATCCAGAAAACATCATGAAAATTCCATATCTCAATGCGAAAATCCATGAATATAATATATGCAACATAAAACTGTAATGTAAGCATATAAAGGAAAAGCCGCTATTTAACTGCAACAAGTTAATATATATATCATGCGGTTCCTAATTTCTCCAAGTCTATATAACATCAAATAAAGGTGAACATGTAGCTATAGCCAGATATATGTGTAAACAGGCAGATATAGCAAGGTATATGTATCTACCTATCAGTAATGATGTAATATACCCTCTAGGTATAAGTGTAAGTATGTATGCGAGGTATACATGTAGCTATGTCTCATATGCGTATATACCTATCACTAATGGTACAATACCATATAGGTATATGGGTAACTAGCATGTAAGTATGTCAAGGCATATGTGTAAGCATGAAGGTATGCTATTTGTCAAATGCAACAAGAAATATGAATCAATGTCTCAGTGTCCCTAACCAAACAATATCATATAAGTATAGGTGTTGTGCGTGTCATGGTAATTATTGACGGTGTGTGTGGCATACAATCAGTGCTCGTGCAACATGAGCCGTCAATAATAGTGCAGTGTCCTAAGGATACAAGTCCAAGCACAACAAGTAACCAAGCAATAAGGTGTATGCGCAACTCTATATATGCAATAGAATGTGCGACAATATCAAAAGATCTCTAGCCCAGACGTATAACGCCATGCGGGCGATTCCCCTGTAGATGTTAAATCTACTCACCAACGCTCCGGGCTAAGTAAAGCCTACCACCCCTTTCCCCTTCTTCGCAGCATCCGAAGTCCCCTCCTGCGAACCTATAACATAAAACAATATAACAGGTATATATTAGAAAACTACCAAAACACATACAAACTACGTTTTACCTACACACCAACTCCAAACTTACTCCCAAGTGTTCGTTTAGTGGCTAATGTGCGTAGCAACACTACGAAACCAACTCAAGAGCAAAAACAGCACAAAGTGCATGGACCGTGTCAGATAATGTATCGCGCGTAGTCGTAACACTAGAAACTATCTATGTGATCCCAGATTTTGTATATAGAGAAAACTCAATAACCAAACAAGACCAAACACACATAAAGCACTGCAGACACCTACCCACAAAAACCCACCCCCTAACTCAACCCCAAAACCGATGTCATCGGATTTTCCCTTCTCGTCACCGGCCATGGTCCGAGCAGGGGTGTTCGTGCTTGAGGTGAAGGCTCAGGGTCTCAGGTACAACACAACTACATTGTTTGGTTTTCTAGTATACTCTCGGGGTCACAACAAAACACAGATATCACAAATCGACACTAAAAATACGATATTTGCACAAAAACTTAACTTTAAACGATCTAAACTGAAACTACAAGACTACACAATACTAAAAAGACTTAACTAACAGATAGAGATCATTACCTAACCAAAAGAACTCAAAGACCCTAGCTTCCCAAGCTCCTAGGAATCCAAGAGGCAAAACAAGTCCAAACATGTGATTTTTGTGAGTTTTGATGAAGTTTTGAGATGGATTTGTGATGGAATATTGAAGTGTTCAGTTTGAGGTGAAGAGAAATGAAGAAAAAAGAAGGAAATGAGTGTGAGAGAAAGAGAGAAGGAAATGATAAAGGGAAAGAGATAGGTGAGAGTAAGAGGTGAGTGCACCCTTGCATTAAAACACCATTAATGCATTCACACTACACCATGCCACCTCCTCTCACTTCCAAAAGAATATCTCTCTTCTCACACAAAAATATTGTCACGACCCGAAATGGCACGTGACTGGCACTTGAATCATATGAAGTTTATAGGACCCCATCTAATTCAAGTAAGCCAAAATCCCAGAAATCTAAACCATTTTGATAATAAGTGAAGGAAAACTTATTTTAAAGCAAGTGGTTTTAATAGCATAAGCTGAATTATGCGTTTTTAAAATATCAAGTCTTTTCTGAAAATTTCGGCAGAGTTTCCTTTGTAAATACTGGCCCCAAACGGGGTATAGCATGAATAGTATACGAAATGATAAAAGGCATCCCCATGCGGGAGCTAGCTCTTCGTCAATCGACGGTCACAATCATGCAAGCAATATAATATACAACGCCGAAAGGCAAGGATCAAAACTCAAAAAGAAACTCAAAATCAACATGAAAACCATAATAATACAACGCGCGACTCTAAGGTCGAAATAACAACAACAGGTTTTCTAAGTCTGAAATAATATACAAGTCTGGTTGATAGAGTTACTAGATACAACTGAATATAATAAATATACGAGGGTGGTCACGATGCGAGTGAACCCACCTACCAAAGAAATCTTCCGGAATGGAAGCAGTGTGCCAGAAAGCCGCAATGAAACCTGTACGACAAAACCTGCAAGAACTGTGGAACAACGGGGGTGAGTTGCCAACTCGTGAGTAGAAAACATCACATAGCAGAAATCGTATGTATGACTCAATCCTAGGTCAATACGATCGGTAATATATATAACCTCAATATGATAAAGTCTGAAGCATGATAAGGTGGCAAGGGTAAACATCTACACGTAAGTGTAATACCAAGTGCTCGTGTTAGTGCCTCAGGTAATAACATGTCATAAATATGAGGTATGAATACGATATAATGAAAACAGAATACATGTAAATGAGAAAAACTGTTTTCATATCTCAGTGAGATTTATGTATATAAAATCGAGATATGATCAATGAAATCAACATAAAACAGTGTCTAGTATCGACACAAAATATATATCTCGCTGTCTCAAAATCTAAGACTCCGGCTATCCGGACTGGCCCAAACTCCGATCGGTATCCTCCGGATATCCGACGAATCACAATGAAGTCACCAGTCGGTAGTGTTCCCCTTCCAGGCTCAACGCCATCATCTGTGATCTTCTCGTCCCGGGGTACCGCACCGGGTCTACCATGCACCCACAGACGATTCCTCCTCCTCCTCGAATCGGGTGTATGATATCGCTCGAGAGCCGAGAAAACTCATGGTGGACATATCTCATATCATATCATGAGAAAACCGCAACTTTCATTTAAAATGATAATAAGTTTATAAAATCTTGCGGTTTCTCCAAATCCATAAATCTCATGGAAAATCTGAATCTCGAGAATAAATAAACAATGAATGTAAAATGTATTGGGCTCTGGCAATCCGGACTGGCCCTAAAGATGCATGACAATGAATATGTAAATATGCATGCAAATCACAGTAATAAATGAAATGTATAACAGACAGATGTCGAAACAAGTACACTAATACCATGTCATGAAATATCATGACAATGAAATGTCTAAGCTATCAAATAAAAGCAAGTACACTAATACCATGTCGAAACTATCAGTTACAATTTGTACTAATGACTATTATTTTCTAATGTGTACGTGACATGGCAATTACCGATGGTGATGTGTGTGAGCCGGCAAGCAAGTGTACGTGGAACATACGCATCATCGGTAATGGTGCTGGTGTCCTGACAGCATGGTTTCATAATAACAATAAAAGCACATTATAAGCATGCAATGCGATATGAACAATCATGAATGTGAAGAAAATGAGTAATAACGCAGAAATAAGGAATATGCAATAAGATAAACGAGTCATACAGTTTTGACATTTGAAATAATACGAATCGTGGTATTTAGAAAATAGGGGCTAAGGTGCTTTTAAGAAAAGGTACGTCCTTTGAAATATCCGTAGCATCCCTTGGCCTGTCTTTTAATTATTCATGATTTATTAGTTTTGAAATATGTATGACTCAGGTCTAATCTAACATCTACTAAGTAAACTACAGGTCTAACTAACAGACTGATCGAAAAGGTAAGGAAACCACCTAAATCTGAGTCGATATATATATATATATATATATATATATATATATATATATATATATATATATATATATATATTGGTGATCCCGCCTCGATAGTATCATATATGATACAATATATACATAACATGACATCCTCGAGTCAAGAGTGCGGATCTATAATCAATATATAGCTCGTACGGTAAATCCATCGTACGGCATCCCAAATTAGGGTACGGGTCAAATATCACATTTATCTCATTTCTCTTCTGGTATCCTTTTCATCATATATCATGATCTAGGGGTACTGATCTACGTCTAGTACATACTGATACCATTTACATGTATATATGTGTGTGTATGAAAACACATCGCCTAAAGACCCACTAAACATCATGTCGTATCTCATAATATGAACCAATCATATCACCGATCTCATGGCATCAAGTCTAATCTCATCGACTCATCTCCAAATACCATATACTATCCTCATCATCCATGTGTATATATATAAATATATATATATATATATATATATATATATATATATAGACACACACATAGTCTCATACCTATGTGTGTGCGTATATATATATATACATATCTCCATATACGCACAAGTAATAAAATTTATGCATGTGTGTGTGGGGGGGGGTGTAATCTCTAATCTAGGGTTTCGCGACTAAGAAGCTAAACTAAAATACTTCTAACTACACTAAAACTATATCACGAACATCTAGAATCTATCTTGATAATCAATAATCTCACAATTAACATTTTTATATATAGGTATACCTATTCGTATACAACACTACGAAACTATGGGGGTGCTATACGCCATCCACCTGACTTCCCCCGTAGATATATATCTACTCACCTTGTTCTTCGCTTGCCGATGCCGATGTCGCCATGCGCTTGCTTGTCGTATCGAAATCCTCATGAGGGTACCTACGTATCATAACATTTCGTATCGCATTAAAATCCCACTCATGACCAAACGACACACGAATCTCACATAGGTCAAAACCTATGGTCCGCTCATGCAAAAGAACCAAATAGCCCTCGACATCGGCGTACAAATGCCGATTGGTCGAGAAAAACCCAAACGTACTATTTGTGGTTTCAAAACACACTAAATATATATATGAAAAGGGTTTAAATCATCTAAACTTCAAATTCGCTTTAGAAGCTATTTTTCCGAAACTCTAGTAAGCAACAATTGCCAATTTAGTTCAAATCTAGTTGTTTTAACAATTCTAGCGGCCACAATGCTTACTAAATATCTTGATTAAATCATACAATTTATTACTAAAATTTTACCTCACCACTTCATATTAATCGTTAAAATTTAGTTTGCAAATTTATCCAATTTTAACAATTTTAAATGTTACAATTAGCAATAAGCAACAAGATTAAGTTTTGCATAGCATTAACATGTTAATCTACTCATTAGAACCATAATATATTGCTAGAAACCCTCACTAGAATTTTATCTCACCTAAATATATATTTTATAAAAACCTAGTTTGCAAAAATATATGATTTGAACAAATTAAATATAACAATTTGCAATTTAACAACCAAACTAGGTTTTGCATATTTTAAGATGTTAAACTATACATTGCATCCTTAATGATGTAATAAAAACCCTAATTGAAATCTAAAACCCTTACTTGATTTTCCAAACATTCAATTAAACCCATATTATTAACTAAATATGTTTGATTTAAAGTATTCAAATAACAATTTAACTATAGGGTTTAGATTATACCTCACAAATTTAAGAGATCCAACTTGAATCTAGCCTCCCAAACTTGCTTCTTGCACCTTGATTCATGCTAACTTGGGCAAAGAAATAAAGGGTTAAGGTTTAATTAGGAGTTTGTGAGGTTTTAATTGGAATTTTGATGAATTTTATGAGATTTTTTTGATGAGAAGAGGAGGTGAGGAATGAAGAGGGCTGCTACTGAGAATGGAGAGAGAGGGGCTCGGCCAATATAAGGGAGTGGGGAAAAATGAGTGAGGTGATAAAAACCCAAGTCAAGAATACCCCAAAACTAAAGTCAAACAAGCCCATGCTTCATTTCTTCCTTATTTCCTTTTTTATTTCTTTTTCTTTCTCTTGTGAGGAATGAAGTTGGGAATCTTAAGGAGAGAGTGCTGGTGTGGGGTCGGCCAAATTGGGTGTGGGTGAGTGTAGAATTTTTCCAAGTCAAGACAACACCCAATATCACATATATTAATCACCTTTCTTAATTATTTAGTTTTCTTTTATTTTCTAATAACTCATTCCATAATTTCAAGAACCCTCATGACAACTCCAATTCATTTCAAAGCAATATGTTACATTTTGTTTTAGTGTTTCATGGTGCACAATTTTGTAATTAACCTATTTTAAATTTGTAATTATCACTAATTAAATGTATTAGTGAAGGCTTAAAAATAATACTTAATTAATTAATTTCGGAAATTTTTTAAGTAAATTAGAAATTTACAAGTGGCCAATTAAAAATCAAATACTAGCAATTTCATAGCTAGAATTGGTAAATTCAAGTCTATGTTGAAAGATAATTATATCTGGGTTTTTACGGAAAACACCAGTTATTTTACCGATTATCCGAAATTTCACCTAAACGATTTTCAAAACGTTACAATATTCCCCCCTTAAAGAAATTCGGTCCCCGAATTTAAATTAAAACTCCCCCAATTACTAAAACATTTCAGCAAAACAATCAAGTCGTCGGGGCTCCGAAATCAACAATACATAAAACACATCTTAGCGCAATGCATGCGCATGAAAACGAGTATATAAACCAAAATCAAAACTCCGTCAAACATCCCGCAATCATCGGAGTTATGGTGAAGACACCAATGTTAAATCCAATCCGAAATCAACATGATATACTCGAAACTATAACATTACATATAGTACGCATCGTAGTAAATCGTCAAACATATGAAAGAAATGCATGCCAAACCTTTTCAAATCACTGTGCAATGCGCGTATCACGACACAAGTAGCGGACGTTAATTGTAAGAAAATAGCTATATATATATGCTTTGTTTAACATACACATCCTGCCGTTTTGAAAACAATTTAGAAGGGTTTCCTTTGTAAAAAGTTTCGTGTCATCTCGGACACGTAGATAAATACTGAGACTATAGCTTCTCCTTGGAAATCCCTTCGATAACTATCAATGCATGCTAAAATATATTCAGGTACTGTCCTCTGATTAGTCCTGCTCAGCTACTATACAAAATAGCAAATATCATGAAACATACTACTCCAAAAGAAATCAATCCCAAAATGTGTATAAGAATACCACGTTCGTCTGGTGCGCACGGAAATCGAAATCCATGAATATGCCATACATGTGTACAAAAACCAATTCTAAGTGCAACAGGTGTCCACGAAACACCTGTCGAAGGCAGCGGATGTGCCTGACAGCAATATCATGTGCATCTGATATACACAAGGAATCTCGATTTAGTGCATCTGGTGTGCACCTAAATCGCATCAAGCGCCTCAAGTATGCGCAAAATCCAAACCAAGCGCGTCAAATATGCACACGAATCTAATCAAGTGCACAAGGTGCACGAAAACAAATATCGAGTATCACAATCGAAATCGACGGTATACAACAAATCTCAATCCAAATCAGGTATACCGTGATATATATCTCATAGCCATGTGCATCAGCGTGCACGAAATCAAATCATAATACTAAAAGTGCTTGAAAACTATGCCGAAAGCATAAGTCAAATCATATGCATGCCATAGGCATGGAATCAAAATCAACATCTCGAATGACATCAAATCGAAGTCAAGTGCAACCGTGGTGCACAAAATCTCAATCATGCAAATAAATCGCCCAAAATACCGAAATCAAATATGGCGGAAACAGTCCCACTCTAGCACATCCTCTAAAGATCTCTGGCCAACTGTCATGGTCATTCATAACATGTCTCGTTGACGATGCCGAACTCTGGCTTGCTGGGTGTGCACAATATGACCGCTCCTGGGTCCAAGTCTTCTCGTATAGTATTTCAGAAAATTTTTGTCGAAGTCTCCCTCAAAATCACGTTTCTGCCGAACTGCCCGGAAGTCATCGTCCTTTACTAAATCTGTTTCTTATTCCGGAACGGCTGCATACTCATCACGATTCCTTCTAGAAGATATATCCATGTACAACGCTTCTGCATTCGTATCATATCTCTGATGTCAGCGGAGTGGAACGTCATCTCGTCAAGATCTCGTTCGAACCTCTTACTCCACTTTTCTTTGATGTCGGCTGATTCGGACTCGTCTCTTCGTGGCTATATGGACTGCGCTCCAACGGCTATACTTGTATCTGGAGTCTCCCAAGCAATGCATCCCATCACATGATATCCGAATGAAGTCGAACCTTTCGATCGATTGTCAAAACCATATAATCCCCCAAGAGCTCAACATCTTGAGTACAATTTAATAATATCGAGTACATACCACAGCACCTATGGACCAACCGTAGAAGGGCAAACCTAAGCCTCATTAATGGCACCACGGAACTGCCGCAAACCCTAAGGTTCAATGGCTTTCACATGGTCATTATGTCGAGTTAGGATTTCATTCTTCTAGAGGGTCCGTAGAATTACTTGCATGTCTTTCTGAATACTTTAAACATAGAAAATGAGCTTCTGACGTTCGATCATCTCTATCGACTCTCAACGTACCTACGTGAAGTCTTCTCTAGCTGGAATCAATCAATCTATCTGATGACCTCGCATCGGGTAAGCAAACGAACCACATGTCCTAGTCATTCATCTTCGGGTGACTAGCGACATTCTATCATATCTCTAAGTATATACTCATGCTGCAGTAGCTCCAACATATGGGGCGATTTCTCATCATTCGCAGCAACAACTGAATCTGTCGTCCGCACGCTAAACAGTGCCTCAATCATCAAGATTAATCGGTGCATTGACGGTCATCACATTCTGGTTGGCCTCTATCAGTGTCTCACTCCTCTGGTGTTGATCTGCACGTCCGAGTAATCTCGTAAAAGCGATCCATCAAACGCTCATGGCGCGAAAATACAATAAAACGACGCATCTATGCAAATCGTATGTCCCTGGAATCACGCCCTGGTCAGTCCTCGTCCGTGACGAGCTCGTGCTGATCGCAACTCTAGCCGTAGCTCTCTCTTCCCGTGTAATCGTGGCAACAAAACCGTAAACCGATATCGATGAGGATAGATCATGAATGAATATAATGCTGTATAAGGAAATGTACATCATAAGGCTTCTTAAGCGAAGTAGTGTATCGTAAGTATGCCGCGGAACATACACACGGTACGTCACTCTCCTTAAGTCACCTACTCCATCAACCAAAGTCAACCTACGCGACAAAAGTTCGGGTCTAACACCCCCTCGACCAAGTCTAAGTTCCGTAAGGTCAAGCCTAGATTCCGTCTATATACGAACGCCCTAGGCGCCGCATAGTCAAACATAGACTCGAACCAAGGTTAACCTAGCGCTCTGATACCAACTTTGTCACGACTTGAAATGGCACGTGACTGGAACTTGAATCATATGAAGTCTATAGGACCCCATCTAATTCAAGTAATCCAAAATCCCAGAAATCTATACCATTTTGATAATAAGTGAAGGAAAACTTGTTTTAAAGCAAGTGGTTTTAATAGCATAAGCCGAATTATGCGTTTTTAAACCATCAAGTCTTTTCTGAAAATTTCGGCAGAGTTTCCTTTGTAAATACTGGCCCCAAACGGGGTACAACATGAATAGTATACAAAATGATAAAAGGCATCTCCATGCGGGAGCTAGCTCTTCGTCAATCGACGGTCACGACCATACAAGCAATATAATATACAACGCCGAAAGGCGAGGATCAAAACTCTAAATCAACATGAAAACCATAATAATACAACGCGCGACTCTAAGGTCGAAATAACAAAAACATGTTTTCTAAGTCTGAAATAATATACAAGTCTGGTTGATGGAGTTACTAGATACAACTGAATATAATAAATATACGAGGGTGGTCATGATGCGAGTGAACCCACCTACCAAAGCAATCTTCCGGAATGGAAGCAGTGTGCCAGAAAGCCACAATGAAACCTGTCCGGCAAAACCTGCAAGAACCGTGGCACAACGGATGTGAGTTGCCAACTCGTGAGTAGAAAACATCACAGAGCAGTAATCGTATGTATGACTCAATCCTAGGTCAATACGATCAGTAATATATATAACCTCAATATGATAAAGTTTGAAGAATGATAAGGTGGCAGGGGTAAACATCTATACGTAAGTGTAATACCAAGTGCTCGTATCAGGGCTTCAGGTAATAACATGTCATAAATATGAGGTATGAATGCGATATAATGAAAATAGAATACATGTAAATGAGAAAAACTCTTTTCATATCTCAGTGAGATTTATGTATATAAAATCAAGATATGATCAATGAAATCAACATAAAACAGTGTCTAGCATCGACACAAAATATATATCTCGCTGTTTCAAAATCTAAGACTCCGGCTATCCGGACTGGCCCAAACTCCGATCGGTATCCTCCGGATATCCGACGAGTCACAATGAAGTCACCGGTCGGTAGTGTTCCCCTGCCAGGCTCAACGCCATCATCTGCGACCTTCTCGCCCCGAGGTACCGCACCGGGCCCACCATGCACCCACAGACGGTTCCTCCTCCTCCTCGAATCGGGTGTATGATATCGCTCGAGAGCCGAGAAAACTCATGGTGGACATATCTCAAATCATATCATGAGAAAACCGCAACTTTCATTTAAAATGATAATAAGTTTATAAAATCTTGCGGTTTCCTCCAAATCCATAAATCTCATGGAAAATCTGAATCTCGAGAATAAATAAACAACGAATGTAAAATGTATTGGGCTCCGGCAATCCAGACTGGCCCTAAAAATGCATGACAATGAATATGTAAATATTCATGCAAATCACAGTAATAAATGCAATGTTTAAGCTATCAAATAAAAGCAAGTACACTAATACCATGTCGAAACTATCAGCTACAATTTGTACTAGTGACTATTATTTTCTAATGTGTACGTGACATGGCAATTACCGATGGTGATGTGTGTGAGCCGGCAAGCAAGTGTACATGGAACATACGCATCATCGGTAATGGTGCTGGTGTCCTGACAGCATGGTTTCATAATAACAATAAAAGCACAGTATAAGCATGCAATGCGATATGAACAATCATGAATGTGCAGAAAATGAGTAATAACGCAGCAATAAGGAATATGCAATAAGATAAACGAGTCATACACTTTTGACATTTGAAATAATATGAATCGTGGTGTTTAGAAAATAGGGGCTACGGTGCTTTTATGAAAAGGTACGTCCTTTGAAATATCTGTAGCATCCCTTGGCCTGTCTTTTAAATATTCACGATTCGTTAGTTTTGAAATATATATGACTCGGGTCTAATCTAACATCTACTAAGTAAACTACAGGTCTAACTAACAGACTGATCGAAAAGGTAAGGAAACCACCTAAATCTGAGTCGATATATAAAAATATATATATATATATGTATGTATGTGTATATATATAATAGTCGGTGATCCCGCCTCGATAGTATCACATATGATACAATATATACATAACATGACATCATCGAGTCAAGAGTGCGGATCTATCATCAATATATAGCTCGTACGGTAAATCCATCGTACGGCATCCCAAATCTGGGTTTGGGTCAAATAGCACATTTATCTTATTTCTCTTCTGGTATCCTTTTCATCATATATCATGATCTAGGTGTACTGATCTACGTCTAGTATATACTAATACCATCTACATGTATATATGCGTGTGTATGAAAATACATCGCCTAAAGTCCCGCTAAACATCATGTCGTATCTCATAATACGAACCAATCATATCACCGATCTCATGGCATCAAGCCCAATCTCATCGACTCATCTCCAAATACCATATACTATACTCATCTCCATGTATATATATACGCATATATATATATATACATAGTCCCATACCAATGTGTGTGTATATATATATATATACATATCTCCATATACGCACAAGTAATAAAATATATGCATGTGTGTGTGTGCGTGTGGGTGTAATCTCTAATCTAGGGTTTCACAACTAAGAAGTTAAAATAAAATACTTCTAACTACACTAAAACTATATCACGAATATCTAGAATCTATCTTGATAATCAATAATCTCACAATAAACATTTTTATATATAGGTATACGTATTCGTATACAACACTACGAAACTGCGAGGGTGCTATACGCCATCCACCCGACTTCCCCCGTAGATATATATCTACTCACCTTGTTCTTCGCTTGCCAATGCCGATGTCGACACGCGCTTTCTTATCGTCTCAATATCCTCGTGAGGGTACCTACGTATCATAACACATCGTATGGCATTAAAATCCGACTCATGACCAAACGAAACACGAATCTCACTTAGGTCAAAACCTATGGTCCCCTCATTCAAAAGAACCAAATAACCCTCGATATCGGCGTACAAACGCCGATTGGTCGAGAAAAACCCAAACGTACTATTCGTGGTTTCACAACACACTAAATATATATATTAATAGGGTTTAAATCATCAAAACTTCAAATTCGCTTTAAAAACTATTTTTCCGAAACTCTAGTAAGCAACAATTGGTAATTTCGTTCAAATCTAGTTGTTTTAAACAATTCTAGCAGCCACAATGCTTACTAAATATCTTGATTAAGTCATACTGTCACGACCCGAAAGTACGGAACATGACCGGCACTTAAACTACGAACGTCTCGAGACATACGTAATCTAAGCAAACCGAAAACCCAGAAATCCAAACCAAGAAAAGTAGTAGAGTGCAGGAAAAACCAACTTATGGCAAGTAATTTCAATAGCATAAGCCGAATTATGCGGTTTTTAAAACATCAAAAATTTACTGAAAATTTCGGCAGAGTCTCCTTTGTAAATACTGGCCCCCAAACGGGATACAACATGAATAGTATACGAAATCAAGAATAAGGCATCCCCAAGCGAGAGCTAGCTCTTCGTCGATCGACGGTCATAACCACACAAGCAAAATAATATACAACGCCAACGGCGAGGATCAAAACTCAAAAGGAAACTCAAAACCACCAGAAATATAACGAGCGACTCTAAGGTCGAAAGAAAACAACACTGGTCTCTATCTCAATAAATACATGTTTGGTTGATGGAATTTACTAGATACAACTGAATAATATTATACAAGGTAATATGATGGGTACGATACAAGAAAAACCCACCTACTAGCAAGCCACCCGGAAATGGAAATTGTGCCAGCAAAGCCGTAATGAAACCTGTACGGCGAAACCTGCAAGAACTGTGGCACAACGGGGGTGAGTTGCCAACTCGTGAGCAGAAAAACATCTACGTACAGAAATCGCATAAATAACGCAATCCTAGGTCAATGATCATAATATATCCTTAAATATAGGAATAACACGTAGCCTATAACAAGGCTAGGGTAAATATCTAACCCGAGTGTAATCTCAAGTGCCCGTGTCAGTGCCTCAAGTAGCAATATATCATATGAATGAGGTATGAATGCATGAAAATAGAATACATGTAAATGAAGAACTGTTTTCATAATTTAGTGAGATTTCCTTTATATTTTTAAAATGAGGTATCATAATGAAATCAGCATAAAACAGTGCCTAGCATCGGCACAAAACGTAATCACAATATCTCGATATCTCTGTATCACAGTCTCTGTACCTCAATATCTCGAAATCTCAATGTCTCAATCACAATATCTAGGGCGCCGTCAGTCCAGACCGGCCCCTACCATCTATCTCAAGACCACGACGGTATCCTCCGGATATCCGACGCGTCGGGTAAAATCACCGGTAGGTAGTCTCCCCCTGCCTGGCTCATCGTCATCACCACGAGCTTCTTGCCCCGGGGTACCTTACCGGGTCCACCATGTACCCGAAACGGTTCATCCAACTCTTCGAATCGGGTCTCGAAATCCATCAGCAAACTCATGGTGGATGACTCATACATCATGGGAAAACCGCATTTTTATTTAAAAATAGAGAAAGTAGTTTATATATGTTTTGCGGTTTTCCTCCAAATCCAGAAAATATCATGGAAATCCGAATCATCAATAGCATGTAAAACCATGAATATAAGCATGAGAATGAATAACAGTATGCATGAAGCGACAAATAATAACTACAATATCTAAGCTGGCATATAAAGTATGTACACTAATATTATGTCAAACTACTGGCTATCAAGCTAAATTAAGCAATAATATTTTCTAAGGTGTACGTGACATGGCAATTACCGATGAAGATATGTGTGAGCCGACAAGTAAGTGTATGTGGTACATACACATCATCGGTAATGGTGCTGGTGTCCTAACAGCATAATGTCAACAATGCAATATGAAATAACAATGTAAATATGCGATGCGGAGCGAGCAACCAAAATGAGCGGGAGCTAAATATTAAACCATGGTGCCATTTGAAATAACACGAATCGCGGGGTTTTGAAAATAGGGCTACGGTGGTTTTTAAGAAAGGATACGTCTTTTGAAATATCCGTAGATCCCTTGACCTGTCTTTTAAAATACACGCGATCCGCTAGTTTTGAAATAGGTAGGAGTCTAATCTAATCTAACAACTACACTAAACTATACGGCTGAACTAACAAGCTGAACTACAGGTAAGGAAACCGCCTATCATCTGAGTCGATACATATACATACCTGTATATATACAGTCGGTGATCCCGCCTCAATAATATCATATCCGATACCATATCTATAAGCAGGCATCCCAAGTCAAGAGTGCGGATCAATCATCAATCTAGCTCGTAGGTAAATCCGTCGTACGGCATCCCAAATCTGGGTACGGGTAAATATCATATTCATCACACTATTCATCTAGTATCCCCTTTATCAAAGATCATAATCCGGGTACGGATCTATGTCTAGTATAATACTGATATCATCAATATAGTCATGATCTGGCTACTGATCGACAGTCTCGTACAAACTGATATCATCAGCACATATCATCATCAAGGATATACATCGCCCAATACAGCCTAGGATCAATATCCTAGCATACCACATCTCATATCACGATCACATGTCGACCATTAATTAATAACACTGTTCACCCGAATCGTCGTCGCAAGATCCGCTATAACACTAGGACGTACCTCAAGTACGAATCCTACCATATCACCGATATCACAATCTCAACACCAAACTCATCGACTCATCTCAATCCCAAGTATCATCCTCGAATCCGTATGTGAACACATAGTCTCATACCCATGTGAACACATAACAATATATTCCCGTATAAGCACAAAGGAAAGAAGAAAGTATGCAAGTATGGGTGGGTGTGTGCATGTGTGGTGCGACCACTACTCTAGGGTTTCGCGACACTAAATCATCCATGTTTATCATCAATAACTCAAACAATATATAAACAATATATATATGTGTGTATACGTATTCGTATACATCACCACGAACTGCGGGGGTGCTATACGTCATCCACCCGACTTCTCCCCGTAGATATAATCTACTCACCTGGTCCTCGCTTGCCGGTGCCGACGTCGCCACGCGCTTGCTTGTCGTCTCGAAGTCCACATGGGGTACCTACATATCATAACGCACCGTATCACATTAAAATCCGACTCATGACCAAAACGACACATGAATCCCACATAGGTCAAAACCTATGGTTGCTTCACAATTCAACCCAAAAACCCTCGACGTCGGCGTACAATCGCCAAACCATCGAGAAAGCTCCCAACACACTCATTTCTACAATTACAAGCACTAATTATAATATAAAATAGCTTAAAATTCACAAAAACCCCAATTTCACTTAAAAAGTCATTTTTCCGAAAATCTAGCAAGCACAAATCCCCGTTTTTGTACAAAACTCGATGTATAAACGAATCTAGCGGCCACAATATTTACTAAATATCTTAAATAAGTCATAAAAACAATTCTCATAATTTAACCTCATTAAATTCCATAAACCCCGAAAAACCTAGTTTACAATTTATCCAATTTTAACAATTTTCAAGCAAAAATTCACAATTAAACAATTAAGCTTAGTTTTGCCTAACCTAAGTTATTAAACCACTCATTATAATGTTAATAATGCTATGAAACCATAATTAGAATTTTTATCTAACAATTTAACTTAAGTTTTAAAACCTAGTTTATAAAATTAACAAATCTTAACAATTTTGAAGTAACTCATTACCATATTAACAACAAATCTAGATTGTGCACATCTTAGGACGTTAAATTACACTTCATTAACCTAGTGAGATGGTTAAGCCCTAATTCATATTCAAACCCTTATCTTAGAATTTCCAAATCTTGAAATTAAACCACAATAATACCAAATTAGGCTAGATTTAGATAAGTTAGCAACAATGAAAACATGGGTTGAGATTTATACCTCACAATTTTGTAGATCTACAAGAAACTTAGCCTCCCAAATCTAGCTTCATTGCCCAAGATCCATACTTGATTGGCCAAGGAAATAAAGGATTAGGAGTTAACTTGGAATTAGTGGTAATTTGGAAGCATTTTAATGAAATGAGAAGATTTTTGAGCCAAAAAATGAGGTGGAGAATTTATTTGGGCTGATCATGGAGGGGCTCGGCCAAGTTGCAGGAATTGGAGAGAGAAAGAGAGTGGAAATGTGGGTGTGGGTGTAGAACCACATCATTTAGTGCATCTTTTCAAATAAACCCTTCATTACACCCTTTTTACAATTCCCTTTTTCTATTAACTTGATGGGAATTGTGAAGAGGGAGGGAGGGCTGCTACCTAGGGTCAGCTACAAGGGGAGAGAAAGAGAGGGTGAGGTGGGGAAAAGTCAAGGGAGTAAAGTCCAAAGTCCACCAAAGTCAAAGCCCATACTCATTTTACTATTTCTCTCATTTCTTTTGTTTTCTTTTCTTTTCTTTTGGGCAAAACAAGTGGGGAAATGAGGAAGGGGAAACTTGGGCTGCTTATTTGGGGAGAGGAGAGAGGGTGTGGGTGAGTGTGGGTCAGGGAAAATGATAAATGTATTACCCCAATTCCCATTAACACTAATTTCACCGAAAAAAGCCTTTTTCTTCGATATTTTCTAAACCGTTTTGGCAACCGATTTCATTTCAAAAACCACATGATAAAATTTTATTTAATGTTTTATGATGCATAAAATTTGTTTCAACTCATTCCAATTTGTAATTTTCCCTAATTAAATGTATTAGTGACGGCTTAAAATAATAATAAAATAATATTTTTTTCAGAAAATTTGAAATTTCACCAGCGGCTCAATAAACACCAAATAATAGCAATTACATAGCTAGAATATGTATATTTAATTTTTATAATAAGATATTTGTATTTTGACTTTTTATAGAAAACCCCCTTATTTTATCGATTTTTTCGAAATTTCACCGAAACGATTTTCAAAACGTTACAATCTTCCCCCCTTAAAGAAATTCGGTCCCCGAATTTAAATTCAAACTCCCCCAAATACTAAAACATCTAAGAAAACCATCAAGTCGTCGGGACTCCGAAATTGTAAATACATAAAACAAATCGTAGCGCAGCGCATGCGCTTGAAAAATGAGTATATAACTCAAATCAAAACTCCGTCAAGCATCCCGCAATCATCGGAGTCATGGTGAAGACATCAATGCCAAATCCAAATCAAAACCAATATGACATAACTCGAAATTATACATGTAAATATCGAATCTATATCTATAAGTATCTGAAAGAAATGCATGCCAATCTCTTTAAGTCGCTGTGCAACGCGTATAACACTGCACAGTGGCGGACGTCTATCATAAGAAAATAGCTATATACATATATATCTTTGTTTGAAATTTACGTTCCGCCGTTTTGGAAACAATTTAGAAGGGTTTCTTTGTTTTAAACATTTCGTGTCATATCAGACACATAGGTAAATACTGAGGCTATAGCTCGCTTTTTGGAAATCCCTTCAATAACTATCAATGCATGCAAAATATATTCAGGTACAGTCCTCTGACTAGTCCTGCTCAGTACGAAAACACATAGCAATATCATAAAAACGCACTGCTCTATACGAAATTAATCCCAAAATATGCATATGAATGCTACGTGCGTCTGGTGCACACGGAAATCAAAATTCATGAATGTACTATACATGCACACAGAAACAACATCTAAGTGCATCGGGTGTGCACGAAACATCTGTCGTAGGCAACATGTGTGCCTGACAGCAAAATCAGGTGCATCTGACATGCACGAAAAATTCTCAATTTAGTGCCTCTGGTGTGCACCAAAATCACCCTTCAAAACATGCGCCCAACATGCGCGAAAATCCAAATCAGGTGCATCCATCGTGCACGAAATCATGAAATCCAATATCAAGCGCCGAACGTGCGCAAAATCAATCAGGTGCACAAGGTGCACAAAATAAATATCGAGTATCACAATCGAAATCGAGGTCCAGTGCATCTAAGTGCACAAAAGGCGTATCACTGCACTGCAAGCATATAATAACTATACAGAGTGCAGGAACCAATTCGCGTGCATGCATACGCACAAAACCAACTCAACTGTTTAAAACCGTAAAATCACAAATATGTGAAACTAAAGCACGAAAACGATATCAAGTGCAACACTGTGCAAAGATCGTAAATCCTCAATCATCAAAATCAAATCATACGAATAAATCACCCAAAACATCGAAATCAATAATGGCAGAACAGTACCGCTCAAGCGCATCCTCTAAGAATCTCGGCCAACTGTCACGGTCACTAGTGGGACGTCTCGTCGATGATCATGAACTCTGTCCTGCTGATGTGCGTAACCATGATCACTCCTGGGTCAAGGTCTTCACTGTGAATTACCAATCTTTCGGTCCATCGGCTCATCGGCCCTGTCGGGTGTGCTAACGGGGATGATCCAGTTCTGGCACGTCTCTTGTCATCTCTCGGTCAATCATCACGACCACTCGTAAGACAGCATATCACTGGCGTCGTCTTCTAGCTCTCTGAAGGTACATGACACATCTGATCCTGGGTGCAAGTATCATTGCAGCAGTGTCCTGGAAGGAATCCTGCTCACGGTCTATTCCATGCCTCGTCTCTGCCAACTGTCCGGAAGTCGTTGTCCTTTCCTATATCTGCATCTTGCTCTGGAACGACTGCATACTCATCGCGACTCCTTCTGGAAGGTAAGTCTAAGTACCATGCATCGGCATGCGCATCGCATCTCTGATGTCGGCGGAGTGGAACGTCATCTCATCTAGATCTGGTACGAACCTCTTACTCTACTTTTCTCTAATGTCGTCTGCTTTGGACTCGTCTCGTCGCGGCTGCATGGACTGAGCTCCAACGACTATCCTCGTATCTGGAGTCTCCCAAGAATGCATCTCACCACCAAGCATCCGAATTAAGTCGAGCCATTCGATCGAGTCGTCAAAACCTCATAATCCCCCAAGAGCTCAACCTCTTGGGCACAGTTTAATAGTATCGAGTACATACCACGGCATCGGTGGTCCAGCCGTAGAAGGGCAAACCCAAGCCTCACTAATGGCGCCGTAGAACTGCCACAAACCCGAAGGTTCAAAGGGTTTCACACGGTCATTATATCGAGTTAGGGTTTCATTATTCTAGAGGGACCATAAAATTGCCTGCATGTTCTTCCGACTACTTTAAATTTGGAATAATAGGTTTCTGACATTCGATCGTCTCTGTCGACTCTCAACGTCTTCGCGTGAAGTCGTCTCTAGCTGGAATCAATCTATCTGATGACCTCGCATCGGGATAGGCGAACGATCCACATGTCCTAGTCATTCATCCTCGATGTCTAGCGACCTTCTATGATCTCTTAGTACAACTCGTTCTGCACTAAATCCAGCATCTGGGGCAATATCTCGTCGTTCGCAGCAATAACTGGCTCGCTCGTCTGCACGCTGAACAGTGCCTCAATCATCATGAGTAAGCAATACACCAACGGTCATAAAAAATCCGGCTGGCCTCTATCAATGGCTCAATCCTCTAGTGTCGATCAGCACATCCGAGTAACCTCATAAAGGCGATCCGCCAGACGCTCGTGGCGCGGAAACACCGTAAAAAGATACATCTCTGCAATCGTGTGTCGCCGGAATTTTGCCCTGGTCAGTCCTCGTTCGTGACGAGCCCGTGCTGACCGCAACTCTAGCCGTAGCTCTCCCTGCCCGTAACCGTAGCAGCAAAACCAAACTGGTACCGATGAGGCTAGATCAGGAAGGAATATAATACTGAACAAGGAAATGTAAATCCTAAGGCTTCATAAGTGGAGTGGCGTATCGTAAATATGCCGCGGAACATACCAACGGTACGTCACTCTACTTTAGTCATCTATTCCATCAACCAAGGGTCATCCTACGCTCCGAAGGTTAAAACCTAACGCTTTGATATCAACTTTGTCACGACCCGAAAGTACGGAACATGACCGGCACTTAAACTACGAAAGTCTCGAGACATACGTAATCTAAGCAAACCGAAAACCCAGAAATCCAAACCAAGAAAAGTAGTAGAGTGCAGGAAAAACCAACTTAAAGCAAGTAATTTCAATAGCATAAGCCGAATTATGCGGTTTTTAAAACATCAAAAATTTACTGAAAATTTCGGCAGAGTCTCCTTTGTAAATACTGGCCCCCAAACGGGATACAACATGAATAGTATACGAAATCAAGAATAAGGCATCCCCAAGCGAGAGCTAGCTCTTCGTCAATCGACGGTCATAACCACACAAGCAAAATAATATACAACGCCAACGGCGAGGATCAAAACTCAAAAGGAAACTCAAAACCACCAGAAATATAACGAGCGACTCTAAGGTCGAAAGAAAACAACACTGGTCTCTATCTCAATAAATACATGTTTGGTTGATGGAATTTACTAGATACAACTGAATAATATTATACAAGGTAATATGATGGGTACGATACAAGAAAAACCCACCTACTAGCAAGCCACCCGGAAATGGAAATAGTGCCAGCAAAGCCGTAATGAAACCTGTACGGCGAAACCTGCAAGAACTGTGGCACAACGGGGGTGAGTTGCCAACTCGTGAGCAGAAAAACATCTACGCACAGAAATCGCATAAATAACGCAATCCTAGGTCAATGATCATAATATATCCTTAAATATAGGAATAACACGTAGCCTATAACAAGGCTAGGGTAAATATCTAACCCGAGTGTAATCTCAAGTGCCCGTGTCAGTGCCTCAAGTAGCAATATATCATATGAATGAGGTATGAATGCATGAAAATAGAATACATGTAAATGAAGAACTGTTTTCATAATTTAGTGAGATTTCCTTTATATTTTTAAAATGAGGTATCATAATGAAATCAGCATAAAACGGTGCCTAGCATCGGCACAAAACGTAATCACAATATCTCGATATCTCTGTATCACAGTCTCTGTACCGCAATATCTCGAAATCTCAATGTCTCAATCACAATATCTAGGGCGCCGTCAGTCCAGACCGGCCCCTACCATCCATCTCAAGACCACGACGGTATCCTCCGGATATCCGACGCGTCGGGTAAAATCACCGGTAGGTAGTCTCCCCCTGCCAGGCTCATCGTCATCACCACGAGCTTCTTGCCCCGGGGTACCTTACCGGGTCCACCATGTACCCGAAACGGTTCATCCAACTCCTCGAATCGGGTCTCGAAATCCATCAGCAAACTCATGGTGGACGACTCATACATCATGGGAAAACCGCATTTTTATTTAAAAAGAGAGAAAGCAGTTTATATATGTTTTGCGGTTTTCCTCCAAATCCAGAAAATATCATGGAAATCCGAATCATCAATAGCATGTAAAACCATGAATATAAGCATGAGAATGAATAACAGTATGCATGAAGCGACAAGTAATAACTACAATATCTAAGCTGGCATATAAAGTATGTACACTAATATTATGTCAAACTACTGAATATCAAGCTAAGTTAAGCAATAATATTTTCGAAGGTGTACGTGACATGGCAATTACCGATGAAGATGTGTGTGAGCCGGCAAGTAAGTGTATGTGGTACATACGCATCATCGGTAATGGTGCTGGTGTCCTAACAGCATAATGTCAACAATGCAATATGAAATAACAATGTAAATATGCGATGCGGAGCGACCAACCAAAATGAGCGGGAGCTAAATATTAAACCATGGTGCCATTTGAAATAACACCAATCGCGGGGTTTTGAAAATAGGGCTACGGTGGTTTTTAAGAAAGGATACGTCTTTTGAAATATCCGTAGATCCCTTGACCTGTCTTTTAAAATACCCGCGATCCGCTAGTTTTGAAATAGGTAGGAGTCTAATCTAATCTAACAACAACACTAAACTATACGGCTGAACTAACAAGCTGAACTACAGGTAAGGAAACCGCCTATCATCTGAGTCGATACATATACATAGCTGTATATATACAGTCGGTGATCCCGCCTCAATAATATCATATCCGATACCATATCTATAAGCAGGCATCCCAAGTCAAGAGTGCGGATCAATCATCAATCTAGCTCGTAGGTAAATCCATCGTACGGCATCCCAAATCTGGGTACGGGTAAATATCATATTCATCACACTATTCATCTAGTATCCCCTTTATCAAAGATCATAATCCGGGTACGGATCTATGTCTAGTATAATTCTGATATCATCAATATAGTCATGATCTGGCTACTGATCGACAGTCTCGTACAAACTGATATCATCAGCACATATCATCATCAAGGATATACATCGCCCAATACAGCCTAGGATCAATATCCTAGCATACCACATCTCATATCACGATCACATGTCGACCATTAATTAATAACACTGTTCACCCGAATCGTCGTCGCAAGATCCGCTATAACACTAGGACGTACCTCAAGTATGAATCCTACCATATCACCGATATCACAATCTCAACACCAAACTCATCGACTCATCTCAATCCCAAGTATCATCCTCGAATCCGTATGTGAACACATAGTCTCATACCCATGTGAACACATAACAATATATTCCCGTATAAGCACAAAGGAAAGAAGAAAGTATGCAAGTATGGGTGGGTGTGTGCATGTGTGGTGCGACCACTACTCTAGGGTTTCGCGACACTAAATCATCCATGTTTATCATCAATAACTCAAACAATATATAAACAATATATATATGTGTGTATACGTATTCGTAAACATCACCACGAACCGCGGGGGTGCTATACGTCATCCACCCGACTTCTCCCCGTAGATATAATCTACTCACCTGGTCCTCGCTTGCCGGTGCCGACGTCGCCACGCGCTTGCTTGTCGTCTCGAAGTCCACATGGGGTACCTACATATCATAACGCACCGTATCACATTAAAATCCGACTCATGACCAAAACGACACATGAATCCCACATAGGTCAAAACCTATGGTTGCTTCACAATTCAACCCAAAACCCTCGACGTCGGCGTACAATCGCCAAACCATCGAGAAAGCTCCCAACACACTCATTTCTACAATTACAAGCACTAATTATAATATAAAATAGCTTAAAATTCACAAAAACCCCAATTTCACTTAAAAAGTCATTTTTCCGAAAATCTAGCAAGCACAAATCCCCGTTTTTGTACAAAACTCGATGTATAAACGAATCTAGCGGCCACAATATTTACTAAATATCATAAATAAGTCATAAAAACAATTCTCATAATTTAACCTCATTAAATTCCATAAACCCCGAAAAACCTAGTTTACAATTTATCCAATTTTAACAATTTTCAAGCAAAAATTCACAATTAAACAATTAAGCTTAGTTTTGCCTAACCTAAGTTATTAAACCACTCATTATAATGTTAATAATGCTATGAAACCATAATTAGAATTTTTATCTAACAATTTAACTTATGTTTTAAAACCTAGTTTATAAAATTAACAAATCTTAACAATTTTGAAGTAACTCATTACCATATTAACAACAAATCTAGATTGTGCACATCTTAGGACGTTAAATTACACTTCATTAACCTAGTGAGATGGTTAAGCCCTAATTCATATTCAAACCCTTATCTTAGAATTTCCAAATCTTGAAATTAAACCACAATAATACCAAATTAGGCTAGATTTAGATAAGTTAGCAACAATGAAAACATGGGTTGAGATTTATACCTCACAATTTTTTAGATCTACAAGAAACTTAGCCTCTCAAATCTAGCTTCATTGCCCAAGATCCATACTTAATTGGCCAAGGAAATAAAGGATTAGGAGTTAACTTGGAATTAGTGGTAATTTGGAAGCATTTTAATGAAATGAGAAGATTTTTGAGCCAAAAAATGAGGTGGAGAATTTCTTTGGGCTGATCATGGAGGGGCTCGGCCAAGTTGCAGGAATTGGAGAGAGAAAGAGAGTGGAAATGTGGGTGTGGGTGTAGAACCACATCATTTAGTGCATCTTTTCAAATAAACCCTTCATTACACCCTTTTTACAATTCCCTTTTCTATTAACTTGATGGGAATTGTGAAGAGGGAGGGAGGGCTGCTACCTAGGGTCAGCTACAAGGGGAGAGAAAGAGAGGGTGAGGTGGGGAAAAGTCAAGGGAGTAAAGTCCAAAGTCCACCAAAGTCAAAGCCCATACTCATTTTACTATTTCTCTCATTTCTTTTGTTTTCTTTTCTTTTCTTTTGGGCAAAACAATTGGGGAAATGAGGAAGGGGAAACTTGGGATGCTTATTTGGGGAGAGGAGAGATGGTGTGGGTGAGTGTGGATGAGGGAAAATGATAAATGTATTACCCCAATTCCCATTAACACTAATTTCACCGAAAAAAGCCTTTTTCTTCGATATTTTCTAAACCGTTTTGGCAACCGATTTCATTTCAAAAACCACATGATAAAATTTTATTTACTGTTTTATGATGCACAAAATTTGTTTCAACTCATTCCAATTTGTAATTTTCCCTAATTAAATGTATTAGTGACGGCTTAAAATAATAATAAAATAATATTTTTTTCAGAAAATTTGAAATTTCACCAGCGGCTCAATAAACACCAAATAATAGCAATTACATAGCTAGAATATGTATATTTAATTTTTATAATAAGATATTTGTATTTTGACTTTTTACAGAAAACCCCCTTATTTTATCGATTTTTTCGAAATTTCACCGAAACGATTTTCAAAACGTTACACATACGATCTATTACTATAATTTTACCTCACCTCTTTATATTAATCGTTAAAATTTAGTTTGCAAATTTATCCAATTTTAACAATTTTAAATGTTACAATTAGCAATAAGTAACAAGATTAAGTTTTGCATAGCATTAACATGTTAATCTACTCACTAGAACCATAATATAATGCTAGAAACCCTCACTAGAATTTTATCTCACCTAAATATATATTTTATAAAAACCTAGTTTGCAAAAATATATGATTTGGACAAATTAAATATAACAATTTGCAATTTAACAACCAAACTAGATTTTGCATATTTTAAGATGTTAAACTATACATTGCATCCTTAATGATGTAATAAAACCCTAATTGAAATCACAAACCCTTACTTGATTTTCCAAACATTCAATTAAACCCATATTATTAACTAAATATGTTTGATTTAAAGTATTCAAACAACAATTTAACTATAGGGTTTAGATTATATCTCACAAATTTAAGAGATCCAACATGAATCTAGCTTCCCAAACTTGCTTCTTGCACCTTGATTCATGCTAGCTTGGGCAAAGAAATAAAGGGTTAAGGTTTAATTAGGAGTTTGTGAGGTTTTAATTGGAATTTTGATGAATTTTATGAGATTTTTTTGATGAGAAGAGGAGGTGGGGAATGAAGAGGGCTGCTGTTAGGAAAGGAGAGAGAGGGGCTCGGCCAATATGAGGAAGTGGGGAAAAATGAGTGAGGTGAAAAAAACCCAAGTCAAGAAAACTCCAAAACTAAAGTCAAACAAGCCCATGCTTCTTTTCTTCCTTATTTCCTTTTTTATTTCTTTTTCTTTCTCTTGTGAGGAATGAAGTGGGGAATCATGGGGAGAGAGTGCTGGTGTGGGTCGGCCAAATTGGGTGTGGGTGAGTGTAGAATTTTTCCAAGTCAAGACAACACCCAATATCACATATATTAATCACCTTTCTTAATTATTTAGTTTTCTTTTATTTTCTAATAACTCATTCTATAATTTCAAGAACCCTCATGACAACTCCAATTCATTTCAAAGAAACATGTTACAAATTTTTTTAGTGTATCATGGTGCACAATTTTGTAATTAACCCATTTCAAATTTGTAATTATCACTAATTAAATGTATTAGTGAAGGCTTAAAAATAATATTTAATTAATTAATTTCGGAATTTTTTTAAGTAAATTAGAAATTTACAAGAGGCCAATTAAAAATCAAATACTAGCAATTTCATGGCTTGAATAGGTAAATTCAAGTCTATTGTAACGTTTTGAAAATCGTTTCGGTGAAATTTCGAAAAAACGGTAAAATAAGGGGGTTTTCTGTAAAAAGTCAAAATGCAAATATCTTTATTATAAAATTAAATATACATATTCTAGCGATGTAATTGCTAGTATTTGGTGTTTCTTGAGCCACTGGTGAAATTTCAAATTTTCTGAAAATTTTTCCAAAATTAATTATTTTAATATTATTTTAAGCCGTCACAAATACATTTAATTAGGGAAACTTACAAATTGGAATGAGTTGAAACAAATTTTGTGCATCAAGACACATTAAATAAAATTTTATCATGTGGTTTTTGGAACGAAATCATTTGCCAAAACGGTTTAGGAATTATTGAAAAAAGGCTTTTTTAGTGAATTTAGTGTAAATGGATGTTTGGGGTAATACATTTATCTTTTTTCCTCACCCACACTCACCCACACCCTCTCTCCTCTCCCCAAATCAGTAGCCCCAAGCTGTCCCCCCTCATTTCCCCACAAAAAAAAAAGTCAAAGCAAACAAAGAAAAGTAAAGAAAACAATAAAGAAATGTATTTTGGTGATTGGATAATTGGAGGATGGGCTTTGTTTGACTTGCACCCACACCCACATCCTCTCACTCACCTCTCCCCCTCTCCTTTCAGGCGAGACGCTCCCATCTCCCTGCTGCAACAGCCCCTCCCCCCTCTTCTCCTTCTCATTTCACATCAAAAATTCCACAAAATGCCCAAAATTCAACACAAAAAGCTCACAAAATCAAAATCCAACTCCTACCCATTTTTCCTTAGCCTAACATGCTTGGATTGTGATGAAAAGAGAGCAAATTGGAGGTCAAGATTTTCATGCTAGATCTCAAATCTTGTGAGGTATAAATCTTAACCTATTGTTAAATTGTTGTTTGAATACTTTAAATCTAGCATAATTAGTTAATAATTTGGGTTTAATTGAATGTTTTGAAAAATATAGTAAGGGTTTGTGTCTTCAATTAAGGTTTTTATTATATCATTAGGGATGCAATGTTTAGTTTAACATCTTAATATATGAAAAACCTAGTTTGGTTGATTAAATTGCACTTGTTATATGTAAATTGTCCAAATCACACATATTTGTAAACTAGGTTTTGGTAATTAATTCAAAATTGAGAATTTTGAATATGGTTAGGGTTTTATCATCTCATTAGCAACATAGTGTGTAGTATAACACTTTAGAGCTATGCAAAACCTAGCTAGTCGTTGAATTAAGAATTTGGTTTTAAAAATGTTAAAAGAATTGTTATCCTTGCAAACTAGAAATTTTGTTTATATACAAATTGTTGAAATAAAAATATGGACGTGATTTGTATGACCTAACTATGTTTTTAAGTGAGCATTTTGACCTGTAGAATCATTAAAATATTTAGTTTGGGTAAAACATCAAGTTTTGAACCGAAATGGGAAATTGTGCTAACTAGGTTTTTGGGAAATAAAACGAATTGTTTACATTTATGGTTTTGATGAATTAAAACCTATTTCTTAGATAATTAGTGAGTTTTGAAACCACGATTGGTTCGTTTGGGGTTTTCTCGATGGTTTGGCGTTTGTACGTCGACGTCGAGGGTTTTTGGGTTGATTTGTGAGAATAACCGTAGGCTTTGACCTACGTAAGATTCAGGTATCGTTTTGGTTTTAAACTGGATTTTTATGCGGAACGATACGTTGTGACATATAGGTACCCCCATGTGGACTTCGAGACGACAACAAGCGCGTGGTGACGTCGGCACCGGCTAGCGAGGACCAGGTGAGTAGATTTATATCTACGGGGAGAAGTCGGGTGGATGGTGTATAACACCCCCGCAGTCTGTAGTGTAGCTTATATATATATGTTTATATAGGTGTTTTATGATACGAGAATGTTTATTCATGTTATGATTAGGTGTTCATGGATTAGCTTTGGGTTAGTTGCGAAACCCTAGAGTAGTCGTTATACCCACATACGCACACACAGACTTGCATACTTTACTTTCTTGTGCGCCGATTGGGATGTGCATATATGTATATATGCGTGGATATGGGACTATGCATATGTACATTCATATACACATGCATGGATAATGAGGATAGTACTTGGGATTTAAGATGAGTAGATGAGATTTGATTTTAGGCCGTGAGATCGGTGATATAGCAGGGTTCGTATTTGAGATACGACATGACGTTGTAGCGGGTCCTTGACATAGTGTTTCACACACGTGCTTGCATACTTAGGCGGTATCAGTATTGTACTAGACGTAGATCAATACCGCGATCATGATATTTGATAAAGAGGATACCAGGTGAATAGTATGATGAATGTGATATTGACCCGTACACAGATTTGGGGATGACGTACGACGGATTTACGTACGAGCTATATTTTGATGATTGATCCGCACTCTTGACTTGGGATGTCTGATTATAGATATGGTATCGGATATGATATTATTGAGGCGGGATCACCGACTAATATATATACAGGTATGTATATGGATCGGCTCAGATGTTAGGCGGTTTCTTACCTGTAGTCCAGCTTGTTAACTTAGTCCTTTAGTTTTGTTTAGTTGTTAGATTAGATTCGATTCTTACCTATTTCAAAAACTAACGAATCGTGGGTATTTTAAAGGACAGCCCAAGGGATCCTACGGATATTTCAAAAGACGTATCTTTTCATAAAAACACCGTACCCCTATTTTCAAAACCCCATGATTCGTGTTATTTCAAAAGGCACCATTTGTATGATTTAAATTAGGGTAATGCAGTTTAGTTATCGTTCTGTCTAGTATTCCGTTCGTTATTGCTGTTCGCTCCGCATCGCATACTTATGTTATAATTTCTTATTGCATTGTTGATATCATATTGTTAGGACACCAGCACCATTACCGATGACGCGTATGTACCACGTGCACTTACTTGCCGGCTCACACACATCTTCATCGGTAATTGCCATGTCACGAACACTTTAGAAAATACTATTTCATTTAACTTAGCTTGATAGCTAGTAGTTCGACATAATATTAGCGTACCTGCCTTATATGCCAGCTTAACATTGTAGTTATTACTTGTCACTTCATGCATACTGTTATTCATTGTTATGCCTATATTCATGGTTTTACATGCTATTGATGATTTGGATTCGGATTTCCTTGAGATTTTCTGGATTTGGGGGGAAAACCGCAAAACTTATATAAACTGATTTCTCTCTTTTTAAATAAAAAGTGCAGTTTTTCCCATGATGTATGAGTCGTCCACCATGAGTTTGCTGATGGATTTCGAGACCCAATTCGAGGAGACGGATGAACCGTTTCGGGTACATGGTGGACCCGGTAAGGTACCCCGGGGCAAGAAGCGCGTGATGATGACGATGTGAGCCTGGCAGGGGAGCACTACCTACCGGTGATTTTACCCGACGCGTCGGATATCCGGAGGATACCGTCGTGGTCTTGAGATGGATGGTAGGGGCCGGTCTGGACTGACGGCGCCCTAGATATTGTGATCGAGACATTGAGATTTTGAGATATTGAGGTAAAGAGACTGTGATACAGAGATATCGAGATATTGGGATTACGTTTTGTGCCGATGCTAGGCACTGTTTTATGCTGATTTCATTTATGATACCTCATTTAAAAATACAAAGGAAATCTCACTAAATTATGAAAACAGTTTCTTCATTTACATGTATTCTGTTTTCATGCATTCTACCTTATTCGCATGATATATTGCTACCTGAGGTACTGACACGGGCACATGAGATTACACTCGGGTTAGATACTTACCCTAGCCTTGTTATAGGTTTCATGTTATATATATAATTGAGGATATATATTATGATCATTGACCTAGGTTGCGTTATTTATGCATTTTCTTTCCGTGGATGTTTTTCTATTCACGAGTTGGCAACTCACCCCCGTTGTGCCCCAGTTTCTTGCAGGTTTGCCGTACAGGTTTCATTATGGCTTGCGGGCATAGTTTCCTTCGGGTGATTTGCTAGTAGGTGGGTTTACTTGTATCGTACCCCCCATTTATATAACTTGTATATTATTACTCTGTTGTATCTAGAAGTTCCATCAACCAAAAATGTATTTTTTTTGAGATAGAGACCAGAGATGCTATTCTTTCGACATTAGAGTCGCGCGTTTTATTTCTGTGGTTTTCTTGTGGTTTTGAGTTTTTGATCCTCGCCGTTGGCGTTGTATATTATATTGCTTGTGTGGTTGTGACCGTCGATTGACGAAGAGCTACCTCCCGCTTGGGGATGCCTTTTTTTTGATTTCGTATACTATTCATGTTGTATCCCGTTTGGGGGCCAGTATTTACAAAGGAGACTCTGCCGAAATTTTCAGGAAATACTTGATGTTTTTAAAACCGCGTAACTCGGCTTATGCTATTAAAACTACTTGATTTTAAATTGGTTTTCCTTCACTCTACTACTTTTCCTGGTTTGGATTTCTGGGTTTTCGGTTTACTTAGATTACGTACGCCTCGAGACGTTCGTAGTTTAAGTGCCGGTCATGTTCCGTACTTTCGGGTCGTGACAAAGTTGGTATCAGAGCGTTAGGTTTTACCTACGGAGCGTAGGATGACCCTTGGTTGATGGAATAGGTGGCTAAAGTAGAGTGACGTACCGTGGGTATGTTCCGCGGCATACTTACGATACGCTACTCCACTTAAGAAGCCTTAGGATGTACATTTCTTTGTTCAGTATTATATTCATTCCTGATCAAGCCTCATCGGTACCTGTTATGGTTTTGCTGCAACAATTACGGGCAGGGAGAGCTACGGCTAGAGTTGCGGTCAGCACGAGCTCGTTACGAACGAGGACTGACCAGGGCATGATTCCGGCGACACACGATTGCAGAGTTGTGTCTTTTTATTGTGTTTTCGCGCCACGAGCGTTGATGGATCGCTGTATGAGATTACTCGGACGGGCAGATCAGCACCAGAGGATTGAGCCAATGATAGAAGGTCGCCAGTCATCGAGGATGAATGGCTAAGACATGTGGATCGTTCGCCTACCCCGATGCGAGGTCATCAGATAGATTGATTCCAGCTAGAAACGACTTCACGTGGAGACGTTGGGAGTCGACAGAGACGATCGAATGTCAGAAACCTATTATTCCAAGTTTAAAGTATTCGGAAGGGCATGCAGGCAATTCTATGGACCCTCTAGAAGAATGAAACCCTAACTCGACTTAATGACCGTGTGAAAGCCTTTGAACCTTCAGGTTTGCGGCAGTTCTACGGCGCCATCAGTGAGGCTTGGGTTTGCCCTTCTACGGCTGGACCACCGATGCTGTGGTATGTACCCGATACTATTAAACTGTGCCCAAGATGTTGAGCTCTTGGGGGATTATGAGGTTTTGACGACTTGATCGGATGGCTCGACTTAATTCGGATGCTAGGTGGTGAGATGCATTCTTGGGAGACTCCAGATACAAGGATAGCCGTTAGAGCTCAGTCCATATAGTCAAGAAGAGACGATTCCGAAACAGTCGACGTTAGAGAAAAGTGGAGTAAGAGGTTCGTACGAGATCTTGATGAGACGACGTTCCACTCAGCCGACGTCAGAGGTGCGGTACGCATGCCGAGGCATTGTACTTGAATTTACCTTCCAGAAGGAGTCGCGATGAGTATGCAGTCGTTCCAAAGAAAGATGCAAATATAGGAAAGGACGATGACTTCCGGACAGTTGGCAGAGACGAGACATGGAAGAGACCGTGAGCAGGATTCCTTCCAGGACACTGCTGCAAGGATACTTGCAACCAGGATCAGATGTGTCACGATCATTCAGAGAGCCAGAGGCCGACGCTAGTGATATACTGTCTTACGAGTGGTCGCGATGATTGACCGAGAGATGACCAGAGAAGTGCCAGAATGGAATCATCCCCGTTAGCACACCTGACAGGGCCGATGAGCCGATGGACCGAGAGATTGGTAATTCACAGTGAAGACCTTGACCCAGGAGTGGTCATTGTTACACACACCAGCAGGCCAGAGTTCATGATCATCGACGAGACGTCCCACTAGTGACCGCGACAGTTGGCCCAAGATTCTTAGAGGATGCGCTTGAGCGGTACTATTCCGCCATTATTGATTTCGATGTTTTGGGTGATTTATTTGCATGATTTGATTTTGATGATTGAGGATTTACGATCTTTGCACAGTGTTGCACTTGATACCGTTTTCGTGCTTTGGTTTCACATGTTTGGGATTTTACGGTTTTAGACATTTGAGTTGATTTTGTGCGTATGCACGCACACGATTTGGTTCCTGCACTCTGTATAGTTTATATATACTTGCAGTGCAGTGATACGCCTTTTGTGCACTTAGATGCACTGGACTTCGATTTCGATTGTGATACTCGATATTTGTTTTGTGCACCTTGTGCACCTGATTTGATTTTGCGCATGTTCGGCGCTTGGTATTGGATTTCATGATTTCGGGCATGATGGATGCCCCTGGTTTTGGGTTTTCGCGCATGTTGAGCGCATGTCTTGAGATGCGATTTTGGTGCACACCAGATGTACTAAATCGAGAGTTTTTCGTGCATGTCAGATGCACCTGATTTTGCTGTCAGGCACACACGTTGCCTACGACAGATGCTTTGTGCACACTCGATGCACTTAGATCTTGTTTCTGTGCACTTGTATGGCACGTATATGGATTTTGATTATCGTGCACACCAGACGCACGTAGTATTCATACGCGTATTTTGGGATTGATTTCTTATAGAGCAGTACGTTTTTTTGTGATAATTGCGATGTGTTTTCGTACTATGTAGGACTAGTCAGAGGACAGTACCTGAATGTATTTTGCATGCATTGATAGCTATTGAAGGGAATTCCAAAAAGCGAGCTATAGTCTCAGTATTTACCTACGTGTCTGATATGACGCGAAATGTTTAAAACAAGGAAAACCCTTCTAAATTGTTTTCCAAAACGGTGGAACGTACATTTCAAACAAAGGTATATATGTATATAGTTATTTTCTTATGATAGACGTCCGCCACTGTGCAGTGTTATGTGCATTGCACAACAACTTAAAGGATTTGGAATGCATTTCCTCCTGATATTTACATGTATAGTTCCGATTTATAGCAAATCGGTCTTGCTTGAGATTTGGCATTCATTTCTTCACCTTGACTCCGATGATTGCGGGATGCTTGACGGAGTTTTGTTTTCGAGTTATTTACTCATTACTCATGCACATGCATTGCGCTATGATGCGTTTATGTATTTATGAGTTCGAAGCCCCGGCGATTTGATGGTCTTGGCTGAAATATTTTAGTATTTGGGGGGGGGGTTAATTTAAATTCGGAGACCGAATTTCTTTAAGGGGGGAAGATTGTAACGTTTTGAAAATCGTTTCGGTGAAATTTCGAAAAAACGGTAAAATAAGGGGTTTTCTGTAAAAAGTCAAAATGCAAATATCTTTATTATAAAATTAAATATACATATTCTAGCTATGTAATTGCTAGTATTTGGTGTTTCTTGAGCCACTGGTGAAATTTCAAATTTTCTGAAAAATTTTCCGAAATTAATTATTTTAATATTATTTTAAGCCGTCACAAATACATTTAATTAGGGAAAATTACAAATTGGAATGAGTTGAAACAAATTTTGTGCATCATGACACATTAAATAAAATTTTATCATATGGGTTTTGGAACGAAATCGTTTGCCAAAACGGTTTAGAAATTATTGAAAAAAAAGGCTTTTTAGTGAATTTAGTGTAAATGGATGTTTGGGGTAATACATTTATCTTTTTTCCTCACCCACACTCACCCACACCCTCTCTCCTCTCCCCAAATCAGCAGCCCCAAGCTGTCCCCCCACATTTCCCCACAAAAAAAAAGTCAAAGCAAACAAAGAAAAGTAAAGAAAACAATAAAGAAATGTATTTTGGTGATTAGATACTTGGAGGATGGGCTTTGTTTGACTTGCACCCACACCCACATCCTCTCACTCACCTCTCCCCCTCTCCTTTCAGCCGAGACGCTCCCATCTCCCTGCTGCAACAGCCCCTCCCCCCTCTTCTCCTTCTCATTTCACATCAAAAATTCCACAAAATGCCCAAAATTCAACACAAAAAGCTCACAAAATCAAAATCCAACTCCTACCCATTTTTCCTTAGCCTAACATGCTTGGATTGTGATGAAAAGAGAGCAAATTGGAGGCCAATATTTTCATGCTAGATCTCAAATCTTGTGAGGTATAAATCTTAACCTATTGTTCAATTGTTGTTTGAATACTTTAAATCTAGCATAATTAGTTAATAATTTGGGTTTAATTGAATGTTTTGAAAAATATAGTAAGGGTTTGTGTTTTCAATTAAGGTTTTTATTATATCATTAGGGATGCAATGTTTAGTTTAACATCTTAATATATGAAAAACCTAGTTTGGTTGATTAAATTGCACTTGTTATATGTAAATTGTCCAAATCACACATATTTGTAAACTAGGTTTTGGTAATTAATTCAAAATTGAGAATTTTGAATATGGTTAGGGTTTTATCATCTCATTAGAAACATAGTGTGTAGTTTAACACTTTAGAGCTATGCAAAACTTAGCTATTCGTTGAATTAAGAATTTGGTTTTAAAAATGTTAAAAGAATTGTTATCCTTGCAAACTAGAAATTTTGTTTAAATAAAAATTGTTGAAATAAAAGTATGGAGGTGATTTGTATGACCTAACTATGTTTTTAAGTGAGCATTTTGACCACTAGAACCGTTAAAATATTTAGTTTGGATAAAACATCAAGTTTTGAACCGAAATGGGAAATTGTGCTAACTAGGTTTTTGGGAAATAAAACGAATTGTTTACTTTTATGGTTTTGATGAATTAAAACCTATTTCTTATATAATTAGTGAGTTTTGAAACCACGATTGGTGCGTTTGGGATTTTCTCGTTGGTTTGGCGTTTGTACGCCGACGTCGAGGGTTTTGGGGTTGATTTGTGAGAATAACCGTAGGCTTTGACCTACGTAAGATTCAGGTATCGTTTTGGTTTTAAACTGGATTTTTATGCGGAACGATACGTTGTGACATATAGGTATCCCCATGTGGACTTCGAGACGACAACAAGCGCGTGGTGACGTCGGCACCGGCTAGCGAGGACCAGGTGAGTAGATTTATATCTACGGGGAGAAGTCGGGTGGATGGTGTATAGCACCCCCGCAGTCTGTAGTGTAGCTTATATATATATGTTTATATAGGTTTTTTATGATACGAGAATGTTTATTCATGTTATGATTTGGTGTTCATGGATTAGCTTTGGGTTAGTTGCGAAACCCTAGAGTAGTCGTTATACCCACATACGCACACACAGACTTGCATACTTTACTTTCTTGTGCGCCGATTGGGATGTGCATATATGTATATATGCGTGGATATGGGACTATGCATATGTACATTCATATACACATGCATGGATAATGAGGATAGTACTTGGGATTTAAGATGAGTCGATGATATTTGATTTGAGGCCGTGAGATTGGTGATATAGCAGGATTCGTATTTGAGATACGACATGACGTTGTAGCGGGTCCTTGACATAGTGTTTCACACACGTGCATGCATACTTAGGCGGTATCAGTATTGTACTAGACGTAGATCAATACCCCGATCATGATATTTGATAAAGAGGATACCAGGTGAATAGTATGATGAATGTAATATTGACCCGTACCCAGATTTGGGGATGACGTACGACGGATTTACGTACGAGCTATATTTTGATGATTGATCCGCACTCTTGACTTGGGATGTCTGATTATAGATATGGTATCGGATATGATATTATTGAGGCGGGATCACCGACTAATATATATACAGGTATGTAAATGGATCGGCTCAGATGTTAAGCGGTTTCCTTACCTGTAGTCCAGCTTGTTAACTTAGTCCTTTAGTTTAGTTTAGTTGTTAGATTAGATTCGATTCTTACCTATTTCAAAAACTAACGAATCGTGGGTATTTTAAAGGACAGCCCAAGGGATCCTACGGATATTTCAAAAGACGTATCTTTTCATAAAAACACCGTAGCCCCTATTTTCAAAACCCCATGATTCGTGTTATTTCAAAAGGCACAATTTGTAGGATTTATATTAGGGTAATGCAGTTTAGTTATCGTTGTGTCTAGTATTCCATTCATTATTGCTGTTCGCTCCGCATCGCATACTTATGTTATAATTTCTTATTGCATTGTTGATATCATATTGTTAGGACACCAGCACCATTACCGATAACGCGTATGTACCACGTACACTTACTTTCCGGCTCACACACATCTTCATCGGTAATTGCCATGTCACGAACACTTTAGAAAATACTATTTCATTTAACTTAGCTTGATAGCTAGTAGTTCGACATAATATTAGTGTACCTGCCTTATATGCCAGCTTAACATTGTAGTTATTACTTGTCACTTCATGCATACTGTTATTCATTGTTATGCCTATATTCATGGTTTTACATGCTATTGATGATTTGGATTCGGATTTCCATGAGATTTTCTGGATTTGGGGGGAAAACCGCAAAACTTATATAAACTGATTTCTCTCTTTTTAAATAAAAAGTGCGGTTTTTCCCATGATGTATGAGTCGTCCACCATGAGTTTGCTGATGGATTTCGAGACCCGATTCGAGGAGACGGATGAACCGTTTCGGGTACATGGTGGACCCGGTAAGGTACCCCGGGGCAAGAAGCACGTGATGATGACGATGTGAGCCTGGCAGGGGAGCACTACCTACCGGTGATTTTACCCGACGCGTCGGATATCCGGAGGATACCGTCGTGGTCTTGAGATGAATGGTAGGGGCCGGTCTGGACTGAAGGCGCCCTAGATATTGTGATTGAGACATTGAGATTTCGAGATATTGAGGTAGAGGGACTGCGATACAGAGATATCGAGATATTGGGATTACGTTTTGTGCCGATGTTAGGCACTGTTTTATGCAGATTTCATTTATGATACCTCATTTAAAAATACAAAGGAAATCTCACTAAATTATGAAAACAGTTTCTTCATTTACATGTATTCTGTTTTCATGCATTCTACCTCATTCGCATGATATATTGCTACCTGAGGCACTGACACGGGCACATGAGATTACACTCGGGTTAGATATTTACCCTAGCCTTGTTATAGGTTGCATGTTATATATATAATTAAGGATATATATTATGATCATTGACCTAGGTTGCGTTATTTATGCGTTTTCTTTCCGTGGATGTTTTTCTATTCACGAGTTGGCAACTCACCCCCGTTGTGCCCCAGTTTCTTGCAGGTTTGCCGTACAGGTTTCATTACGGCTTGCGGGCATAGTTTCCTTCGGGTGATTTGCTAGTAGGTGGGTTTACTTGTATCGTACCCCCCATTTATATAACTTGTATATTATTACTCTGTTGTATCTAGAAGTTCCATCAACCAAAAATGTATTTTTTTTAGATAGAGACCAGAGATGCTATTCTTTCGACTTTAGAGTCGTGCGTTTTATTTCTGTGGTTTTCTTGTGGTTTTGAGTTTTTGATCCTCGCCGTTGACGTTGTATATTATATTGCTTGTGTGGTTGTGACCGTCGATTGACGAAGAGCTAGCTCCCGCTTGGGGATGCCTTTTTATTGATTTTGTATACTATTCATGTTGTATCCCGTTTGGGGGCCAGTATTTACAAAGGAGACTCTGCCGAAATTTTCAGGAAATACTTGATGTTTTTAAAACCGCGTAATTCGGCTTATGCTATTAAAACTACTTGATTTTAAATTGGTTTACCTTCACTCTACTACTTTTCTTGGTTTGGATTTCTGGGTTTTTGGTTTACTTCGATTACGTACGCCTCGAGACGTTCGTAGTTTAAGTGCCGGCCATGTTCCGTACTTTCGGGTCGTGACATCTATGTTGATAATTATTGTCACGACCCGAAAGAGCATGTGACTGGCCCTTGAACCATATGAAGTCTATAGGACTCCATCTGATCCAAGTGAGCCAAAAGCCCAGAAATCTAAAACCATTTAAAGAGTAAATAAAGGAACTGGTTTTTAATAAGTAAAGAAATCATATTTTAAATCAAAGTTTTCAAATAACCTAGCCGAAAATGCATTTTTAAAATGTGTAGTCTCTTCTGAAAATTTCGGCAGCGTTTTCTTTGTAAAAACTGGCCCCGAACGGGGTACAACAAGAAAATATATATGAAATGATAAAAGGCATCCCCAAGCGGGAGCTAGCTCTTCGTCAATCGACGGTCACAACCACGCAAGCAATAATAATATACAACGCCAAAGGGCAAGGATCAAAACCCCAAAAGGAACTCAAAACAGCCTGAAAACCATAATACTACAAGTGCGATTCTAAGGTCAAAATAATACATCACTGTGTGTAAGTCTGAAACAATATACAAGTTTTGGTTGATGGAATTTCTAGATACAATGAATAATAAATGTACAAAGGTGGTTCTGATACAAAAGAACCCACCTACCCAAGTAAGTCACCTATATAGAAGCAGTGTGTCAGAAAAGCCACTATAGAATCTGTACGGCAAAAACCTGCAAGAACTGTGGCACAACGGGGGTGAGTTACCAACTCGTGAATAGAAAATATCTACAAGCAGAGATCGAATGTATGACCCATCCTAGTTCAATACGGTCAGATATAAAAACCTCAATATGAATAAGTCTGTAGCATGCTAAACTGGCAATGTAATCTCTATACATGAGTGTAGTGCCATGTGCTCGTGCCAGTGACTCAGGTAATAGCATATCATAAATGTGAGGTATGATCAAGGTAATCAATCTGCATGTACGTGGATCCCATCCATACGTCACCCAATGACAATAACCATCATGCATGTAAATATCATCAGCATATGCATGGAAATATGAGGATATAAACCACCTGTGTCCCTCGCGACACGTCAAAATCATGGAACCGGAGTGTCCAGCATCGACACTCGAAAACATCATGAAAACTGTGCCCAGCATCGGCACGTAAATCCTCATATATCGGGCTCCGTCTGCGGAATCAGACCTTGGCCCCAGCAGTACGCCCATAACCATCTATCGACTCTGGTCGGTATCCTCCGGATGATCGCCAGGTCCAACCAATCACCGGTAGGTACTCGCCCACCTCCAGGCTCAATCGGCAAAGTCCTTCGATCATCTTGCCGAGGGGAACCATACCGGGTCCACCAAGTACCCGCAATCGGCTCGTCCACTCCTCGAATCGGGTTTCACATGTCGCTCTCAGCACCGAGAAAACACATGGTGGACGCACTGAAATATCATCTCAAGGGTAACCGGGTTTTTAAAGTAATGACATATTCTCCTTTGAAATACCCACGGTTCCAAAAATCCAGAAATATCATGGAAACAGCAACTCTCAATGCGTATAATCAGAAAGCATGATGTATGTGACATGAAGTAAAGAAATGTAAGCACATCAGTCTGTCATGCAAGAATCATATCCTGAATGCAACAGTACTACAGTGTAGTGACATGGCAATTATCGATGATGAAGTGTGTGAACCGTCAAACAAGTGTACGTGGAACATACGCATCATCGATAATGGTGCTGGTGTCCTAGCAGCATAACGGTAATATATCAATAAACACAAGCAATGCAATGCAAATAACATGAATATGCGAAATCGAATAATCAACGCAACAGTAAAGAATCTACCTCAATAACTATATCACGCAGCCTTGCCTTTTGAAATAAGACGAATCATGGTTTTTGGTAAAATAAGGGCTACAGTGTTTTAAGAAAAGATGTGTCGTTTGAAATATCCGTAGAATCCCTTTTGCCTATCTTTAAAATATCCCCGATTCGTTAGTTTTTGAAATAGGTATGACTCGGGTCTAGTTTAACGCCTACTATGCGAACTACGGACCAACAATCAAGTCAATCGGGAGGGGTATGAAAACCACCTAAATTTGAGTCAATATAAACATATATATACAATAGTCGGTGATCCCGCCTCAATAGTATCACGTACGATACAGTATATCATATAACATCCTCGAGTCATGAGTACGGATCTAACATCAATATAGAGCTCGTACGGTAAATCGTCGCACGGCATCCCAATAGCTGGGTGATTAGTCGAAAATATTGCATCTTTTAGCCGGGAATTTCCTCATCATTTGCATTCATATAGAAGTGTTCGGCATTCATATTTCACATATTAGTAAAACTGTCGCAAAATATCAGATTACATGTGTTAGCCCTTAAAACCAGCACTATAAAGGAAATTGACTGTATTTCATGGCATCGCATCATCCCTATATTGCGCAACACTTGTTTTGAGATCTATGCAGGAAAATCCAGAAGAAAGGCCAAAAATTTACATGGTACCGATCAAACATGACGCCAACTCAATGATTTGGAATCTGGTATTAATATAAAGGGAATTCAGGAATTCAACATATCAAAGAATACTAAAGAATACAGCCCAAAGAAGCACCAGAAATATGTAGCCCTAAAGCCACCACTTGGCCGCGGAACCGCGGCCGTAGCCGTCTTGCGCCGCGGTTCCGCGGCGGCGCTGCCACGTCAGCCATCAAAATTCAGTGCACAATGTTTCTGTAACATTTTCAAAAAGATAAAATATTAATTTTAGGAATTTTTATAATTTAATATTATTTTATTGAATATTTTAATATTTTGGTATTATTAAATACAAATAAATAGGAAAAATATGAGAAAAATTATGGAAAATTATGAAAAATTCTAAAATAGGGTAAATTAGAGAATTATGCCATTTCTAAGTTTAATTGATTAGTTATATGCTTAATTAGTGCTAATCACGATTAAAAATCGCTAATCGGTTTTTAGCATTTTTGTGCAAAACATGCACATATCACTTTTTCACACTTGTGTTACATTTTTATTGCCATGGTTGTTTTGGGTTACAATTTGAGTGAGAAGAGTTTTAAAAGAAATGAAAATAAGGAAAAGAAAAGAGAAAAGAATAAAGAATTGGAGGGTTGGTGAGAAATAGAGGCATGGGGCACCATTGACTAAAAGACTTAGCCATTTCTCCCCTCATTTTCCTCCCTCTTCTCTCTTCTTCTGCTGCTGCTCCTGCACCTCATCCCCTCCCCTCTTCAAAGCTCCAAAACACCTCTAAAACTACACAAAAACCACACACTCATTTCATTAAAAGTGTGCACAATCCCTAGATCTACACTTGGAGCTAAAGAAGCAAGGATTTTGGCCACTAGGGGCAACTCAAGAAAATTCTTGAGTTGCCAAATGAGGTAAATTCTGGACCATTAGCTTAATTCTAGCATTTCCTTTACCCCCATGTTAAGATTGAATCGATATTGTGTGATATTGTGGACTTGTGGATAACCTAGTTAGGGTTGTGATGAATTATGGGTTGTAATATGAAATTGAGGTCAGTAGAGGTTATACCATCACCCTAGTGTATGAATTGGAACCCAAAAGCTGAAGCTTAAACCAGAATACGGATTTTAGAAACCGATATCGGGGAAATTATGAAATCTGTGTAGTGTTTATGGAATCTGCTATCATACGAGCTATCCTAAAATAAAATTGAGTGGACAGAGATATGTGCAGGCACCCAGGAAGCTAACCCCAAGACCCCAGCCCCTAACTCCATTACCCGGCCGCCAATTAATCCCAATTGGCCGCAATTTGCGGCCTGGGTCCCACCATTTTGGCTCGTATCGGTTCTGTAGTTCCTACATGTTTATGTTAGACCCCTGGTATATTTAGATTTGTATAAATTGACCTAGGGTGAAATCTGGGACATATTTCCTAAGTTGCTGTTTTGGATTCGTGTTTCCGTATTCCGTATTTTTAATTCTGCCATTGTTGATTGTGTTTTGCCTCGACTATTTGGCGTTTATACGACGATATAGAGGATTTATTGATGGTTTTGAAGGCGTGCCATAGGTTCTCACCTATAGGCCCCTTATCGTATCGTTTTGGATTTCATGTGCCGTTTTAGCTTGGATTTGGTTTTAATGCGCATATACGACACTTTGATGTGTAGGTACCCATGAAGACTTCGGGACGACAAACAAATGCGTGGTGACGTCCGCAAATGATGATGCAAGGTGAGTAGATTATATCTACAGGGGGAAGTCGGGTGGATGGCGTATAGCACCCCCGCAGTCCGTAGTTGTTATATATATATATATGATAGTTAGGTGTACTGTGGATAGTGTAGGGTTAGAAAGGACTAGGGTAGTTCATAGTCTCGAACCCTAGAATAGAATTACACCTACACGCACACCCTTGCATATTACCTATACTTACACGGTGTTAATGATGATATTGGATGACTTTGGAGATGAGTCGATGATATTGGGCGTTGTGCCGCGAGATCGGTGATTGATGTGATTCGTATTTGGGATACGATATGTGATCTCTAGCGGGCCTTGGGGCGTGTGCTTGCACACGCGGTATATTGATGGTATCGATTTGTACTAGACATAGAGTAGTACCCCAGATTATGTGATCTGATGATAGTGATACCTGTTATGTGATGAGATAGTGTGATGTTGACCCGTACCCAGCTATTAGGATGCCGTACGATGATTTACCGTACGAGCCGATATTGATGATAGATCCGCACTCATAACTCGAGGATGTCCTACGATATATTATTGAGGCAGGATCACCGACTAGTATATCTATATATATCGACTCAGATTTAGGTGGTTTCCATACCCCTCCTGATTGACCTGATACTTAGATCTGTAGTTTGCATAATAGATTCTTCACTGTGGTGTTGACGATTTGATTTCCGCATATTCATGCTATTCGCATTGCTGGCATATGTTTATTGCTATATTATTATCATGCTGTTAGAACACCAGCACCATTATCGATGATGCGTATGTTCCACGTACACTATTTGCCGGCTCACACACTTCATCATCGATAATTGCCATGCCACTACACTGTAGTACTGTTGCATTCATGATATGATTCTTGCTTGGCATATTGTACACTTATACCTGTACACAAACATAGATGATTCTGACTTGATTAGAGATTGAGGACCGCAAGATATTCTTTAAAACTGATTCATTCTAAAGGAGCGGTTTCCCTCGACATATGAACATTACTATTCCATGTTGCATGACTTCTGATATGATTACCTTTCTTTACATGTCGCATACATCATGGATTGATTGCATGGCACATCGCATTGGATTTACTTCTTGATGTTGGATTTTCATGTGTTTTCTGATTTTGAGGACCGTGGGATTATTTAAGAAAGGATGCTCTATTTTGAAAAACCCGGTACCTCGTGATATGATATTTTGGTTCGTCCACCACGCGTTTTCTCGGTGCTGAGACGTGTGCTTGAAACCCGATTCGAGGAGTGGATGATCCGTTTGCGGGTTCGTGGTGGGCCCGGTATGGTTCCCCTCGGCAAGATGATCGATGGGTTTTGCCGATTGAGCCTGGAGGCGGGCGAGTACCTACCGGTGATTGTATTTGAGCTCGGCGGATATCTGGAGGATACCGACCGGAGTTGAGAGATGGGCGTACTGCCGGGGCCGAGGGCCGATTCCGCAGACATAGCCCGCGGGACGATCCGGACTGACGGAGCCCGATGGATGAGGATTTACGTGTCGATGCTAGGCACGGGTTTCTTGATGTTTTCCATGATTTTATTATATCCTCATATTCGCATACATGATGTTATTGTCATTGGGTGACGGGTGGACGGGTTCCATATATATACAGATATGGATCATATACAGACTGATTTTACACTGATCATACTTCTTTTGTATATATAACAGGGTACGAGGGCGCTGTTATATATATCCTTACACCAATATTAGTGGTATGGGACGCTAATATATGTGTATTGATACTTCATCATATTTACTTCATGCAGACATACCCTATACTGATGACATGTTATTACCTGAGTACCTGGCACTACATACATATTTAGACGTTACCTTGCCACCTTATCATACTTCAGATGTACTCTTATGGTTATATTACTGATTGTTGACCTAGGTTTATGTCTTGCATTCGGTTTCTGCTTGTAGATATTTCTATTCACGAGTTGGCAACTCACCCCCGTTGTGCCACAGTTCTTGCAGGTTCTGCTGTACAGGTTCCATTGCGGCATTTCTGGCACACTACTTTCTTACGGGTGAATTGCTTTTGGTAGGTGGATTCTTTTGCATCAAGAACCACCATTGTATTTATTTTATCCATTGTATCTAGAATTTCCATCAACCAAAATTGTATATTGTTTCAGACTTAGATATTAGTGATGTATTATTTGACCTTAGAGTCGCGCTTAGTGGTATTGCGGTTTTCTTGCTTTTGGAGCTTCTTTTGAGTTTGATCCTCGCCATTCGGCGTTGTATATTATTATTGCTTGTGTGGTTGTGGCCGTCAATTGACGAAGAGCTAGCTCCCGCTTGGGGATGCCTTTCATCATTGCTTATATTGTTATTCTTGTTGTGCCCCATTCGGGGCCAGTTTTTACAAAAGAAACTCTGCCGAAATTTTTAGAAAAGACTTTACTGTTTTTAAAATACATATTCGGCTTAGTTATTTAAAAACCTTGATTTCAAACATGTTTTTCTTCACTCCTTTATACCGGTTTCTTTACTTATTCCTAAAAATGGTTTTAGATTTCTGGGCTTTTGGCTTACTTGGATCAGATGGAGTCCTATAGGCTTCATATGGTTCAAGGGCCAGTCACGTGCTCTTTCGGGTCGTGACAAAGTTGGTATTAGAGCGCTAGGTTGACCTTGGTTCGAGTCTAACTTTGACTATGTGGAGCCTAGGGCGTTTATATATATACGGAATTTAGGCTTGACCTTACGGAACTTAGACTTGGTCGAGGGGGTATTAGACCCGAACTTTCATCGTATAGGATGACCCTTGGTTGATGGAATAGGTGACTAAAGTAGAGTGACGTACCGTTGGTATGTTCCACGGCATACTTACGACACGCCACTCCGCTTAAGGAACCTTAGGATGTACATATTTTCGAGATCAGTGATTCTCTTCATATCCATGGTTATACATCCATTTGAGATCCCCGATTCTATTAGTTTCATGATCATACCTTTGTTGATGTTGTTCCTTCCTATGATCATGTACCCACTCTGGATCTGTTGTTCTCTTTCAGCCGTTGACCTGCTCTCTTCGATACTCGATTGAGGTTCCTGTCGCCATGTTTGAGCGCAGTTTGGGCTGCTGCTAGGGTAACGGTCAGGGCGAGCTCGTCTGGTATGAGGGCCGACCATTGTGTTTTCTGGTGACATGGGAACGTCTCGAGTTGGTATTGTTGATTGTGACCTCTAGTGGAGGCGAGTGCTTGGTCTTGCACCGGAGGATCGGGTCATTGTTAGAGCTGCCAATTGAGAGAGGACTGTTGATGTACAGCATACCTCAGAGATTATGATGTCGCCTACCGTGCAAACAGAGGGACCAGCTGTTGCTGAGATTGACAGGATGTCGCTTTCGGAGCTTACGAGCTGAGATTGTCGGAGCTTCCAGGCAGATATGAGACAGATTATAGCTAGTCTACCCGAATTGAGAGACGAAGGTGATTCGTCCGATTTATGCACCGGAGCGGGCCCAGTTGAGTTGAAGATTTCCAGTGTGGAGAGTCTTACTCAGATCTAGAGCAGACCGATTCAGAGATGACCGCCAATGTGTCGCCTTTCTTGGAGGATTGAGGCGCTGTTCGGCGTACAGGCGAATGAGCCAGTTGCTGCTGCAAATGACGGGATATCGCCCAGATGGTTGGAGCTACTGCAGCGTGAGCATATACTTAGAGAGATGATAGCGAGTCGCTAGTCACCTGAGGAAGAATGACTAGGACATGTGGTTCGTTCGGTTACCGATGCGAGGTCATCAGATAGATTGTTTCCAGCTAGAGATGACTTCACGCGGAGACATTGAGAGTCGATAGAGACGATCGAATGTCAGGAGCCCATTTTCCAAGTTTAAAGTATACGGAAAGACATGCAGGTGATTCTATGGACCCTCTAGAAGAATGAAACCCTAACTCGACTTAATGACCGTGTGAAAGCCTTTGAACCTTAGGGTTTGCGGCAGTTCCTCGGCGCCATTAGTGAGGCTTGGGTTTGCCCTTTTACGGCTGGACCACCGACGCTGAGGCATGTACTCGATACTATTAAACTGTACTCAAGATGTTGATCTCTTGGGGGATTATAAGGTTCTGACGAGTCGATCGAATGTTTCGACATCATTCGGATATCATGTGATGGGATGCATTGCTTAGGAGACTCCAAATACGAGTATAGCCGTTGGAGCATAGTCCATGCAGCCACGATGAGACGAGTCCAAATCAGTCGACATTGAAGCAGAGTGAAGAAAAGAGTTCGCAAGAGATTTCGACGATATGACGTCCCACTCCGCTGACATCAGAGATGTGATACGCACCCAGAGGCGTTGTATATGGATATATATTTCAGAAAGAAGAGCGATAAGTATGCAGCCGTTCCGGAATAAGAATTTGCTTCAGCGATGGATGATGACTTCCGGGCAATCCGGCAGGAAGGAGATTTGAGAGAGAAAACTCGAAAGGACCTTTCTGGATTACGATACGAGAAGACCTAGACCCAGGAGCGGTCATATTGCGCACACCCAGAAGGCCAGAGTTCGGCATTGTCGACGAGGTAGTTGACCAGGTTCGGATAAAGGAACTTACCAGATGCGTTGCGAATTGATCAAGGACGGACGAGTGTTGAGTATTCCTCCGACGATTGGGACGTGTTCCCGAGGACCTGTTCGTCCTGACATCTTCTACAGAATGATGAAGCTACAGAGTACGCGATTTCGAGTCCGTGTGAGAGACTTCAGATTGACCGTGGCCGAGAACAGTGCAGTGCGTAGTTGCATGGCGTGACGTTATAGTGGACGACGATAGAGACAGGTGGAACCAGAGGTTCGAGCGAGACGCTGACGAGCTGTCATTACTTTCCGTCGAGACTAGAGACCTGATATGCTTACAGAGACGTTAGGATGCGACCAATTTCCGAGAAAATTTTGTGCTGGGGACACAGATATCTATCGAGTGAGAAGAGATTATGCAAGAGAGCCAGCCTCTGTATGGATCGGCATAGACATGATTGAAAGAAACCCTGAGCAGGATTCCTTCTAGGACACTGCTGCAATGATGTTTGCACCCAGGATCAGATGTGTGATGTGCATTCAGAGAGCCAGAGGCCGACGCCAGTGACGTGATGCTTTATGAGTAGTCGTGAGGATTGACCGAGAGATGACCAGAGAAGTGCCAGAACGGAATCGTCCCCGTTAGCACACCTGACAGGGCCGATGAGCCGATCGACTGCGAGATAGGTAATCCGCAGAGAAGATAAGGACCCACAGTCAGAGGACGCCAGACCGTGAGCAAGAGACAAGTAGATATCCTGCGCTGCTAGCAGTGGATGCACCGACTCCTTCTCGACCTTGAAGGAGGAACTACCGACGACGGTATTATGATTTGTGATTTTGTGATTCGATTATCATGTATCCGTCATTTTGGATTTCGGTATTTTGGGCGTTCTGTTTGCATGATTTAGTTTGATGACTGAGTTTCATGATATTTGTTTCATGAACCCACTGGATATTTATATTTTGTGCATAAGTTATTACATTCGAGGTATTGATTGTGATTTCACGCCTATCTTATACAGTGATTTGATTTACACTTCCAGCATAGTTTTCATGCACCTTTAGTGTTTTGATATACGATTTTGGTGCATGCCAGATGCACTAAATCGGGATTCTTCGTGCATGTCACATGCACCTGATTTATACTGTCAGGCACACACGTTGCCTACGACAGACGTTTCGTGCACACCAGTTGCACCTAGATGTTGTTTTGAACACCTGTTTGACACATATATGGATTTTGATTCCTTGCGCACCAGACGCACAGGATATTCTTATATATGCATTTTGGGGATTGATTTCTAATAGAGCAGTACATTTTTATGATATTCTCTATGTATTGATGTTTCGGAACGCCGACAAATTGGATTTTACTGAAATGTTTTGGTATTTGGGGGATTAAATTTAAATTCGGGGACCGAATTTCTTTAAGGGGGGTAGATTGTAACATTTTCAAAAAGATAAAATATTAATTTTGGGAATTTTTATAATTTAATATTATTTTATTGAATATTTTAATATTTTGGTATTATTAAATACAAATAAATAGGAAAAATATGAGAAAAATTATGGAAAATTATGAAAAATTCTAAAATAGGGTAAATTAGAGAATTATGCCATTTCAAAGTTTAATTGATTAGTCATATGCTTAATTAGTGCTAATCGCGATTAAAAATCGCTAATCGGTTTTTAGCATTTTTGTGCAAAACATGCACATATCACTTTTTCACACTTGTGTTACATTTTTATTGCCATGGTTGTTTTGGGTTACTATTTGAGTGAGAAGAGTTTTAAAAGAAATGAAAATAAGGAAAAGAAAAGAGAAAAGAATAAAGAATTGGAGGGTTGGTGAGAAATAGAGGCATGGGGCACCATTGACTAAAAGACTTAGCCATTTCTCCACTCATTTTCCTCCCTCTTCTCTCTTCTTCTGCTGCTGCTCCTGCACCTCATCCCCTCCCCTCTTCAAAGCTCCAAAACACCTCTAAAACTACACAAAAACCACACACTCATTTCATTAATAGTGTGCACAATCCCTAGATCTACACTTGGAGCTAAAGAAGCAAGGATTTTGGCCACTAGGGACAACTCAAGAAAATTCTTGAGTTGCCAAATGAGGTAAATTCTGGACCATTAGCTTAATTCCAGCATTTCCTTTACCCCCATGTTAAGATTGAATCGATATTGTGTGATATTGTGGACTTGTGGATAACCTAGTTAGGGTTGTGATGAATTATAGGTTGTAATATGAAATTGAGGTCAGTAGAGGTTATACCATCACCCTAGTGCATGAATTGGAACCCAAAACCTGAAGCTTAAACCAGAATACGGATTTTAGAAACCGATATCGGGGAAATTATGAAATCTGTGTAGTGTTTATGGAATCTGCTATCATACGAGCTATCCTAAAATAAAATTGAGTGGACAGAGATATGTGCAGGCACCCAGGAAGCTAACCCCAAGACCCCAGCCCCTAACTCCATTACCCGGCCGCCAATTAATCCCAATTGGCCGCAATTTGCGGCCTGGGTCCCACCATTTTGGCTCGTATCGGTTCTGTAGCTCCTACATGTTTATGTTAGACCCCTGGTATATTTAGATTTGTATAAATTGACCTAGAGTGAAATCTGGGACATATTTCCTAAGTTGCTGTTTTGGATTCGTGTTTCCGTATTCTGTATTTTTAATTCTGCGATTGTGGATTGTGTTTTGCCTCGACTATTTGGCGTTTATACGACGATATAGAGGATTTATTGATGGTTTTGAAGGCGTGCCATAGGTTCTCACCTATAGGCCCCTTATCGTATCGTTTTGGATTTCATGTGCCGTTTTAGCTTGGATTTGGTTTTAATGCGCATATACGACACTTTGATGTATAGGTACCCATGAAGACTTCGGGACGACAAGCAAATGCGTGGTGACGTCCGCAAATGATGATGCAAGGTGAGTAGATTATATCTACAGGGGGAAGTCGGGTGGATGGCGTATAGCACCCCCGCAGTCCGTAGTTGTTATTTATATATATGATAGTTAGGTGTACTATGGGTAGTGTAGGGTTAGAAGGGAATAGGGTAGTTCATAGTCTCGAACCCTAGAATAGAATTACACCTACACGCACACCCTTGCATATTACCTATACTTACACGGTGTTAATGATGATATTGGATGACTTTGGAGATGAGTCGATGATATTGGGCGTTGTGCCGCGAGATCGGTGATTGATGTGATTCGTATTTGGGATACGATATGTGATCTCTAGCAGGCCTTGGGGCATGTGCTTGCACACGCGGTATATTGATGGTATCGATTTGTACTAGACATAGAGTAGTACCCCAGATTATGTGATTTGATGATAGTGATACCTGTTATGTGATGAGATAGTGTGATGTTGACCCGTACCCAGCTATTGGGATGCCGTACGATGATTTACCGTACGAGCCGATATTGATGATAGATCCGCACTCATAACTCGAGGATGTCCTACGATATATTATTGAGGCGGGATCACCGACTAGTATATCTATATATATCGACTCAGATTTAGGTGGTTTCCATACCCCTCCTGATTGACCTGATACTTAGATCTGTAGTTTGCATAGTAGATTCTTCACTGTGGTGTTGACGATTTGATTTCCGCATATTCATGCTATTCGCATTGCTGGCATATGTTTATTTCTATATTATTATCATGCTGTTAGAACACCAGCACCATTATCGATGATGCGTATGTTCCACGTACACTATTTGCCGGCTCACACACTTCATCATCGATAATTGCCATGCCACTACACTGTAGTACTGTTGCATTCATGATATGATTCTTGCTTGGCATATTGTACACTTATACCTGTACACAAACATAGATGATTCTGACTTGATTAGAGATTAAGGACCGCAAGATATTCTTTAAAACTGATTCATTCTAAAGGAGCAGTTTCCCTCGACATATGCACATTACTATTCCATGTTGCATGACTTCTGATATGATTACCTTTCTTTACATGTCGCATACATCATGGATTGATTGCATAGCACATCGCATTGGATTTACATCTTGATGTTGGATTTTCATGTGTTTTCTGATTTTGAGGACCGTGGGATTATTTAAGAAAGGATGCTCTATATTGAAAAACCCGGTACCTCGTGATATGATATTTTGGTGCGTCCACCACGCGTTTTCTCAGTGCTGAGACGTGTGCTTGAAACACGATTCGAGGAGTGGATGATCCGTTTGCGGGTTCGTGGTGGGCCCGGTATGGTTCCCCTCGGCAAGATGATCGATGGGTTTTGGCGATTGAGCCTGGAGGCGGGCGAGTACCTACCGGTGATTGTATTTGAGCTCGGCGGATATCTGGAGGATACCGACCGGAGTTGAGAGATGGGCGTACTGCCGGGGCCGAGGGCCGATTCCGCAGACATAGCCCGCGGGCCGATCCGGACTGACGGAGCCCGATGGATGAGGATTTACGTGTCGATGCTAGGCACGGGTTTCATGATGTTTTCCATGATTTTATTATATCCTCATATTCGCATACATGATGTTATTGTCATTAGGTGACGGGTGGACGGGTTCCACATATATACAGATATGGATCTTATACAGACTGGTTTTACACTGATCATACTTCTTTTGTATATATAACAGGGTACGAGGGCGCTGTTATATATACCCTTACACCAATATTAGTGGTATGGGACGCTAATATATGTGTATTGATACTTCATCATATTTACTTCATGCAGACATACCCTATACTGATGACATGTTATTACCTGAGTACCTGGCACTACATACATGTTTAGACGTTACCTTGCCACCTTATCATACTTCAGATGTACTCTTATGGTTATATTACTGATTGTTGACCTAGGTTTATGTCTTGCATTCGGTTTCTGCTTGTAGATATTTCTATTCACGAGTTGGCAACTCACCCCCGTTGTGCCACAGTTCTTGCAGGTTCTGCCGTACAGGTTCCATTGCGGCATTTCTGGCACACTACTTTCTTGCGGGTGAATTGCTTTTGGTAGTTGGATTCTTTTGCATCAAGAACCACCATTGTATTTATTTTATCCATTGTATCTAGAATTTCCATCAACCAAAATTGTATATTGTTTCAGACTTAGATATTAGTGATGTATTATTTGACCTTAGAGTCGCGCTTAGTGGTATTGCAGTTTTCTTGCTTTTGGAGCTTCTTTTGAGTTTGATCCTCGCCATTCGGCGTTGTATATTATTATTGCTTGTGTGGTTGTGGCCGTCAATTGACGAAGAGCTAGCTCCCGCTTGGGGATGCCTTTCATCATTGCTTATATTGTTATTCTTGTTGTGCCCCATTCGGGGCCTGTTTTTACAAAAGAAACTCTGCCGAAATTTTTAGAAAAGACTTTACTGTTTTTAAAATACATATTCGGCTTAGTTATTTAAAAACCTTGATTTCAAACATGTTTTTCTTCACTCCTTTATACCGGTTTCTTTACTTATTCCTAAAAATGGTTTTAGATTTCTGGGCTTTTGGCTTACTTGGATCAGATGGAGTCATATAGGCTTCATATGGTTCAAGGGCCAGTCACGTGCTCTTTCGGGTCGTGACAGTTTCACTCAGGGCCCACACTTCAGCAAGACACAACAATTTCCAGAAGACTCCAGAGACTTCTGCCAGATCAGCAAGCTTTGGGATCAACACTAAATTAGCCTTGTATTTTAGAAACTCTTCCCTAAACCCTAGCTTAAACCCTAAGATAAGCCTAACTAACTACTTCTAGAAGTCTTTCAACAAACTTTTGGAGGGAACTTCTCAAGGCCTAGGGTTTGGGAGATCTATAAATAAGACCCTAGACTCACTTGTAAAAGAATCCAATTATTGAATTCATTAGATTCATTCATTGAAATCAATAGACCCATTCACTCTCTTTCTTCATCTTCTTCTTCCACAAGTCTAGTGAGAAGGCTTGTGTGAAACCCTAACCCTAATTCCAATCAAAAGCCAAGATCCCGAGTACCCCATCAAGCAAGAAGCCTTGCAACCTTTTATGAGCCGAGCCGATCTTCAACGGAGCAAGTGGTCCAAGCCGATCCGCGACTCACGGAGCCGAGCAACGCCAATTCGACAATTTAGTTCTTCCACTTGTAGTTCTTGAGCGACTGTAATCAAATTGTTGATATAAATAAAAGGTGATATTCTTTTATCTTGTTTTCTTTAAATTCTTGCATCATGATTCGATTTAAATTTCTAGTTGTGATGTTTGAGTAATACTCCGCTCGTCGAGGAGTCGAGACGATCAATAGAATGATGATGTAATATATCTTAAATCGATTCTTGAGTCCTACGAGTTTTGTAAACCCTAGCAAGTTCAAGAATCGACGACCCAATTCGTTGCGATGCTTTCTTGATTGATATCGCTCGATATTGGGGAGTTACGATCGTTTCTTGAAATTGCTAGAGGCTAGAATGTGAATGATATCAACGAAAGAACAAGGGTTAAACGATGAAACCCTAGTTTCACGAGAAAGCCCTAACTCTCGTCGATCATCATCGATCTAGTATCAATTCTTCGAAAGACAAGAACACGATATCTTGAGATTACATCACGTCTATAGATCCGATCGATTCCTACGAGCCTCATTTAGATTCTTGACATTTGGTTGGAAATATCATCGAAACCCGATTCTCGATTGTTTATCAGTTTCTTGATTCTTGATTAGATTAGTGACACCTGAATCAATCGATAAAATCTTGAATCAAGTTTTCCTTTCTTTTCGATTAACTTTTCAATTCAAACAAAGCAAATATAAAAACGAATCGCACAATCCCTGTGGACGATCCGCACTCGCTTACGATCTACAATCGACACCGTAATTGATTGCAGTCAAATATAATTCTTTGATTGTGAATTTTATTCAATTTTCTAATTACCGATACAAAGAAACTCTTATCGATCAAATGAAACCGTTATCGGGAATCATTTGATTTGATTTACACAAACAAGAATTTCGTTACAATCAAATGGCGCCGTTGCCGGGGACTATTTGAATTGATACTTTTACATACAATCAAATAGCGCCGTTGCCGGGGATTACGCGCTAATTCGTTTCATATTATAGTTTGAATTGAAAGATTTATTTCATTGTGATTTTTGAGATCAAAATTCGTGCAAACCCTAAACGATTTGTTGTGGTTCATTGCAGGGAAATCTGGAGCTTGCTGGGAAATTGGAAAATTTTTTGGAAAATTCCAGAGAGCTGGAGATATCAACAGAAAGCTGCTGTAAAATTTTTGTGCAGTGTTCCCATACTTTGACCGCGGAAGGGCAGCATTAGGAGGCTATTGCGGCGGAACCGCGGCCCTTTTGAGGGATCTCTGTGCCAAAATTCCTCTGGTAATTTCTTACCTTCTCCTCTCTCCTCTTTTTAGCTCCAACTAATAATTTTTTGCAGGATTCTTTGCAAATAATTGCAGCTCGCAAATTACAAAATTAAATTTGTGCGTGATTTTGTTTCTTGGTTGTTTGCATTCTAAATATGGATATTAAGGGGCATGGCCAAATCCAAATTAGGTGGGGATTTCATTACCCTTCCTAGGCCCCGAAAACCACAAAACTTGCATCCGCATTGACCCACATTAACTAAAAAATATCTAGAGATGATTCTAAGGACCGTCGCGCTCACTTAGGACAGAAAAAGGCCGTGGGTAATTCATTGCTTATCCGCGTTTTCTTGTGGTGTCTAGGCAAGTGTGTCGAAGGCTAGTGGTTATTAATTAGGCCCACTACTTACGTAGATGAGTACCTTCCCACTTACCTGGCACTTACCTGGCCACAGGGGAACAAAGAGGCAGTGGAGGATTCTATCCTGCGACTTGTCTTTTGGCAGTTAGGAGCGGTCTAGAGCCTGACCTAGGTGACCACTAGATTCTAGGGTTTTGTGTGCTGCATTTATTGTGTCGCATCATATTTTTCAAAAATCCACCCCTTTTTTAAAGCAAACACCGCATTCATTCATTTACCCCTAATTATAAGCCAACGCTGCCACTTGTACTAACCCTTTTTAGTGCAAGATAGGCTGGACACGGGATTCTAGTGCCCGTTTAGTCCGCGTACCCTTTATCGACTCCGAAATCGATATTTCTCCATTTACTTCTTCTTTACCCACCATTACACCCACACCGATGGATCCACCTCCGTCAAACTTCTTTAACCCTAATCTGCTGCCGTTCGTTGGTGCGCAGAATCCACCCCGCATCTCTCTCTAGGAGAGGTGCTATCCACTTCGAGGTCCTCTTTCGACCTGCTTATCCACACCACCAGCCAATGGGGATAACTTTGAGATTAAACCCCAGTACATCAACCTTTTACCCAAATTCCACGGACTCGAGACTGAGGACGCTTACGTTTTCATTACCAAATTTGAAAATGTATGCGCAATGATGGGTACGTCACAACTTTCAGTGGATGCTATGCGTCTACGACTTCTTCCATTTACATTGTGCGATATAGCCGAGAAGTGGCTATATAACACTACCGCACACTCTATTACGAATTGGGAAGAATTCATCGCTGCATTCCTTAAGAAATTTTACCCAATACAAAAGACAGCTCGAATCCGTAGCGAACTGAATCAATTTGCCCAGCTCCCTGCTGAACCATTCTCTAAATGCTTTGAACGTTTCAAGGATCTATTGGTTCAGTGTCCTCATCACGGCATCCCGAGATGGGAATTGTGCCGAATCATTTATGAGGGCATTAACCCAAACACTAAACAAAGCCTTGAAAACATGTGTCAAGGTACTTTTATGACCATGGATGATGGGGAAGCTTGGAAGTATTTAGAAGAGTTCGCTGAAAAATCACTACAGTGGGAGAGTGGAACCCAACCATTGAATACGGGTGGCGTACACCAAATAGATGTGTCCATAGGTGTTCGAGCTGAGATGGCAGCAATGCAAAAGAAGCTCGACGCTATGGAACACAAATTTGCAGCAGCCTCCCTAAACCCAGTGTCGCTCCCCAAAACTGTTCGTGGGTGCTGTTCTGATCCGTCTCATTTAACGAAAGAATGTCCATAAAACTCTGCGTTTCAAGGTCACGAGCATACAAATGCCGCATTTCAACGACCTAGAAACGATCCATATTCTTCCACGTACAATCAGGGTTGGAGGAATCACCCGAATTTCGCTTGGAACCAAAATCAATCTCAAAACACGGTTCCAAACACGAATAATTTTCAAAGGGCTCTTCCTCCACCATAACAGCAACCCCTTCAACTCACTCAGCACCCCTACCAGTCACAAAATTTCCAAAACCAGGTCAACACTCTTGCACAGTCTAATCCTATGCAGTTGTCCTGTTCTGACGAATTCTCTCAATTCACTCAAACCATGAAATCACTTTTATCAAATTTCATAGAGGTTTCGACTGAGGTTAGATCTTCCGTCAGTGAGATAAAGAAAAACTCAGCGTCTCAAGCTGAGAGTATCAGATCGATGGAAGCTGAAATCGCACGCCTTAAAGCCGAAATGAGTGCGAGAGAAAAAGGGAAACTTCCCTCTCAACCCCTACAGAATCCTGGGCATTACAATGTAAATGCCATCACAACGTTGAGATCGGGAAGAGTGCTGAACAATCATGTCGGGGAAGGTATTGATGATATTGAAAATCATATTAACACCCCGGCTGAGACCTTTCCACACACACACACTTCTCCTTCTGATCCTTCTTCTTCTACCACACCACCTTCTCGCGAGCCTATTCTCCATTTCCCATTAGGCTCGACACCTGAACCCAACCCTTATCGTTCTCCACAGACGGTCCCCACACCTCTTTTGGGATCTCGTCTACCCCCTCTTCCTTCTCCTATGATGGACCCTGCGCTTATTGCGAAAGCTCCTTACCCGAATTGGTTAAGGGGTAATAGAACGAGTCCTCATATGGAGAAAATTATGGAAATGTTCAAACAGGTTAACATCAACATCCCTCTCCTAAATGCAATTCAACAAGTCCCCGCTTATGCGAAAATTTTTAAAGACTTGTGCACTAGGAAGAGGAAGACCCAAGTGCCGAAGAAGGTCTTCATGGCTAATAATATCAGCACTGCTTTTATTCCCCAGCTACCAAAGAAACGAAAGGACCCAGGATGTCCTACAATATCGATTTCTATTGGGGGTAAAAACATAAATCGTGCTCTTTTAGACCTTGGCGCAAGTGTTAACCTCCTTCCATATTCCGTATATGAGCAACTAGGGATTGGAAAGCTGAAACCTGCTCACTGCACTCTCCAGGTGGCAGACCGATCTATCACGAAACCAAGGGGTGAATTAGAGGATGTGTTGATAAAGGTCGGGGAATTTGTTTTCCCTGTAGACTTCATTGTACTCGACACACATCATGTAGCAAACCCCCGGGGCCAAATTCCGGTGATTCTGGGTCGTCCTTTCCTTGCCACTTCCAACGCTGTTATAAATTGTAGAAACGGTTCAATGAACTTATCATTTGGAAATATGACCATTGAACTAAACATCTACAAAGTTGGAAGTCAACCATCAGAACCCTCTGCTCATATTTTAGATGTGTGCTCTGTCCATGAGATCGCCCCCGATAGTTGTGGAGCTGAGGATCTTTGCTTTACTGATCTCGATGACATTACCACATCTCTGTTTGATTTCACACAAGATCTTAGTGAGGACACTTTACCTACACTTGAGTCCTGCACTTCTGACTTTTCTCCACCCGAGTCTGTATCTTTCACAGGCTCTGAGCTTCTTTGTAAATCCAAAAATCACTCTATGATCCCTCCTTCTATCATTTCTCCGCCCAAATTAGATCTCAAAATTTTACCGTCTCATCTGAAATATGCTTATTTAGGTGAGAAGGAATCTTTATGTCACGTCCCGAAAGAGCACGTGACTGGCACTTGAACCATATGAAGCCTATAGGACTCCATCTGATCCAAGTAAGCCAAAAGCCCAGAAATCTAAAACCATTTTTGAAGAATAAATAAAGAAAACTGGTTTAAAGAAGTGAGGAAATACAGGTTTGAAATCAAGGTTTTTAAATAACTAAGCCGAAGGTATGTTTTGAAAGCAATAAGTCTTTTCTAAAAATTTCGGCAGAGCTTCTCTTGTAAAACTGGCCCCGAATGGGGTACAACATGAATAACAATATATAAAATGATAAAGGCATCCCCAAGCGGGAGCTAGCTCTTCGTCAAATCGACGGTCACAACCACGCAATGATATGATAATATACAACGCCAAGTGGCGAGGATCAAAACCAAAAGAAAACTCAAAAGTAGCAAGAAAACCGCAATACTACTAAGCGCGACTCTAAGGTCGAATAATACAACACTGTCTCTGAGTCTGAAAGAATATACAAGTTTTGGTTGATGGACAATTTCTAGATACAATGAATAAATTAAATACAAAGATGATTCCTGATACGAAAGAATCCACCTACCAAAGCAAATCACCCGCAAGAAGGAAGTGTGCCAGAAATGCCGCAATAGAGCCTGCACGGCAAAACCTGCAAGAACTGTGGCACAACGGGGGTGAGTTGCCAACTCGTGAATAGAAACATCTACAAGGATAAATCGAATGCAAGACATAATCCTAAGTCAACGATCAGTAAAATATCCACAAGAGTACATCTGAGTGTAAAAAGGTGGCAAGGTAACATCTAATCATGTATATAGTGCCAGGTACTCAGGTAACAACATGTCATCAGTGTAAGGTATGTCTGCATGAAGTATCAATGAAGAAATATCAATAATATCAATACACATATATTAGCGTCCCATACCACTAATATTGGTGCAAGATAAGTGTAAATCCAGTCTGTATATCTGTGGAACCCGTCCACCTGTCACCCACTGACAGCAAGCATCATGTATGCAATGTGAGGATATAAATAAAATCATGGAAAACCCATCATGAAACCCGTGCCAAGCATCGACACGTAAATCCTCATCCATATGGGGCTCCGCCTGCGGATATCGGCCCTCGGCCCCGGCAGTATGAGTCAACCCATGTCCATCTCTAGGCTCCGTCTGCGGATATCGGCCCGTCGGCCCCAGCAGTATGCCCATCTCTCGGCTCCAGGCGGTATCCCCCGGATATCCGCCGAGCTCAGGTAAAATCACCGGTAGGTACTCGCCCGCCTCCAGGCTCAATCGGCAAAACCCATCGATCATCTTGCCGAGGGGAACCATACCGGGCCCACCACGAACCCGCAAACGGTACATCACCTCCTCGAATCGGGTTTCAAGCACACGTCTCAGCACCGAGAAAACGCGTGGTGGACGCACCGAAATATCATATCACGAGGTACCGGGTTTTCATAAAATGCCTCTTTTCTTAAATAACCCCACGGTCCTCAAAACCAGAAATCACATGAAAATCCAACATCAAGCAGTAAATCCAATGCGATGTACTATGCAATCAATCCATGATATATGCGACATGTAAAGAGAGTAATCATATCGGAAATCATGCAACATGGAATAGGAATGCGCATATGTCGAATGAGCATCATATCACAAATGCAATAGTACTACGGTGTAGTGACATGGCAATTATCGATGATGAAGTGTGTGAGCCGGCAAGTAGTGTACGTGAAACATACGCATCATCGATAATGGTGCTGGTGTCCTAACAGCATGATAATAGCATGGTAATGAACATATGCCAGCAATGCGGATAACATGAATATGAGGAAATCTAGTAATCAACAGCACAGTAAAGTATCTACTATGCAAACTACATCTAAGTATCCTGTCAATCAGGAGGGGTAGGTGTAGAAACCATCTAAAACTGAGTCAATGTATATATGTAGACATATAGTCGGTGATCCCGCCTCAATGTCATATCGTAAGATATCCTCTAGCTATGAGTGCGGATCTATCATCAATATCGGCTCGTACGGTAACTCATCGTACGGCATTCCCAAAAGCTGGGTACAGGTCAATATCTCACTGTCTCATCACATAACAAATATCACCATCATCAGATCATATAGTCTGGGTGTACTACTCTATCTCTAGTACAAACGGTAACATCGGTAAAGTATGCATGCGGGGGTAAACACACATCCCAAGCCCGCAAGAATCACAAGTCATATCCCACATATGAATCGTATCAAAATACCGATCCCAGGGCACCAAGCCCACAATATCGACTCATCTCCAAAGTCGTCACATATCATCAATCACAGTGTAAGTACATGTGAAAAGCAAGGGTATATGTATAGGGTAATTCTATCCTAGGGTTCGCGACTATGAACTACACTAGTCACTTCTAACCCTACATATCCAAAATACACCTAATATCACAATACCATATAATAAGCTATCTACGGACTGCGGGGGTGCTATACGCCATCCACCCGACTTTCCCCCGTAGATATAATCTACTCACCTTGCATCACCAATTGCGGACGTCACCACGTATGCTTGTCGTTCCGAAGTCTTCATGGGTACCTACACATCAAAATATCGTATATGCGCATTAAAACCAAATCCAATCTAAAACGGCGCATAAACTCCAAAACGATACGATAAGGGGCCTATAGGTGAGAACCTATGGCACGCCTTCAAAACCATCCATAATCCTCTATATCGTCGTATAAACGACAATAGTCGAGGCAAAACACATTCCACCATTTCAGAATCCAAAAATACGGAATACGGAAACACGAATCCAAAACGACAACATAGGATATATGTCCCAGATTTCACCCTAGACAGAATCTGTCAAAACTAGAAGTACCCAGGGCCAAGAATTGATGAAATGGGGCCAGGCACGCAAAACGAGGACATTCCTCTCTGGTCTGGCCGCAATTTGCGGCCAGAAAGGAGGTTTTGGCGGCCAGGAAGAAGAGTTAGGGGCTAGGGTTTGGGGTGTTGTCTCTATGTTGCCTGCACATCTCAATTCCCACTCAAAATTATTTTAGGGTTCTCGGGGTGTTAGCAGATTCCAATAACAGTGGCAGATTCCAGGTTTTCCCCCGATATAGTTTTCTAAAATCCGCATTATGGGTTTAAACTTCAGGTTTGGGGTTCTAATTCAAACACTAGGGTGTTGGTAAGATCAATACTGAGCCCAATTTCATAATGCAACACCAATTCACTCAAACCCTAACTAGGTTTCTCTCAAATTCACAATATCACGCAATATCGATAAAATCTTGACATGGGGTTAAAGGAAAGGCTATAATTAAGCAAATGATTCAGAAAATACCTCATTTGGCAACTCAAGAATTTTCTTGAGTTGCTCTCTAGTGGCCAAATCCATGCTTCTTTAGCTCCATGTGTAGATCTAAGGATTTTGGACATTTTTAATGAAAGGAGATTGGGGTTTTGGTGTGTTTTTAGAGATGATTCATGGCTTGAGGAGGGGAGGGAAATGGAGAAAGGGGCAGCAGCAGCAAAGCAAAGGGAGAGGGAGAGAAATGATGAAAATGGCTAAGGGTTTGGTCAAATGGTTCAACCCTCTCTCTCACCTACCCTCATCATTACACTTTTTTTCTTTTTCTTTTCCCTTTTCTTTTAAAAACCCAACCCTTCTCACACCAATAGTAAACCCAAATGAAAACCATGGCTAGAAAAATACACAAGTGTAGAAAAAGTGATATGTGCAAGTTTTTGCACAAAATTGCCAAAAAACCCAATTAGCGATTTTAATCGCGATTAGCACTAAACTAGTGTCAAACGAATCACAAAAACTTAAAAATGTCATAATTCACTAATTTATCTTATTTTAGAATTTTCCATAATTTTTCATAATTTTTTCTAACATTTTTCCTATTTATTTGCATTTAATATTAAAATAATCAATAAAATAATATTAAATTATAAAAATTCCCAAAATTAATATTTTATATTTTTGAAAATGTTACACTTTACCGGTTATCATATCTGCTTCTCTAGCATTAGAGCAAGAGAATGCACTTTTATCGGTATTGAGATCTAACAAAGAGGCGTTTGGTTGGAGTATAGCGGACATCAAAGGGATTAGTCCCTTGATAGTTGAACATCATATACATGTGATGGATGATGCCAGACGAACCCGAGAACCACAGAGACGGTTGAATCCTGTCATGAAGGAAGCGGTAATGAAAGAGATCGTCAAATGCTTAGATAATGGTATTATATACCCCATCTCCGATAGCCAATGGGTGTGTCCTATACATGTCGTTCCTAAGAAATCCGGCATCACTATTATAACCAATGAAGCGAATGAGTTGATTCAAAAACGCGTCCAAACTGGGTGGCGTGTATGTATCGATTATAGAAAACTCAATGCTGCCACAAGGAAAGACCACTTTCCTCTACCATTCATTGATCAAATGCTGGAACGCTTAGCGGGACGAGAGTATTATTGTTTTATGGACGGATACTCAGGCTATAATCAGGTCCCCATCGCCAAAAAGGATCCAGATAAAACCACTTTTACTTGTCCTTTTGGTACCTTTGCTTACAGTCGCATGCCCTTTGGGCTATGCAATGCTCCCGCTACCTTTCAGCGGTGTATGATGGGGATATTCTCTGATATGGTAGAGAATTTTCTGGAGATCTTTATGGATGACTTCTCGATTTTTGGAGACTCTTTTTCCGATTTCCTTGCGAATCTTAACGCTGTTCTTACTCGTTGCAAAGAGAAGAACTTGACTTTGAACTGGGAAAAATGCCACTTCATGGTCCAAGAAGGAATTGTTCTTGGACAAGTTATTTCACAGAAAGGCATCGAGGTTGACAGAGCTAAGATAGATGTCATTCAAAACCTCCCTCATCCCAAAAGCGTCAAAGATATTCGCTCTTTCCTTGGCCATGCGGGCTTTTATAGGAGATTCATTAAGGACTTTAACAAAATTGCTAGACCTTTAACTCTTCTCCTGGCCAAGGATTCGACCTTCCATTTTGACTCGGACTGCGAGACAGCTTTCGACTCACTTAAACACTCACTCACTTCAGCCCCCGTTTTATCATCACCAAACTGGGACTACCCCTTTGAGCTAATGTGTGACGCATCCGACTTTGCAGTAGGTGCAGTCTTAGGACAGTACATCGAAAAGATGCCACACGTGATATACTATGCAAGTAAGACCCTGAATGATGGGCAAATAAATTATACAACCACAGAAAAAGAACTTTTAGCGGTTGTATTTGCATTAGAAAAATTCAGTCCTTACTTAATTGGCTCTCCTATAGTTGTGTACACTGACCATTCCGCTTTAAAACATCTTCTGGCGAAGAAAGATGCAAAAGGTCGACTAATACGTTGGATCCTTCTGTTACAAGAATTCGATCTTGTTATCAAAGATAAAAAAGGATGTGAAAATGTAGTAGCCGACCATCTTTCACGCATCTCTTCTTCCCCTGTGACCCTGCCGATCAATGATTCGTTCCCTGATGAACAACTCTTAAGCATATCCGCTGAACCTTGGTTCAGGGATATTGTGAACTATCATGTTACGGGACTGATACCCAGCGATTGGTCGAAACAGGAAAAATACCGTTTTCTATCCCAAGTAAAACACTTTTACTGGGACTAGCTCTATTTGTTTAAATATTGTCCTGATCAGATCATTCGCCGGTGTGTCCCGAATGAAGAGTTCAAGAGTGTTCTTTCTTTTTGTCGTGATCAGGCCTGTGGGGGTCACTTCGGTCCTAGAAAGATAGCGGAGAAGGTTTTGCAATGTGGATTTTATTGGCCGACCTTATTCAAGGACGCATTTGGGCATTGCAAAACCTATACACAATGTCAG